>CM046041.1:2330073-2681689 GCA_025215565.1 Flaveria ramosissima
TAAATTTCACAAATTTGACAAAGGCACAAAAGGTGGCAAATGGTATTATCGTTTCTTTATTATATGTGATGCCCATCGTTTATAATCTTGTACACAGGGGCGTCTCAACAGCTTTAAAAAATAAGCTAGAGCTTTAGGCCCACTCATTCTAATAGGCCACCGAAAAATAAATTTTATTGTATAACTCATTCTCGATCTAAGCCCAAAATAAACTAAATTAAAAAAATAGAATGAATGAAAGAAAGAAGGAAACCTAGGTCGGCAGGTCGTAGATCTTCAACACAGGCTATTGGTGAATTCTTGATTGGGGGTTCGGAGTGAGGGGAGTTGAAAGGAAGAGACGAACAAAGCCAAATGTTTAAGATGAACAACCGCGCACCCATGATTCGCTTATGATTTCATTGCAATTAAGAAGCCTTTAAACTTCGATTTCATCTGGACATCTAGTGTAGTAACGGACTCACGATTAGGTACTAGGTTAAACGGGTTCTCTGATTGATTAATTCTCTCATAAATTGCTTAACGTATTGCTAATTGTTTTCCTTTAGTTCTTTGTCCTAGGGACAAGTTGTTAATTGATAATTGTTCTAAATTTGTTTTAGTTTTGTATATGTTTCTTTTTATTTGATTTGCACATTGCTAATTGTTTATTTGTTTTAGCATTTTACTTGTTATAGTTTATTAGAATATAAAATGATTGAATCAATTAGCATTTGCTTTGAATTAACTGATTTAGGAATCATAAATCAACTAGTGCTTGTGATTCAAAACATAAGAGTTTTTAAAGATAAAGTTTTATAAGGCCTCCGATTTCATCTTCGCTTTAGGCCTCTAAAAACGTTGAGACGCCCCTGCTTGTACAACTCCATATATGAATGCACATAACATTTGTCAACGGATATATCCTTTTATAATTGTCCACTTATTTCATAGACATTTAGTTTCTTGAAAGTGTTCTTTTAATTTTAATAGTAATGCAAATTTATGATATCATTCGATAGCGAGTTAAAATCAACAAGTAGCGTTACTATGATATTAACCATAAACAAACATCATGGATTACAAGATACATGTCACATCCCGGCGAAAGCGTGAAATGCTTAGGGTGTGACTTGTTTGATGAGAACTCATTGATTCACAAATTTTAACAAATATCACATAAGCATAACATAATTCATGTATAACATAGAGGTTAGGATTACATTATTTCATAATAGTCAAAATTTGAAATAATATAATCCTATTCATCATTAAAGATCTAACAACAACATCTTCAGAGACGATGGAAGTGAGCATCCACCGATACACTGAGGTCATACAGGCTAACTGTCAGATTTACACAAACTTTTCCCACTATCTCTCCCCAGCCATTATACACATCAAAAGAGAACATTAAGCTGTTAGTCATGATGAACTCCTGAAAAAGCATACTCAAAATAGTCAACACAAAGTTGGTGAGTTCATAGGTTTATTATATGCAAATAGCATTGATGCATTAGATACAACCAAACCTTACTTAGCAATCAGATCATTCATATCTGTCATATCATAATTCATAAATCAGATAATATAGCATCACAACACTCATCCTGTTAATGCAGGGAATATTTCTTAAGTAGCGCTACCAATATTATCTAACGGTTCCACATCCGAATTAATGGTTGTAACATAAATCACAGAAATCTTAATAATGCATCAACTCATAAAAATAGTATGCTTTTTCCTCCAAAGGTTTATAAAAATAAAAATGGGGCTATGAATCTCACCTTTTTCTTCCAATGATAACCTATAAACAAAAATATTTATAGTTTAGAAAAATGTATTTTCTTTAACATTTTTAGCACCTCAAACTATAAAATTTATTTTATAAGTTATGATTATGTATATATCACGAAATTTTTACAGTAGATATATTCTAATATTAGACATAATATAGTAAAATTTTATTTTACTATTATTTTCAGCTTATTTTCTATAGTTTTTACATTATTCAAATAATTCATTAGAAATACCTTCGGGCCTCTAAAATTAGTCAAATTTAGTCAGAATATTTGTCATAATTCTTACTGTTTTTCAAAATTTTCTTACATCCTAAATCATAGCAAAGTCAATTTTTACAATTTTTCTTATTTTACCAAATTTTAGTAAAAAATATCAGAATATGCTCAAAAATTTCTATTTTTACACAGACTGTTCCAATTTGATTTTTATATTTTCTATAAATATATCATAATTTATTTCATAATTTAAGTAATTTTCCCGATTTTCAGTTGACAGAATAATTAAAAATTCATATCTTGGGCATATTTTTTGAGTTAGGTCACGAAACTTTCTCAGTAAGTTCTATAAATTGTAATAGTCAATATATAATTTTTCCATACATTTGCCAGGGTCGGTTCTTCCAGCATGATTTTTCCTTTTAAATTCTTAGATATTTTATATAAATTAATTTATTTATAGAAATAACACCAAAATTTTCAGATCTCTATTTCCTAATATTCTAAACATATTTTCAATGTTTGTTCCCACAATCATAGTCATTAACATGAAGAACTGATTTTAACAAGTTATATCTAGGTTTTTAACCCTTTTGTTGATAATTTCTTTTTATAAATTTGATTTTTAAGGTTTGTTTTGCTTGTTTCAGATTCTTAAAAGCTTTCTTATTGTCTGAAAATAAGTTTGATTTTATATGTTTTTATAAAAACCTTGAGTGTTTAATCAAAAGGGTTAATCACATGTGTTTATTTAAACACATGTTTGGCTTTCATAACCTTAGTCAAGTAGGGTTTTAGAGGTTAGAACCTTGATTTTGACAGAGGGAGAGTATGAAAAGATGATGAAGATGGCCTATGAATCCGCTTGGTTTTGGTGTTCTTGATAATCTTCGGGAGATGGTGTTTATACGAGGCTTGGATGTTGCTGCTATATAACCGAGAGATATGTAGGAAATGATGATAACAGACGGTTTGTTATGGTGTTATGGTGGTGACCGAGAGTTGTGCGATTGAAAGGTGTCCGAATGGAGGTGGGTATACGGTTGTGGTTTGAATAGCCGAAGGTTTTGTGTGTTCCAATGGTTCCTTCGGCCGAGCTCCTTCAAGTAGTGGAGTTAGTCATTATTAGGTCTACTTCCTAGAGTTGTGTGGTGTAACTAGGATTGCTTAGTTTGATCTTTAGGGTGAGAGGTGGCGGTTTGTGGATGTGTCTAGGAGGAACCGAGGAGGTGGCGGTGCAAGGAGAGGGTTGGTGTCCAATTTATGCAAGGTGGCACTTCAAGAGAGTTCATGACTCATCAAGTCATGATTACAAGGTTTAACTAATGGTTTAGTTCACTAATCGGGTGATGCTTAATGAACCGGTTTGTTTAATTGGTGCTTTGGTTTGAGGTTTAAGTGTAAGGGATTTGTTTAGGTTTGTGTTGATGTCAAGTTTCTCTTGATGTTAACTTGTGTTTATGATGTTTGGTTGGGTTGTATTTGGTTCGTTTGATGTTGTATTGTTGATGTATTTTGATCATATGTAGTTTTATATCAAAGAATCATGTTCATGAATACATGCATACGTAAATTCTTGTATATGCATGTAAGCATGCAATGAATAACACATATGTTTATATAGACATGTAATATACATATGTATTTTAGCAAAAGATGGTACATGCATACGTAAAAATATGTATGAAACATGCATGTACACGTATCTAAATATATATGATTTTTATGTAGCATACTAATATGATGGTATGGAATCCTATACTTAGGGTTGTCACATTCTCCCCCCGTAAAAATAATTTCGTCTCGAAATTTATTTGGATAGTAATACTTAAGTTTGAGATGAACTTATCTGACCATTGACTTAAAATAGATGGGGGTATTTCCTTCTGATTTCATCTTTTCTTTCTTACGTATATTCTGGTCCTCTCCTAGCGTTCCACTTAACTTTCACTATGGGAATTTTGCTCCTTCTTAGCTTTTTAACCTCTTTGTATAATATGGCTATTGGTTCTTCCGTAAAATGAAGCTTCTTGTCTATCTTTATTTCTTGAACTGGAATTTTTAATGTCTCATCTGTTAAACATTTCTTTAGATTGGACACATGAAACGTGTTGTGTACTTCTCTTAATTCTTGGGGTAAATCTAACATATATGCAACTGGACCAAAGTTGTCAGTGACTTCAGATGGTCCAACATATCTAGGGTTTAACTTATTTCTCTTTCCAAATCGAAAGATTCCTTTGGTGGGTGATATTTTTAGATAGACCTTATCTCCAATTTGAAATTCTAGTGGCTTTCTCCTTTTATCAGCATAACTTTTCTGTCGATCCCGTGCTGTCTTTAGTCTATTTTTGATTTCCTTGATTTTGTCAGATGTTTCTTGAATTAGGTCAGGGCCTATAAGTTGTTTATCTCCTATTTCATTCCAACATAGTGGTGATCTGCATTTTCTTCCATACAAAGCTTCAAATGGGGCGGTTCTAATACTGGAATGATAGCTATTATTATAAGAAAACTCTATCAAAGGTAGGTGTATATCCCAGTTGCCACCAAAGTCCAATGCACAAGCACGTAATATATCTTCTAATGTTTGAATTGTCCTTTACTTTGTCCTCTGTTGTGGATGGAAGGCTGTACTAAGGTTTATTTGGGTTCCTAGAGCTTTTTGTAAGGTTTGCCAAAACCTTGATATGAATCTACTGTCTCTGTCGGATATGATCGAGATGGGTATCCCATGTCTGGACACGACTTCCCGTATGTAAATTCTTGCTAATTTCTCTATTTTATAATCTTCTCTGATTGGCAAGAAATGTGCTGATTTGGTCAATCTATCTATTATAACCCAAATTATGTCATATCCACTTGAGGTTCTTGGTAGTTTGGTTACAAAATCCATGGTGATCTGGTCCCATTTCCATTCTGGAATCTCGGGTTGTTGTAGATATCCTGAAGGTTTTTGATGTTCTGCTTTAACTCTTGAACATGTATTGCATCTTTCTACAAATTCTCCGACTGATCTTTTCATGCCAGGCCACCAGTAATGGCTTTTCAAATCTTTATACATTTTGTTATTTCCTGGATGTATAGAATATTTTGACTTATGTGCCTCTTGGAGTATGATTCTTCTAAGCATAACATCATCGGGTATCCATGTCCTTCCTTTGAACTTTAGAATTCCATTTGTATCCTCCTTCAAATCTTTTATTTGTCCTTTTGTCTCTAATTTACCTTTTTGTTGGGCTTCCCGTATTTGTTTTAACAGGTCTGATTGCAGTTCCATTCTCATGGCCCGTACTCGTAATGGTTTAACCCTATCCTTTCTACTTAAAGCATCTGCTGCTATATTTGCTTTACCCGGATGGTATTTGATTTCACAATCATAATCACTTAATAGTTCTATTCATCTCCTTTGTCTCATATTTAGCATTTTCTGATCAAATATGTGCTGTAAACTCTTATGATCTGTATATATTATACATTTTGTTCCATACAGATAATGTCTCCAGATCTTAAGTGCAAATATTACTGCTCCTAATTCCAAATCATGAGTAGTGTAATTCTTTTCACTTCCCCTAAGTTGTCTGGAGGCATAGGCAATGACTTTATTTCGTTGCATTAGCACACATCCAAATCCTTGACGGGATGCGTCATAATGTACTGTAAAATCATCAGTCCCTTCTGGCTTGTCCTTTTGAGTTAATTCAGTCAGGGGTTGAGCTATCCTTGAAAAATTTTCTATGAATCTTCTATAATATCCGGCCAGTCCTAAGAATTGGCGTACTTCTGTCGGTGTCTTGGGGTCCTCCCACTTCTTAACAGCTTCTATTTTTGCTGGATCTACCTGTATACCTTCTTGATTGACTATGTGTCCAAGGAATTGCACCTCTCTTTTCCAGAATTCACATTTTGAGAATTTTGCATATAAATTTTCTTTTCTTAACAATTCCAATGTCAATCTTAAGTGTTGTTCATGATCCTCCTTATTCTTAGAATAGATTAGAATGTCATCTATAAAAACTATGACAAACTTATCTAAATAGGGCTTACATATCCTATTAATCAGGTCCATAAATATGGCTGGAGCATTGGTTAATCCAAATGGCATTACCAGAAATTCATAATGTTCGTACCTTGTTCTGAATGCTTTCTTTGGTATATCCTCATCCTGTATTCTTAACTGATGATATCCCGATCTTAAGTCTATCTTTGAAAAGTAACTAGATCCTTGTAACTGATTAAATAGGTCGTCTATTCTAGGTAAGGGGTATCTATTCTTCACAGTTACCTTATTGAGCTCCCTATAATCTATACACATTCTGAACGTTCCATCCTTCTTCTTAACAAATAAAACCGGTGCTCCCCAGGGTGATACACTAGGGCGTATAAATCCCTTGTCCAGTAATTCTTGAAGTTGGCTCATTAATTCCTTCATTTCTGTAGGTGCTAAACGGTAGGGTGCCCTAGCAATAGGGGTTGTTCCTGGTATCAATTCAATTTTGAACTCTACTTGACGAGGGGGTGGTAAACCAGGTAATTTATCAGGAAATATATCAGAATATTCATTGACAATTGGAACATTTTCTAGATTTACTTTGTCTACCTTGGTGTCAACAACATGGGCTAGGAAAGCTAAACATTTCTTCCTTAAATATTGTTGTGCGTTCTTACATGAAATTATCTTTATGACACCTCTAGGTTTTTCACCATATATACACAGTGTTCTATTTTCATTAATCAGAGGAATCTTGATCATTTTCTTATCACATACTATTTCAGCCTGATTTTTGCTTAACCAATCCATTCCTACAACAATATCAAATCCTCCTAAATCAATAGGGATCAGATCTATATTGAAATAGTTTTCATCTAGATTCTTTGTGCAATTAGGAATGATTTCATAAGCTCAATTTCATCTATTGATCATCTAGTTCTTGTGCAATTAGAATGATTTAATAGCTCAATTGATGCCTTCCATCGCTAGTTCTATCAGTATTTTGATTTAAACTTTTCTGAGGTTAGGTTAAGCAGTGGCCATTTGAAACAAAAACTACAGGTTGCTCCAGTATCGAATAGTACATAGCGTACTGAGGTTATAGGAACGTACCCGTGACAACCTCTGGTTCGTGTCGAGCTCTTTCCGCTTGCATCACGAATGCTCTCCCCGAGGGTTGTTCTGGTTGACCAGAGCCTTTCCCTTAAGTTGTGGACATTCGTTCGACGATGGTTTTCATTTCCACATTGATAGCAGACTGGTTTTGGATTTGCGGGTTTTACAGTCTCGAGATAGATGTCCCTTTTTCTTGCAGTTGTAACAGATTACCATTGCACAATTGCCTTGATGATATCTCTGGAAAGTAATGCACCAGGCTGTTTTTGCTGCTGAGTGATTTCTTTCCCGTGTCATTCCTAAGAAGTTCCGAGTGGTCTGTCGAACTATTCTTTTCTGATTTCCTTTAAATCTTCCTCCCGGATTTCATCCTTCCACTTTCTCTTTTTCTGAGGGTTACTTAATGATCCGTTTCTTATCATTTCATCTTCCCTGATAAACTACAGCATCTTGAAAAGTCTTGGGAGCACTAATCCCCAGATATATCTTCCTATTCTTTTTGATTCTGGGGCCACTAGATGTGGTTACTAACCTTGAGAGTTCATTATACCTGTCGGTTACTCCCGATGTGCTACTCCTTTCATTTCTAATGCTAAGAATTTGGTTTCTAATTTCTCTATTTCATTATAGGGACAATATTTTCCTATAACTAAACCCCTGAATTCTTCCCAACTTAATTCATTCATGAATTGCCTACCTTTAGTGTGCATTTCCATTTTCCACCAGATTGTGCCTCCCCTTTTAATGAATGCGAAGCAAAAAAGGTTTTGTTGTTGTTGACACATTTACTGATTTCTAAGGTTGATTCCATCTCATCTAACCAACGTAGGGCTTGTACAGCTCCGCCTTTACCATCAAATTCCCGGGGCCTACATGACATAAACGTCTTGTAAGAACATCCTTTCTCAGTTATAGCTTCCTCTTCTGGTTGTTCTCTCATGGTATCATCCATGGGTATCTCGTTGCCTGGTGTTGTTGTCCCGAGGTTTAGGTTTTGTTGAAGCTGGGTTACTAGTATGGGTATGGCAGCCTCTAATTGCTGTGACACTATTCGTGAGATTCTTTCATCTTCATTGGTGGTCGGGTTTATAGGAGTTTCTTCCCCAAGTCTGGGTCTAGGTCGTCCTACTCGCGTCGTTCTTCTTACGGGCTGTGTGTTCCTTCTTGGCGGCATGTCTTTCTATAGTTAATTGTAGTCAATATTAAAAGAACTTTTAGATTCTTAATAATATTCTAGCTAGCACATAACAAATAGTGATTCAAATACAAAAAAAAATATTTCATTCAAGTTCTTATAGGGATTTTCATATTTTAGGGTTAAAATACAATTTCTAATTTCCATGCATCCATTTTCATATTCTTGAAAAGATGTTTCTCTTGGGTGCTTTCAGTTCTTCAACATCCTTCTGAATATTCTTGATTCCTCGTTGAATTTTCTTAAGCTGTTTAAGAGTTTGTTGAACTGCTGCGATTTGGTCTTCATCCACCTTTTGTCTTTTAGCCTCTCTTTCTTCGTTCTTGGGGGAATCAATCTTTTGTATTTCCTCCTACTTATACTACAACCTACAGCCGGCTATACTTTGAAAGCCAGCTGGATACAATTGACTAGACACTAACAAAACCAATTGTAGGATCAAAAGGCATATCTGCCTTTTGACCTTGTGACTATGACATGCCATAGCTCACATCCTTATCTATTACAAAAAGGATAAAGTACATAAAGTAGAAAGTTACAGACTCAAGACCTCAATGTACAGTTACTAAAAGCATGGACCTTTTCACCAACTCATGTAAGTTGGTGACTTTACAGAGATGCAGCGGAAAGGTGCTTTATGGAACAGTACATCAGATAAAGCATGTGTACTAAAAGTCTTCGGAAGAAATCTGTCTTCATAGGTTGAAGCTTCGGAAGACTTTGTCTCTGAGGCTTCGGAAGACTTCATGTTTGGCTTCGGAAGATATTTGGTCTTGGCTTCGGAAGATTTTACACTTAGAGTATTTTCTAGTGTGTTGTGTAAAACTTCCGAAGCATTCTTTACTTCAGTACTTAGTGCATGTTGCAGAGACACATTGGATGTTTTGGGTTGCATCAGACTTAAGGAATCCTTACAAACTCCCCCTAGGCTGATGCTACCAAAACACTTAGAAGATCTTCAGATATTGGTGGTCTTCAGTACAATCATGACCATTCCTTTCTTCATTAGATGGTCAGGATCATCAAGACCTTCATAGTATCTTCTCATTTCTAAGAGATCGTGCAGAGGTAAGTTGATTATGTCTTGCCAAGAGTAGACATTCTCAACACCTTGATCTCTGATTACATGCCATCTTTCTGGATTGGTAGAGTAAGTCCAGGACAAGATGGGTGTCTCAGTTGTTAGAGGAGCCACTTGAATAGGAGTTGATTGGGCTGCCTCATCATGCACTTCCTCAGGTTGATCTGACTCAGCCTGAGGTGTAGAGATAGATGACTTAGGCTTCTTCTTCTTTGACTTTGGTTTAGAAGCCATTCTCTTCTTTCTTGATGACTTTAACTGAGAAGACTGGTCTGCAGCACCTTGTTGATCATCCTTGTCTTTCTCAGTTGGGTGTTCCTCCCTCACAGGTTCAGAAGGAGAGGGAGTTTTGACCCTGCCTTGGATCAGAAGATGAAGCTTGCTGAGGCTCAGCTGGAGGTCCGGATTGAGGTGTCTCAGGTTGTTCAAACTTAACCTCCACTTCAGGTGGGACTTGACTTGGAAGAGAGTGCAAGTCAATCAGTTCACCACTCTTAATCTTCTGCTTGATCACCCTTATATGCTCATCCATTGTGGATAGAGACATAGGGCCAAGTCTCCTTTCGGAGAATCCATATAGCTTCAAGAAGCTCATCATCCTTTGTCTATCAGCAGACTTCTTCACACTCTTTTGGATGATGGCTCTTGACTTTGCAGCTTCTTCCCTTAGCTTCCTTCTGGTTGTCTTTCTTTCCTTGACTAGCTCAAGTTCAAGTTGCTTTAGGTACTCAAACTCAATGAAGTCATAGGACAAGGGAAGAAGTGCATCTGCCTGATAGAAGCCTGTGGCACTCAGGTAGTTGATCATCTTGATCCTATCTTCTTCTTTATCTACCTGAGGTTCTTGTAGAGCCACATCTTCCTGTGCAGGACTTTCTTGAACTGAAGAGAGAGTGGGAGCATGCTTGTAGAGTCTTTTCTGTCTCCTCTCCTCTTTGAATTGGAGAAGTAGCTTTGCATCCTCTTTCTCCTTCATCTCTCTTGACACTTCCATGTCAGCCAGTTCATTCAATTCTTCTAAGGGGAGGGAGATGATTTCATCAATATCATAGTTCCTGGTCTGTAAATAGGTAATCCTGACTGCCCTCAACTCATCATCTTGAGTATTTGGTCTGGGAGCAGCCCTGATTGCAGCTTGCATAAAGCTAGATGACCCAGAGAAACTTTCTCCCCTTAGCTTCCTTTTCCTCTCTCTCTCTTCCTCCTCAATTTCCTCAGGAGTCATGATCCTTTTCCCTTTGTCACCCACAGACCTTTGTGACTCAGGGTGGATAGAGGCTTGGCCTTCATTGCTTGGTGTAGCTTCCATGCTTTGGCCAGAGAGAGGCTGAGAAACACCTTCACCAGCAGGTGTCTCAGAAGGAGTTTGAACCTCTGCAGCTGTTGTTGATGATGAGACAGGGGTCTCAGGTTCTGCCACTGGGCCTTCAGTCAAGGTTTCCCCTATGAAACTAATCTTAGGGTCCACCTCAACATCCAGTTGAGCGATGACATTGCCTGATTGCCTAAGTCTCCTTCTTAGAGTGAACTCTGCAAGGATTCTATCTTGGATTCTTTGAGCCAATCTGTCAGCTTGTCTTGAATTGCTTGGATTGACAAGTGGCATGTTGACTAGATCCAATCTTTCATAGAAGTTCAGGCTTTGAAAATCAAACACTTCTTGTTGCCCTTGAACTCTGTGAAGATAAGGGCTCTTCTGTCAGCATCATACCTCCACCTTATGATGTAGTTGGCAGTTCCTTGTGGTGGAGATGAGACAGCCCTTGGTATACCTTCCTCAAAGAGACTCCTGATGATAGAGTCTATAGAGTCCACATTAATGTGAACTTGAGGAAGTTGCTGAGAATGCACAACAGCAAGTGAGGATGGTGAGTCCTCTATGTCCATTCTCTGTGAAGAACCCCTAGATTCTGTGGCTGCAATAACTTTCTTCCCCTTTTTGGTAGCATCACCCACTTGCATGATGAGCTAGAGGATAAGTCAATCACTTCCACATGTTCTTGTGTTCCTGGTTGAGCTCTCCTTAAAGGTCTCCCAGCTAGTTTTTCCTTTAGATATGAAATCTGAAGTTGCTGATCATTGAACCTGTTTTGTAAGGTAGTCACCTGAGATTCAAGGTGACTAACCTTAGAGACTAAATAGGAGCATGTTTTTGACAATTTCTGCACCTTTAGTCTCAAATTCCCCTCTTCTTCATTAGAAGAATCATTGGGGGATGAGATGATTGGATCAAAGTCCTCTCTCTCACCACCAGCTTGAGGTTCTTGGCTGCTGGTTTTCCTCTACTCACTAGCAACCTCAGTTGAGATGCCAGTGGGCTGAATTGCCATGGTTGAGGTCTTAATGATGTAATCACTTTCAAAAGTGAGAGCCTCTTCCATATGGACATCCTGAACATGTTCAGAAGTGTCCACCTCAGTAACAGGTGACTGATGTGGGATAGACTGAGGAGTATCAGAGGTACTCATCTCTCTTTGAGTAGGGGAGGAGAAGAGAGACTCATGGTACTCACTGAATCCTAAGTCTTCATCAGTATAGAAGGATAGGTTGGGAATTGGTTGGTTGAGATCTAAAGGCTGGGGATGGTAGCTGTCCCCTGAAGGTTGTTCACTTGAGTGTTGAGACTCAGAGTGAAGGCTTAAGGCTGTTGGGCTTGTGAGCTCATTAGGGTGAGCATGAGGAACCTCAGCCCTGATAGGTGAAGAAATGGGAGTGGTTTGCTCCTCAGGGGAAGTGGGAGCTCTAGTGTCCACTTCCTCCTGTAAGGTTGAGTATATGGGGACCTGCACAGACTCAATAGCCTGAGCAGGGGTTCGTTTGGATTTTCTTTGGTAGGTGAGGGTGATTTGTGATCTTTTTAGTGGTAAAGAGAAAGAAGGTGCGGGTTCAACACTAGCTTGTGTTGCTAGGTTGTCACCTTAAGCAATGAGCTCTAATATTTTGGGGACTAGGGCTGTTTTTACTCCTGAGAAGCCACAATGCCGGGCTTCATCTGTCCCAATTTAAGAATATTACTTGTTTCCCTCAACTGTGAGCCCAGTTCACAGTTGAGAATGTGTTGAACATATCTAGGAAACATGTAATACTCTAAGGAGTCTAAGTTTGCAAGTAAATTAGTATAAACAAATTGAGAATACCTGAACTTGACCCCCTGAACCATTCCATGAACTATAAAGGAGAGATCTTCAGGAATCTGGTCCCACCGACCATGCTTGTTTGATAAGCTGTGGATAACCACATGGAGCAGGTATTTCCACTGGGATGAGACCTTCCCTTTCCTGAAGGTCTTTACAGAGAAATCTCCCTCATAGCCCATCTGCTCAAAGGAATGATTAACAGCTTCCTTTGGGAGGGACACTCACCTTCTTCATCATCCAGCTGCAAATGATGGTTAATGATGGCCGGAGTGATGAAGATTGTCCTCCCTTGCACTGTGGCAGACAGTGCCTTCTCCCCATCCATAATAGAGCTAAGAATTGGCAAATCTCTGAGAAACTTGCATCTTTCTCAGAGCTTAACAGAGCAACTTGATTATGTTGCCTGTGAAGTTGCATGGAGAAATCTGGGTTGTTTCTGCGGTTAAGGTTGGCCATTTCAGAAGCTTAAGAGTTAAGAAAGGTAGAAAGCAAAGGCGGTTTAGAGAATTAGGTTATAGGAATAGTGTAATTGAGGAAGATAGTGAGAAAGAGGAGGAACCGTTGGGTATTTATGTGAAAAGGGATTTGAACCAAAGTTAATGAAAGAGCATAAACTTTAAAATCCGGAAGTCGGTCCCACCTCTGAAAAAGTAGTTTACTTTTGCTCAAAAAGTAGTTTTCTTGGAATTCGAAAAGCTTCCGAAGGTAAATTGTCTTCGGAAGTTTTAATGAAAAAGCTTCCGAAGCTAAAATGGCTTCGGAAGATTTTCCTGTGAGTCTTGAAAATTTATGCTTCGGAAGAGAAATAAACCCTTGAATGCTTTGTATAAAGAACAACAAAGCTTCCGAGAGTTAATTTTGCTTCGGAAGGAAAAAGTCCTTTAAAACAAATAAGTGTCTGAGATAAGTATTTAAGCTTCGGAAGATAGATTTAGACTTCTTCCGAAGGTAAAATTTCTTAGACAGTTATTTATTTTGAAGACATGATTTTCTTCCGAAGATAAAAATTTTATCTTCCGAAGTATCAGAAAATTTTCAAGAATCTAAGGAAAGTCTTCAAAAAGAATTTTACATCCAAAGAAAACATGAGCTTATGAAAGTGATGAACTAGACAACTTAGGACACACATATTTTAAGAAGAAATAATTTGAATTAGTTTTAAGAAAAAGTCTACTCAAAGTTAATCATCCCAATAGCTGATATCAGATATTTAAATCTCTGTTCATCAAAAGCTTTTGTAAACAGATCAGCATATTGTTCATCTGTATGAACTTTGACTAGTTTAATTAATCCCTTTTCATAGTTATCTCTTATTAAATGATACCTAATGTTGATGTGTTTGGTCCTTGAGTGCTGCACAGGATTCTCAGAGATAGCACTATTATTGTCTATGTGGATAGGAGTCTCCTTGAAGTTGAATCCATAGTCCAGCACTTGATTTTGAATCCAAAGCACTTGAGCACAGCAGCTTGCAACAACAATGTATTCAGCCTCAGCAGTTGATGCAGACACACAGGATTGTTTCTTGCATTGCCATGAGACAACCCTTCCACCAAGGAATTGACATCCCCCAGATGTAGACTTTGCAGTCATGTTGCAACCACCATAATCACTATCTGTATAAGCATACAGATTGAAGTCAGAATTCTTTGGATACCATAAACCAAGTGTTGAAGCACCTTTGAGGTATCTTAGAATCCTTTTGACAGTGATTAAGTGAGACATCTTAGGGTTGGCTTGATATCTTGCACAAATACATGTAGCAAACATGATATCAGGCCTGCTAGCTGTAAGATACATAAGAGACCCAATCATAGCCCTATATAAATGTTCATCTACACACTCCCCCTCAAGATCAGATCCAAGGGAGTGGTTTCTAGCTATGGGTGTCTTAGCAATCTTACAATCAGTCATGTTGAACCTCTTGAGTATGTCCTGAACATACTTTGACTGACTTATGAAGATGCCATCTTCAACTTGCTTCACTTGAATTCCCAGAAAGAAATTGAGTTCTCCCATTGCACTCATTTCAAATCTGTCTTTCATCAGCTTCTCAAAGTCTTTACAGAGCTTTGGATTAGTTGAACCAAAGATGATGTCATCTACATATACTTGAACTAGCAATAGGTCATTTCCCTGTCCTTTGATGAAGAGAGTTCCATCTATAGTACCTCTCTTGTATCCATGTTTACAAAGATACTTAGACAGTGTCTCATACCACTTCCTGGGTGCCTGATGCAGCCCATAAAGAGCTTTGTCAAGCTTGCAGTCATAATCAGGATGATCAGGGTCTACAAAACCAGGTGGCTGTTTGACATAAACCTCTTCATCAATCACTCCATATAAGAAATCACACTTTACATCAAGTTGGAAGACCTTGAAGTTCTTGGATGCAGCAAATGCCAGGAATATCCTAACAACTTCTAATCTTGCCACATGAGCAAAGACATCAGTGTAGTCAATCCCTTCTTCTTGTGTGTATCCTTGAACAACTAGTCTTGCCTTGTTCTTGATGATGATTCCTCTATCATCCTTCTTATTCCTAAAAACCCATCTGGTTCCTATGGTAGTCTTCCCATGAGGAAGAGGACATAGGTTCCAAACTTTCTGCCTTTTGAATTGAAGCAGCTCTTGTTGCATAGCTTCAACCCAACTTCCATCCTTTAGAGCTTCATCAACTTTCTTTGGCTCTATCTGAGATAAGAAACAAGAGTGAAGACAAACATTTGCTTCATGGGTTTGTCCTCTTGTTCTTACCCCTGTGACAACATCTCCAATGATGTTTGTGGTGGGGTGAGACTTGTGGATCCTTAGCTGAGGGATCACAACAAGTTGCTGAGAAAGATCGAAATTTGAGAAATTTAAATCTGGCATAGATGATTCACCCTCCACATTATCACACTTATCAAGATTAACTTGATCCAATGAGTGTGTGACATCATTGATGTTGTCATCTATGGTGTGGTTATTAGCATCAAGGAATTCCTGATCACTATCACCATCACCATTATTGTCTTCTACAATTGAGGTATCTTTATCTGGTTGAGGAGCCTTTGAGCTGGAATTTGAAGGCATACCAGATGTATCAGCTGAATTTGTCATTGTAGTGCTGATAGAAACCTCATTTGCTGAAGTAGTTCCAATTGGAGCTGAAGATGTATGAGTTGAGGGTCTTCCTAGCTCAAATCTTGGATCAGGATCACCTGTATTTAAATTTTCTGTAGATCCTGAAACATTCTCACAAGATTTGTTAAAACAGTTGGTAACTAAATCAAGATCAAACAGCCAATCGGGACCAGAACCAGCCACACAGGGTGTGTGTTCATTGAAAGTCACATTGGCTGACTCCTCAACAATTCTAGTTCTGAGATTGTATACCCTATAAGCCTTAGCTTGGGAAGAGTATCCAATGAAATGTCCATCATCTGATTTCTCAGCAAACTTGGCAATTTGATCCTTGGTATTCAAGATGGTGCAGGGACATCCAAATGACCTGAGAAAACCAATGAAAGGTTTCCTCTTGTGCCAAAGTTCATAAGGAGTCTTACCATGTGTCTTAACTACTAAAACTCTGTTTTGCACATAGCAAGCAGTATTAACTGCCTCTGCCCAGAAGGTGATGGGCAGTTTAGAGTCAGACAACATAGTTCTTGCAGCTTCAATAAGTGTCCTGTTTCTTCTCTCAGCAACTCCGTTTTGCTGAGGGGTCCTGGGAGCACTATATTGTCTTGTAATACCTTTTTCATCACAAAATGTATCAAGGATTTGGTTCTTGAATTCAGTTCCTTGATCACATCTTATGGTTTTGACCTTGTGATCACTTTGATTCTCAACTTTTAAGATGAAATTCTTCAGAATCTCAGGGGTTTCATCCTTAGTTCTAAGAAAGAAAACCCAAGTGAATCTTGTAAAATCATCTGTGATCACTAAACAGTAGGAGGTCCTTTCTAGACTCATTACACTGGTGGGACCAAAGAGATCCATGTGTAACAAGTGTAGGGGAGTAGTGATGGAGTTTCTTTCCTTAGGCTTGTGAGATACCTTATGTTGCTTCCCTTTCAGGCATGCAACACAATGGTCATCACTTGTAAACTCTTTCTTTGGCATTCCAGTTACCAAATCATGTTTAATTAGCTTATTCATGTTCTTAAAGTTTACATGGCACATTCTTTTATGCCATAGGAAAGACTCATCACTATTTGCTTTAGATAGAAAGCATGAAACTTCTCCAGAGGGATATTTTTCTTGCAAATCCATCTTGTACATGTTCCCTTTCCTGGGGGCTCTGAGCAGGATATGCTCATGAGAAATAACCACTCCAGGCTTGAGAACAATGCACTCATGCTCAGTAAAGAGCATGTTATGACTCTGATCACAAAATTGGGATACACTCAGAAGATTGTACCCAAGCTCCTTAATGAAGTTTACCTTCTCAATGCTGAGCTTACCATTTGTGACCTTGCCCCTTCCTGAAATGTAACCACCTTCATCTCCTCCAAAAGTAATTGGTCCTCCATCAATTCCCTCAAAATTATGGAGTAGAGACCTATTGCCTGTCATGTGCCTGGAACAGCCACTGTCAATTATCCAGACATTCCTGCTAGTCTTGAGCTGTTCCTACACAAAGAGAATGATTAGTTACATTTGAAAACCCAAGCCTTACTTGTCTTGGGCTCACTAAGTGTAAAGGAAGGTAATGCAACAGTGATAGATCCTATGGTTGTACTATGGGGATCTTCAGCTGTTGTTAATGGAGAAACTTCAGTCATTTGGTCTTTCTTAGACTTCCACACCACCTTTGGAGTCTTAGACCTGACCTTCAAAACCTTAGAAGCTTTTGGGACTTTACAAGTTTTGATGACTGAACCTTCGGAAGATTCTACAGTCATTGCAGCAGACATCAGTGCTTCGGAAGAACTCCTTTCTTCCGAGACCAATTTTACTTCCGAAGGTAATTTTCCATTTACCTTCTTCTTTGATTTGGAGCTTCCGAAGGAAACAGACTTTCCTTCCGAAGCTTGAATCTTCTTGAGACTCTTTGAAGTCTTTGTATTGGTCATGTGGATAGTACTTTTAGGATTGTATGGGCAATCCTTAGCAATATGAGAGGTACTTTCACACATGACACATAACATTTTCTTCTTCAAAGGAGTCTCCTTTTGAGAACAAGACTGGCTTTGGTCACATCCCTTCTCCACCTTCATCTTGGTAGATGCTGAGACAGTTCTTTTGGGCTGTGAACTGTTCTTGGAGTTTGATGGTCCAGGCTGTGCAACAGTGGTACACAGCAGCTCTGTCTTCTTCTTTGTACTGAGATGATTTGAACAAGAACTAGGACTCTTAGCTGAGGAGTCTTGGTTGATGTCTTCAGTCCTAACTACTTTGAAACCTGCAGAGATAAAAACTTGTTTTTGCTTAGCATCAAAAGTAGCCTTGATCTCTTGAGCCTTCTTTGCTTTCCTTTTGCTCTTCCTGATCAAGTTCTTTCTCTTGGACTTGGTCATCACAGTATATTTCTTCTCCTCAGAAGGATAGTGGCCCTTGGTAGAATCCTCTTCTTCACTCTTCTCAGAGGAATTCTTCACTATCACTTCTTCATCCTCCTCACTTATGGGATCTATGAGAGGAAGCTCATCTTCACAAGTTCCACACCTAGGATATCTTACAGACAAGATTGTGTGTGGAGGAGCTATCTCATTTGATCCCAGTCCCTGTCTATTTTGATAGCACACTTTGTTGTGCAGGGATGAGGATATCATGTTCTTGAAGGTCTCTTCTTCAAGAACACTTTTCTCTGCCTTGGCTTTACTGATCACAAGCTCAGCCTGGCACTCAGTCAACTTAGTAATGAGATCCTGGATCTGAGTTCTAAAATCTGTATGTTCATGTTTTAGTAGTGAAATGGTTTTCTCCAAGTCCTCTATCTTTAACTTGTAATCATTTTCAGACTTTCTAAAATCAGATTTTAATATGTTTAATGACTCCAGATCAGATCTCATCTCTAAGTTGTAGGACCTGTATCTATTTACTTTAGCAATGCATTCAGGAGTACAGAGATGTTCCAATACCTTGGCTTCATCATGGTCAGCCATCAGTGCTTGGTTTGGAGAAGTATCTTCCAC
This sequence comes from Flaveria ramosissima, assembly GCA_025215565.1. Classification (NCBI taxonomy): domain Eukaryota; kingdom Viridiplantae; phylum Streptophyta; class Magnoliopsida; order Asterales; family Asteraceae; genus Flaveria; species Flaveria ramosissima. The sequence continues at coordinate 2,348,713 of CM046041.1, forward strand.
CTGAAAGCTCCAGTCAAAGCCTCCCTCTTCAACAACAACAGCAGCATGTTGCTTTGGCTTCTCAGCTTGAGGGGCTTTGTCAGTGTAGTTTGGTCTGGGTTGTGTTTGGCCCCCATTTGTTTTAGGTGCCTTACACTCCCTAGCAAAGTGGCCCATAAGGTTACAGTTGTAACACTTAACTTTGCTTTTATCCAGCCCAAACTTTCCACTGGGAGCATTGCTTGGAAATCTTCTTCCTGTTCTCTTGTAAAACTTCTTGGCTATGTGAGTGAGGAGAGCCATCTGCTGAACTATCTCCATGTATTCCAGGTCATCTGGATGGATACAGTCCAGGTCTTCAAGAGTGAAGAGAGAGTTCCCACAGCTTTCATCAGTAGACACAAAGGCTTGAGAAGAACTTGTCTCTTGGAATGGGCTTCCTTGAGTAAAGTTCTCCCTGGGTGTCTCCGGGAAGGTGATGAAAGGACCCTTTTGTGAGTTGTTAGGGTAGCATATGAGATGATGTTGGGGTTCTATGCTATCCCTTTCAACCACATGAAGGGCTGAACCCATTTGATTGTTGGAGTTACCAGATGAACCTTGCATGTTCATCTCCATCTGGTATCCACTGAGAATCCCATACAACTATGTCAGAGTAAGAGTTTTAAGGTTCTCAGTCCTCTTGATCACTACACAATAGTGTGTCCATTGCCTAAGAAGTGAGGACATGAACTTCCTTACAATGTCCCTGTTCTCAAGAGGAACTCCTCCATCCACTAGGGTATCCGGTATCTCAACATACCTGAAGTATTGTTGAGTCATGGTTTCACCTGCTTTAAAGGTGAAGTTTTCAAACTGCTGCTTCAGGAGATCCTTCTTGTTCTTCTTGGCTTCAGAGGAGCCTTCATACATCAGCTTCAGTGCATCCCACAGCTGTTTAGCTGTTTTGCACTTCTTAAAGCCTCTGTATACAGAGTTTGGGAGAGCAGTCTGAAGAGCAGTCATGGCCTTCCTATCGATCTCTACTCTTTTTCTATCTTCATCAGAGTAGTTGGCCACATCTTTTGGAATCATACCAGCACCAGTAGCAGAAGGAGTGCTGGGTATGAAAGGTCCATTCTTGTTAGGTCTAGAATCAGTAGATCTAGTCATTATGTATAGGCTTAGTACTTGAATTAATATCTGTAATGAACTTTTGTATTTCATTATTGTGTATGCATTAAATATATAGGTTAACCTATTTATATATGTGTTGGTTTATGTATGGTTGCAGGAACAAACATTATAATTGGTCAATTTATGAAAGTGACCAAGTATAAGAAACATCTACGGATGAACATTGTGTTCTTCTGTAGATATAATTCTTACAAGTCATTATACATCCAAAGATCTTTTGCGGATGAACAAAAAGATACCTTCGGAAGAACAAGATACCTTCGGAAGAACAAGATACCTTCGGAAGAACAAGATACCTTCAGAAGAACAAGATACCTTCGGAAGAACATTATCTACGGAAGAACAAAATTACTACTGAAGACAATATTCCTGCGGAGTTCAAACACTTGTATTATACAAGTGGTACAAGTCAACAATTCAACAAGTCAACAAGGCGGTTATGCAAATCCCGAGAAATCCGATGATTCCTTAACAGAAACAAATCAAATCCCAAGAGATCCGGTGTTTCCTATAACTGAAACACCTTTGTCTATAAATATGGATCCTAGGTTTCGATTAAAAGACGATTGAGTTAGACGATTGATTGATTGAAAACAGTAATAGCAATACAACAATCATCAAAAGTCTTTCGATCAACTTTAGCATACACAACATCATAGTATTCTTTGATATCATACATTCAATTCTTTTGTAATCATCAACACATTATAATAAAATACTCATTAATCATTAATTGTGTTTTGTTACGTGTGTTCTTGATATTTCATTGATATTTAAGGTTGTTTAAACACAATTAAACCAAATCAACGTTAATTCCGCAAACGTTGACTTGTCATCGATTCACACTGATAATTCCCGTTGACGATCCTTGGATTCACAGGTGGTATCAGAGCCAAGTGCTCATTGATTTAGATCAATTGATCTATCAGTGTTAGTTGTGTTTTAATTGTGTTTGATTTCGTTTAACTGCAATCGTTTTTAATTAACTTGTTTCTATATTCAAATCAATTGAATAGCAGATCTTGTTAACATCATGAGCAACTTCAGTGGTTCATCTTACCAACCTCCGAAGTTGGAAACAAAAGCAGACTTCAAGTCTTGGAAAATCAAGTTCAGGAATCATGTAAACTATACTGATTCTGACTTGTGGATTTCCATCACTGAAGGTCCTTATATTCCACCCACTCTTGGGCCAGATTATAATGACAAAAATCAACCAATCAGTACGAAAGATCTATCACCTGATGATGTCAAAAAGGTTAAAGTTGATATAAATGCATACAGTATGCTTAGTATGGCTTTACCTGAAGAGATATTAATCAGTTGTGAGAACTATAAAACAACACACTCCTTATGGAAGATACTTCACACTCTCTGCGAAGGGAGTGATGAGATAAGAAGTATAAGGAGAGACACCCTCAGATCACAATATGAAACTTTTCATCATATTGAGGGTGAGTCAATTCCTCAGCAACTTCATAGATTCATGCAGTTAGTCACTGAGATGAATATTCTAGAGTTGAAGTATACAAGTGAGGAATTAAACAAGAAAATGCTCCACACTTTGCCAGAAAGTTGGAAGCATACTGTGTCCATGTTCAAGAACACTATAGATCTGAAAGCAACTGGTTTAGATACTCTGGTTGCAAAAGTGGAAGCTCTTGAAATGGACGAAAAATCAAGAAACAAGAGTGTGAGAACTCATGTCTCACCCTATCACTTCAAAGAAACTAATAATGTAGGAAGTGCATTTATTTCAAACAATGAAAGTGATAATTATTGTGCTAGGAGTGATGATGATGAGGAAGTTAGCTTCTATGCTTCAAAACCCTCAAAGAAATCATCTCAAGACAAGCAGCAAAAGAATAAAGGAAGAACTACTGATAGACAAGATACACATGCAGCAACAACCAAGTCTTCCTTTTCAGCAAATCAGTCAGAACCAATAACTGTGATATTGGACTCTGAAGAACAAAGAGCAGCATTTGTAGCTTTTAGCTCAAGTTTTCAAGCATATCTGGGAAGCTCTCTAACATCAGCCAATATTTGCCAACAAGACTTAGAAGAACTGCCACCTGATGTAGTGGAAGAGATGGATCTACAATGGCAGATGGCCATGATTACTTATAGAGCTAAGCAATATCTCAGGAGAAATAAGAACTTGGCTTCAGCAAGCAAAACATCAAAGATTGGTGTTGACAAATCAAAAGTAAGATGCTACAAATGCAATCTCTATGGACATTTCTCAAGAGAATGCAATCAACAGTCATATCCAGAGATGAGACAACACCAGCATCATCAACAACATCAGATTCAAGCAAATCAACAATCTTCTCAAAGACCTCTGCACAAGCAATCTCAACTGATCAATGCTTCCCCACCAGCCACCAAAGAATCAGCTGGACTTAGTAACTCAAAGGAGTCAGGGCTGATCATACTTCAAGATGGAACGTGTGATTGGAGTTTGTATGAGAAGGAAGTTTTGGAAGAAAATCAAGCATTGATGGCTCATATGGATCAAACAGTTCCACCAATGGCAAAAGAGGTAAAAGAAAGATTGTGTTCATCAACTTGTGTTGAGAAGTTGAACGATATAGAGTCCATGCTCAACAGTTGGCTGATAAAGTAAAAGAAACAATGCTTTTGAATGAATCCCATGTTAGAGAACATAAATTATATCAAATAAAAATTAATTCTTTGCAAAAGGATTTAGAAAAATTTGTTTCTGAAAATTATAGCCTAAAAGCCCAAGTTGAGCATTTGACCACTTCCTTAACAAAATCCATGGCTGATCATGCATCAACTGAAGTGAAACTTCAGAAGTTTCAATTATCATCTCAGCAATATGAGAAATTACTAAACTCTCATATTGAATCAAAGAAAAGGTCTGGGTTGGGTTATAATGCGGTTGCACCACCTATAAATGATAATTACACATCCTTACCTACAACAATGACAAACACTCTGTCAAATCATTTTGTGCCTGACACTAAGTTTGGAAAAGATTCAACTAAAACTAAAATTAATGATAAAGCTGAGGTGAGTGAAACTGAATCATCTGAATCAGAATCATTAGATCAAAATGATTCAGAATTTGATTATGATAAGTGTGATGACTTGGATGATTCTGATGAACATGATGTTGATCAAACAAGCACTGGTAAGAATGTTCAACTGAAAGCCCATATCCCAAAAGTGCTTGAAGAAACAAAGTTGCCATATCCTCCTAAACAAAGAAACATGCTGAAGGCCATCTGCAAGAGGATAGCTCAATTGAATGAAGGTCTTCAAGAATTAAGTATGCAAGACTCCTCCAAGAAATTGACTGATGAATCTGTCATCACTGAGGAAAAAGGAAATTCAAAGGGAAGAAAAAGGCTTTAGTAGATCATCAACTGAACAAGAAAACTTCAGCAGCTGATCTACGGAAGAAAAATTCAGCACCAAACAATCAAAATGTGCATAAAGTGGAAAAAGGTGAAGCACATCCAAAGCTGAAGAAGAAAGAGCTACAACAAAGATCAGCAAACAAAAGGAATGATTCTGAGAAAGAATCAGAAGAAAAGTATTGCAAATGGTGTGACACGCAAAATCACAACACTGAAGACTGTTACTTCAGCAGCTACTGTTCTATTTGCAATATGAACAATCATATGACTACTGATTGCTACTTCAACAAACATTGTTCTATCTGCAACAAAAATAATCATTCCACACAGGAATGTTATTTCAACAAAAAGAACAAGACAAAAAGCTCAAAGAAGAAAGAATCAGACAAATCTGAATCAGATTCACAATCTACGAATTCTGCAAAGGGCTCAAAACTGAAGAAGTTTGAACAAAAATCAAAAGCAAAACCAAAGGACAAATCATGAGCAAGTGTTCATATACTGAGGAAAAGACCATCTTTTCAGCAGTCAAAAACACCACACAAAAGAGTAGATTTGTCAGACAAAGAATCAAAGGATGATGATTCATTCTTTGATAAATTTGGAAAAGGCATTCATATACCTCTTTCAAAAACAAAAGATAGTGAAACATTTAAAGGTTCATTATCCAAACAAAAGACTCAAACAAATGAAGTTACTCTGAGTAAATCAGACAATGTAAATCATGAATCTACTTCATCAACATCCAATTCAGCAGAATCATCCTCATCTAAATCAAATCAGAATGAATCAATTAAATCTGAAACTGAAACTTCAAAAATTGTTCATGAAAGAGTAACTGTTTTAGATCCTGTTGACAAACCCAAGATCACTAAGACTTGGGTTGTCACTTCTAATTGATTTTCTTTTCTGATTGCAGGAACAATATTGGAGAGCTGACAACATGTGGTATGTTGACAGTGGTTGTTCCAGGCATATGACAGGAAACTGTTCTCTTCTCCATGATTTCAAACATAAAAATGCTTCTTATGTGGCATTTGGTGGGGATAAAAAGGGAGGTAAAATTGTTGGTGAAGGAATGATAACTAATGGTGTACTTAAATTTGATAAAGTAAATTACTGTAAAAACTTACAGTATAATTTACTTAGTGTATCTCAAATCTGTGATCAAAACTACACTACATTGTTTGATGACACTAACTGTTACATTCTTAAGCCAGGATTTATTGTCTCTGAAGATTGGATTCTCCTCAAAGCAGCAAGAAAAGGAAACACTTATGTTTTGGATATGAACAACACTTCTCTCACAAAACATGAAACTTGCCTTATATCTAAACTTTCAGAAGATTTGTCACAATTATGGCATAGAAGGCTTGTTCATTCTAACATGAAGAACATGAATAAATTAGTAAAACATGACCTGGTCATTGGATTGCCAAATAAAGAGTTTCATTGCTCAACTCATTGTTCTTCTTGTTACAAAGGAAAACAACACAGAGTGTCACATAAACCCAAAACAATCAATACTAATACTACACCACTCAAATTACTTCACATGGATCTTTTTGGTCCAACCAATGTAATGAGCATTGGAAAAAGGCAATATTGTTTGGTGATAGTTGATGATTTCACTAGATTTACATGGGTCTTTTTCTTAAAACAAAAGAGTGAAACATCAGAAACATTAATGGACTTTGTAATCAAGATTGAGAATTAACTTGATACAAAAGTCAAAATTTTCAGGAGTGATAATGGTACTGAATTTGTCAACTTTGAACTAGATTCCTTTTGCAGGAGCAAAGGTATTGCAAGACAATTCAGTGCACCAAGGACTCCACAACAAAATGGAGTTGCTGAAAGAAGAAACAGAACTCTCATTGAAGCAGCAAGAACAATGCTAGCTGATTCACAACTACCTATTACCTTTTGGGCTGAGGCTGTGAATACTGCATGCAATGTTCAAAACAGAACATTAATTGTCAAAGAACATAACAAAACTCCTTATGAGCTCCTATTTAAAAAGAAAACCTTACATAGGATATCTAAGAGTATTTGGATGTCAAGTAACTGTTTTGAACATAAAAGAGTCATTAGGAAAATTTTCAGAAAAAGCATATGATGGTTTCTTTGTTGGATACTCCTCAACATTAAAATCATATAGAGTGTATATTCCACAACATAACATTATGGAAGAAACACCTAATGTATCTTTTGATGAACATGTGTTTACAAAGTAAGTTAAAGGTTCATCATGGTTGTTTGACATAGATGCTTTATCTAAATCTTTTAACTATGATCATTTGACCAATGCAGGATCTGATGAAGTATGCTATCCATTTGTTCCACCTATTATGACTGAAGTTACGTTATCTGCTGATCCTCCAAGGATACATCCATCTTCAGATGAAAATACTTCAGTAGAAGCAGTTATTACATGTGAAATTAACCAGAATGCATCCGGAGAAGTTCCTTCGGAAGACCAGAATACATCCGAAGAACTTCCTTCGGAAGACCAAAATGCATCTGGAGAAGTTCCTTCGCAAGATCAGCAAACATCCGGAGAAGTTCCTTCGGAAGATCAGCATACATCCGGAGAACTCCCTTCGGAAGACCAAAATGTATCCGGAGCAGCTCCTACGGAAGAACAAAATGCTTCCGCAGAAGTTCCTCCGGAAGAGCAAAATCCAACTGCAGATACTTCTGTAGCTCAATCAACAGAGACTCAATTTGACTATTTCTTGAATTCTCAAATTCAGATGAATCAGTCAGAGGCAATAGAAATGACTAATCTGGAATCATCTATTCCAGTTGAGTCAACTCCATCAATGAGAATTCATAAGTCTCATCCACTTGACAATACCATTGGAAATCCTGAAAAGAGAACTACAAGGAGCCAAAGTGGTACAGCCAACCTTTGTCTCTTCAACTGTTTTCTTTCTCAAGTGGTGCCTCCAAACATTACAGCTGCTTTAAAAGACAATAGCTGGATTGAGGCTATGCAAGAAGAACTTCAACAGTTCAGAAAACAAAAAGTATGGTCTCTTGTTGATTTACCTGAAGGTCAACATCCTATTGGAACTAGATGGCTATACAAAAACAAACTGGATGATAGAGGAATTATTGTCCGAAACAAAGCAAGGTTGATAGCTCAAGGATACACTCAAGAAGAAGGCATAGATTATGATGAAGTTTTTGCACCAGTTGCAAGAATTGAGGCAATAAGAGTGTTCTTGGCATATGCATCATATAAGAAATTTACTGTGTATCAGATGGATGTCAAGTGTGCATTCTTATATGGGAAAATTGATGAGGAAGTTTATGTGTCTCAACCCCCAGGATTTGAAGATCCTCATTATCCTCATAGGGTATACAAACTAGATAAAGCCTTGTATGGTCTTCATCAAGCACCAAGAAAATGGTATGAAACACTATCATCTTTCTTACTCAAGCATGGCTACAAAAGAGGAACTATTGACCAGACACTCTTTCTCAAACAAGAACATCAAGATCTCTTAGTAGTTCAAGTATATGTTGATGACATTATATTTGGATCAACTAATAAGAGATTGTGTGTGAATTTTGAAGAGCTCATGAAATCTGAATTTCAGATGAGCTCAATGGGTGAATTAACATTCTTCCTTGGCCTTCAAGTTCATCAAAAAGCAGATGAAATATTCATCAATCAAGAAAAATACATACATCAAATACTGAAGAAATACAATCTTGCTGAAGTATCCTCATGCAAAACACCAGCTTCAACAATTGATAAGATTGCTCCTGATCCCACTGGAAAATCTATTGATCAAAAATTATTTAGATCTATGATAGGTTCACTTATGTACTTAACTGCTAGTAGACCTGATATTATGTTTGCTGTGTGTGTATGTGCTAGGTACCAATCTGATCCAAAGGAGTCACATCTCAATGCTGTCAAAAGAATTTTCAGATACCTTAAGGGAAAACCAGGACTTGGTCTATGGTATCCCAAGGATGGAGACTTTACACTCTACTCATACTCAGACATTGACTATGGTGGATGTAACAGCAATAGAAAATCAACAACCGGTGGATGTCAATTCATTGGACCTAGGCTAGTGTCATGGCAGTGCAAGAAACAAACAAATGTTTCTGTATCCACAGCTGAGGCTGAGTACATTGCTGCTTCAGCTGGGTGCTCTCAAGTACTTTGGTTACAAAACCAATTGCTTGACTATGGTTACAACTTTCTTCAAACCTCAAGTTATATAGACAATTCTGCTGCTATGTTTATTACTGCTAATCCTGTGCAACATAGTAAAACAAAACATATCGAGATTAGGTATCATTTTCTGAGAGATTGCTCAGAAAAGGGATTGATCAAGTTAGTCAAAGTGGATACATCAAATCAGCTTGCTGATTTATTCACTAAAGCCTTTGATTCAGTCAGATTTAATTTTCTGATTGAGTCTCTAGGTATGATTAACTTAGATTAATCAAGTCTAAACAAACAACATGCTGTGTGTAATAATGCATCAGTATGACATATGCATGGGAAATGATAGTACACTATAGCTTTGCCTATTCCTGAATAAACAAATAACAATATATCTCAGCAAGTTTCTTGATATGTGACTAGGTTCATCTTAAGTGGAAACAAACCTGAGTGCATGCAAAACATAATACTATGATAATTGTCTGTGGGAAACTTCATTTTGAAAACGAAGTGAGTCTTTTTTTAATGTGATCAAATCATTCATCTAAACACACTATGTAAAACACTTTATACTATTTATCTTTGCAAATCATACTCCCTCTGTTTTGTGTGAACAAAGACCTGGGTGTATGATCACCAGACTGAATATCAGTTACAGAAGGTGAAAAGATCATGATCCTCATCATCCCTCTGTTTTGTGTGAACAAAGACCTGGGTTAAAGGCACCTCTGTTTTACGTGAGTAAAGACCTGGTGACCTGATGATGATCATATCTAAAGCTCTCAAAAGAATCCTAAGTGATCAACTGTATATTATCTTAAGCTTTAACAACATTGCATCAATGAGACGACAAATACATCTCAAGATAGCTACTATAACTTAAAGTACATAGTCTTAAGTGTGAAAAAGTGATGATTTGACTTGCAAACGGAGGACAACACCTTTGTGAATTGAATGTGAAGCCCATAACAGTTATTTCAAAAACAATATGAAAACATGATAAACAGCATGCCTAGTTGATACATGAGCTCTTGTATGGATTTATGTGGACAATATACTTGCAATCAGAACTTGTTCAAGTATCAAATAAACAACATAACTCATCAGGAAGAGGCTTAGCATTATAGTATGATCCCATCTTATGTGTATCTGATCATTATCATATATTTAAAATTCATGTTATTCCTCTTAGAGAAATTTATGATAAATGCTTAAGTTCACCATTAATTACAATTTAGGGGGAGTAGAATACATGAAAAAGCATCTCAATCAGCAGCAGCAATGTCTATATCATTATCAATTTGAAGAAATTGAAATCTGAGCATCATATTAGCTGTTGGATACATGAAAATTTTTAGTAAAAAAAAAATTTCTATTTTAAATTTTCTTGTACTAAATTGTCATGTATACAAAGCCAACGAGGTCCTAAAGCAATAAATGGTCCAATCAATGGATTTGGGCCATACATACAACTGTGTGGAAATCAATCTTAATGTTTATCAGTAGATTGGTAAACTACGGATGAATAAAGATCAATAATTTAATGATTACAATCTCACATCAGCAGAAGTTGTTCATCCGTAGATGTTCTACGGAAGAGTAAATTGTGGATCCCACTTAATTAATGAGAAATTACTTCTACGGAAGAATACAATGTGGGACCCACTTAATAAATCAGAGAAAATTAATATGTCTGAGGGTATAAATAATGAGGTTTGACTTGTCAAATTCATTATTCACTTTTTCCGTTCACTTTTTCAGACCTAGAAAATCTCACTCAACAAAACTTTTCTCACTTCCTCAACATTCAAAATTTACCAAATCAAAACCTTAAGCAAACATATAGTTGTGTTCTTAATCACCGTTTATCAAGGTAAAACATGTCGTAATCATCAAGAATGAACCAGTTGATTCTTGTTTTATCTCACAACTGTTCGTATTCCCATATCAATAATATGATTCTAACGAAGTCTTTTCTTATGAACAGATGGATCAACGATTTGCAAAAGAACATAATGTGTGTGCTTTCTTAAACCCTGACGATCCTGTATCAGAAGGATGCCAAGAAATTATGAGATACCTGAGAAGATCGAGGATATTCTATGCCCTATCTGCAGAGCCGACGATTTATCGCACTCATATCAGTGATTTCTGGAATTCTGCTCATATAGAAGAAGATGGTGAAGGCATTATTGCAGAAGTTAAGAATCGAAGGCTGAGAATTGATGAACAAACAATAAGAAGGGTTCTAGAACTGGAAGATGTTGAAGTTGGACACCTTGATGTATTTGATAATGAATACATAGAAAAAGTTTTTCTCTTAATGGGGTATGATGGAGACTTTGAAAAAGAAGAAATTAAGAAGGGAAGACTCTGTAAGCCATACAAATTTTTGTGTCACACTTATCTGAAGTGTATGTCAAACAGAAAATCTGGGCTTGACAGATTTTCAAGACATATATCATCTGGTATCATTGGCATCTTTGAGGGAAGGACTTACAACTATTCAAAGTACATCTTCAATTGCTTGTGTGATCACATTCGAGTACAGAAGGCTGATAAGATGTACATGTTTCCAAGATTCATTCAGCTCATCATCAATGCAGACCTACCTGGAACATCTGTGGAGGGTGGTGTGTTTATCCAAGCACACCTTGGCAGATCTGTGCTGAACAAAATCTCAGGGAAATATGAAGGAGGTGACATAGACATGTTTGCTCATGTGATTGATGCTAATGCAAACATACCTCTAGAGCTTGTTTGGGAAATTGATGAAGAGAACTCTGCTACTAGCTCTGCTCAAGACACTCCAACACCAGAAACATCACCTCAACAACAACAAACACATCAACCACAATCTCCTCACAGCCAAAATACAGAACCTATCTCTCCAATCCTCCACCTATCACCACAACAACAACAAACACCCCAAACACAATCACCAGCCAGCCAAAATACTGAACCAATATCTCCCATTCAACCCCAATCACCAAATCAGCTTCAGATGCAACTTTACCAACAACCTACAAATTCAGATACTGAGAGCATCTACACTGGGGAGACAGAATTAGTCTCAGAAGCAAGTACAGTTAAACTGTCATTATCCAAGACTGAATCCCCTATGCATTCAAATGAAACTGAACAAGTTTCTCCAGTGACTGATCAGCAACAACAACAACAAACTCTTCAAGAGCATGAAGATCAAGCCACTGAACTAAGGTCAAGCTCAGCAAGTGTTGATCATGAGGAAGTTAAAGAAGATGAAATTGAGTCTCAGCATCAGGAAGTAGATGCAGCAGCAGATCATGTTGATGTGATTGCTTATAATGAAGATGATCTAAGTGAAGATGAAATTCCTGTGAGCAAGAGCTATCTGGTTGCTGAGTACAACAAGCTGGTGCTCAAATCAAACAAAAGAAAGGAAAGAATACAAGAGCTGAAGGGAATGATAAAAGAAAAGGATGAAGAATTGATAAGACAGCAAGCCAGAATAAAAAGACTGAGAGAAGATGCTCAAAGTGATAAAGAAGTCATTGATGCTTTGCTAGACAAGGAAGCTGAGCTTAAAGAGTCAGCAGAGTCTGAAAAGAAAGAAAAAGAAAAGATCATGAAGGAATTTGAACAAGCATCTGGCACTATGACTGCTCAGTCAAATATTATAAAAAGAAAAGAAGAAGAGATTGAGAAACTTAAATTGAAGATCAGTTCGTTGGAATCTCATGCTAAGGCTTCAACTGCTCAAACAAAACAAGGTCCAGAGGCATCTAAAGAAATGATCCTGTACTCAAGGAAAAGAAAGTACCTTGGTACTGCTGAGAAGAAGCCAACCATTTATGAAAGTGTTTCAAAGAAACAAAAGCTGACTTCTCCTGAACACACCCCCTCAATAGATTTATCTATTGAGAAGCCCATTGTTGGATCATAAGAGGCTGTTGCAACCAAAACCATATCACTTAGAAGATTTTGAGTACTACATACAAAGGACTTCCGAAGCCAAGTGTGGGACTTCCGAAGGAAGAAAGAGCTCTTCCGAAGTCTAAGTGTAAAATACACTTCCGAAGGAGAACTCCAACTTCCGAAGGTAAAGAAGCTACTTCCGAAGGTTCAAGACTTGAAGACAAAGTTCTGAAGTCAACTTCCGAAGTATAAAGAAGTCCTTAAAGCCTCGAAGCATAGAAGCATCTTCCGAAGTATAAGTGGCTTCGGAAGAACTTGTTCTTCCGAAGCCAGTTAACCTTCGGAAGACACTTCTATTATCCAGTAGACATAAGTATGGTCTGTCTGACAGTCCGCTGCAAATCTCTGAGATACTGCATGGCGTTTTCTCAAAAGCCATGTAGTTGACCATACTTTAATCTACTGTTTACCTTTTTATGTTAAGTACAGTTGCCATCTTTAGTTGGTGACAAAAGGTAAGTCATGGACATGTCATGACTACCATATCTTAGATAATACTTTATCTAAGATACCTTAACTATAGCATTGTAGTATATGCTTTAGTCGTAGGTTTCCAGCTGGTATCAAGTATAACCGGCTGTAGGATCTAGTATATATAGTTTCTCATTGTAACTCATGTTCTATGCTTGTAAGTGTCTTGTAATCTTGAGTTGAGAAGTAATATATACAAGTACCTTGAAAATATTCCTGCTTGTTGCTTTGATTACTTATTATATTATTATCAACTCTTGTCAAAGGCATTGCTTCATCTTGTTTGAGTGATATTATAAGTGAGTTTGAGAGAAATACAAGTGTTAAGTGACAAAACCCGATCCTGCAATTGGTATCAGAGCTTTTTAGGCTCTTGATTGTGAGATCTTACCATCCTAATCAACCAGTTTTTCACTCCTCCTTATACCTCACTCAAAAATGGCCCTCATCAAATCTGAAGTTGAAATGGGAACGATGACCAAAGCTCCCATCATCGATCCTGAAAACTTCAGGTCTTGGAGCAGAAGAATGGAAGGCTTCATCAGATACCAGGATAGCAAGATGTGCAGTCCATCGTTAATGGCCCGTACAAGCCAAAAGTTGCTGGTGGAAACGGTGCCATGATCGAGAAGGCTGTTGAAGACTACTCCGATGAAGACAGGAAGAAGCTCGACATTGACAGCAATGCTATGACTGTTCTCATGACTGCAATCCCAAACTCCATCATGGTGGGGTTTGAGCATTGCAAGTCAGCCAAAGAACTCTTTGATGCACTTGCTCAAATGTACTCGAGCTCTAATGATTCAAAGAAGGACTCACTGAAGCAGCAGTTCGAGAACTTCACCTATGTTGCTGGAGAAACTTTTAGCCAGCAATATTTCAGGTATATGGATCTTATCTCCTCCCTCCAATCTGTGGGAATCACTCAAGAACTTAGAGACCTTACCAGAAAGTTCATGAGTGCTCTACCCAATGAGTGGACTTTCTACTGTGTCTCCATTAAGAGAACAGAGAATTTAAACACTCTCACCATGACCGAACTCTATGGGATCCTTGATGGATACCGTTTGGAAATGGAAAGCAAGAAGGGTCACCAAGCAAGCAGACCCTTGAGCCTTCCTGCTAGCAACGCTTTATGGTTGCTGAAGGCTCAGGTATCTCCCAGTCTCAGCAGTACCTGTCATACACCCAGCAGCCATCTTGTTCATCTGGGCCTTACATCACATTCCCTGAGACTCCAAGGTCTCATCAAGCTCAGCAAAGCTCCTTTCAGGAGGGCTGTGCGTTTGTCTCAGGGAGTGGACACTCCAATGATCATCAGTTTTGCTTTGATGATCTTGAGTGCTTCAGTCCAGATGACATAGAGTATGTGGACATTGTCCAGCAAATGGCTCTCCTTACCTACAGAGCGAAGAAGTTCTTTAAGAGAACTGGAAGGCAATTCCCTCAAAACCCAATCACTAGCAAGTTTGGGTTTGACAAGAGCAAGGCTAAGTGTTACAACTGTAACCAGCTTGGCCACTTTGCAAGGGAATGCAAGGCTCCCAAGTCCAACCCGGGAACCTCACAGGCCTCCACACATCCTTCTACACCAAAGCCCAATGGGAAGTCAACTGAAACTGCAGCTATGGCTCAAGAAGTTGACTGGAGCTTTATGGTTCAAGATGTGACTCCTGCTCAAGCACTCATGGCAGGAACAGATGAAAATAAGGTATATGAACATCTCTGTACCCCTGCTTGTATTGCTAAGGTTAAGTTGTACCAGGACTACAATATGGAAATTAAATCCGATATTGAGTCTTTAAATGTGCTAAAATCTGACTTTAAAAGAGCTGAATCTGACTACCAAAAGAAAATTGAGGAGTTAGAGAAAACTGTATCTCTTTTAAAACATGAACACACCAACTACAAGACTCAAATCAAGGATTTAATATCCAAATTGACTGAGGCTCAAGCCCAGCTTGTCACAGCTGAGGCTCAAGCCAGGAAGTATGCTATTGCTGAGCAAAACTTCCAAGCCATACTTGCATCATCCTCTCACTCCAAAACTTTGTTATCAAAACAAAAGTGGGTTGGGAACCAATGAAATTGCTCCACCACACTCTTATGAGTCTGTAAGACAACCAAGATGTGGTACTGAAGAGCAAGAGGTTCCATCTGTTGACCCACCTTGTAAAGAGTCAAAGAGTGATGCAACTGTGGAGACCATGACCATCACAGGGAAGGAACAGGTAATTGAGCCCTCCCAGACCAATGATGATCAATCCCTGACCACCAAAGCCAGAAGAAGCAGGGCTAAAGCAGCCAGAAAAACTGCCAAGAAGGTGGCTGAATCCAAGCTGAAGATAGACCCAAAGCAAAAGGGTGTATTCATATCAGCAGGATTCCAGGTGGTTGGACCTTCTGATTCAGGAAAGGAGTATAATACCAGTACTCCTGTCCTACCAAAGGATCAGAAGTTAAAGGGAAAGGTTGCTGATGAGGAGAAAAAGAACAAGAAACAGCAACCCTCCAATTCCCAGAAAATTAACATTGCATGCATAATGTGTGGTCTGCAAAACCACATGGCTAAAGATTGTTACTACAATCCTGCTAGCACACATTATGCAAATAATGTTAAAAGAGAAGGAGTCAGGGAAGGTTTCACATTTGGACCATATCAAATGGTTCAAGTGTTGAAAAAGGGAAAGCTTGTTTCCGAAGCAAGGCTTGTCTCGGAAGAAAACTCTTCTTCCGAGAGGAAAAAGGCTTCGGAAGTGAAAGCTGCAAAGACTCACAAAAGAGTCCCCTTGAAACCATCCCAGAAGAAGACTGCTTCGGAAGAAAAGGTGGTGAAGGTCTCTTCCGAAAAGAAAGAAGCTTCGGAAGAATGCCAAGCTACAAAAGCTTCATCAAGCTCATCTTCTATGATCAACCAAGGGATGGAATGGAAGATCAAGGAAGATGCTGTAGCCCAAACCTCTTCTTCAAAGACATCCATTGAACCCCCATGCATAAATTTTGGTTCAATCATGTCACTTTCATTGGAAGAACCCAAGACCAATAAGGCTTGGGTTTCCAATCAAAACTAATTATCTCACCTTATGTGCAGGGACATCCATATGACAAGAATAACAACATTTGGATTGTAGATAGTGGATGCTCCAGGCACATGACAGGGAACAGATCTCTCCTTCAACAATTTCAACATTATGATGGAGGTCCTGTCCAGTTTGGAGGTGAGGCCGGAGGATATATTTCTGGCAGAGGAAGTATATCCAACGGAAAGTTAAAAGTTGACAAAGTTAATTTTGTCAAACAGCTTGAACACAACCTGTTAAGTGTTTCTCAGTTTTGTGATCAAAAGCATCAAATGCTTTTCACAGAACATGAGTGCATCATCCTCAAACCTGGGATGACAATTCCTCAGGAATTGGTGCTTCTTAGATCTCCCAGGAGAGGGGATATGTACAAGCTTGATATGAACAATGCTTCCCCAATGGGAGAAGTATCATGCTTTCTTTCCAAAGCTGATAGTGATGAGTCAACACTGTGGCATAAACGAATGTGTCATGTCAATTTTAAGACAATGAATAAATTGGCTAAAAATAACTTGGTACATGGTTTGCCTAAAAAGGAATTTTTCTGCAAAGATAACTGTGTTGCTTGCCTGAAGGGAAACAACACAGGTCTTCTCATAAATCCAAAGTTGTTAACTCTATCACTACTCCATTACACTTATTGCACATGGATCTATTTGGTCCCACAAGTATAATGAGCATTGGAAGGAAATCATATTGCCTTGTGATAGTTGATGATTTTACTAGATTTACATGGGTATTCTTTTTAAGAACTAAAGATGAAACTGCTGAAACTTTAAAATCTTTTATTCTTAAAATAGAAAATCAAGTTGATCACAAGGTTAAAATAATTAGAAGTGATCAAGGGACTGAGTTTAAGAACTTTGTTCTTGACTCATTCTGTAACTCAAAAGGGATTGCCAGACAATACAGTGCTCCTAGAACTCCTCAACAAAATGGTGTTGCTGAGAGGAGAAATAGGACACTTATTGAGGCTGCTCGGACTATGTTAGCTGATTCAAAGCTGCCTCTAACATTCTGGGCAGAGGCAGTCAGCACTGCATGCTATGTGCAGAACAGAGTTCTTGTAGTAAAGCCACATGGAAAACCCCTTATGAGCTATGGAACAAGAGGCCACCGTTCATTGGCTTTCTAAGGTCCTTTGGCAGCAGGTGTACCATACTTAACACAAAAGACAATTTGGCAAAATTTGCTGAAAAGTCAGATGATGCCATCTTTGTTGGATATTCCTCCCATTCTAAAGCTTACAGGGTTTATAACATTAAAAACCAACAATTTGAGGAATCCTCCAACATTGTAGTTAATGAGCACACTCCTTGTGTTAGGGGGAATGGCCCTGATCATATTTTTGATTTAGAATTGTTTCCAAACTATTCTAAACCATCTTGTGAGAATGTTTCAGCTGGAACAGGTGCTCAAGGCAATTCTGATGAAGATCAACTATTTGAGCTTCCCAGACCTGCTCCAAGTTCTCCAAGAACAACAAATCAAGTTCCTACTATTGAAAGATCTGACAGTATAACCATTTCAAGAAATAGTGGAACTTCAACAAGGGACTCACCTGATGATCTTCAAGTCTCCTCAGGTGATCCTACACAACACCAAGCTGATGGAAGCAGCATTTTGAAGGAACAGGCAACTGTTAATGATGCTTCACAGCAAAGAAATGATGATGTTTCTCTTTCATTCAATCAGTCCTCATTGAATGAGATTGAAACAACAGCTGGACCAAGTATTCAAGCTCCAGAGCAAAATATGTCCAACTTGGACCTATCTTTGCAACTGGAGGTGATTCCAAGACTTAGAATTCACAATACTCATCCAGCTGAAAACATCATAGGGGAAGTCTCTGAGGGTGTGAGAACAAGGGGACAAACTCACAATGGGAATGTCTGCTTGTACTCATGCTTCTTATCCCAAATGGAACCCAAGAAGGTGGAAGATGCCTTAAAGGATAGTAGCTGGGTTGAATCAATGCAAGAGGAGCTGCTTCAATTCAAAAGACAGAAGGTTTGGAACCTATGTCCGCTACCATCTGGTCAAGTACCTATAGGCACCAAGTGGGTTTTCAGAAACAAAAGAGATGACAGAGGCTTGATTATCAAGAACAAGGCAAGACTGGTGGTTCAAGGATACACTCAAGAGGAAGGAATTGATTATACTGATGTCTTTGCACCTGTTGCAAGACTTGAGGCAGTTAGGATCTTCCTTGCTTATGCTGCATCCAAGAATTTCACTGTCTACCAGCTTGATGTCAAGTGTGCCTTTCTATATGGGGATATAGATAGGGAAGTCTATGTATGCCAGCCTCCAGGATTTGAAGACCCACAGCATCCAAACTATGTGTGCAAATTGGATAAAGCTCTATATGGGCTGCACCAGCACCTAGGCTGTGGTATGAGACATTGTCTCAATTTCTTCTGAAGAATGTTATACTAGAAGAACCATTTGACAAGACTCTCTTCATCAAAAGTCTGGGAAAGACATTTTGCTAGTTCAAGTCTATGTCGATGACATCATATTTGGTTCTTTCAAATGACCAAATGTGCAAAGACTTTGAGAGCATTATGAAGAAGAAGTTCGAAATGAGTTCTATGGGAAAATGGACTTTTTCCTTGGAATTCCAGGTAAAGCAACTGAAGGAAGGGTTTTTCATCAATCAATCTAAGTATGTCAATGATATCTTAAGAGAATTTGATATGAAGGATTGTAAAGCAGCAAAGACACCCATACCCAGAAACCATGATTTATGCCCTGATTCTGAGGGGGAGGATACTGATCAACATCAGTATAGAGCAATCATTGGTTCTCTGATGTATCTCACAGCAAGTAGACCTGATATCATGTTTGCAACCTGCTCATTTGTGCAAGATATCAGGCTGCTCCAAAGGTGTCTCACCTAATTGCTGTCAAGAGAATCCTCAGATACCTCAAAGGAGCACCTAAGTTAGGTCTCTGGTATCCAAGAAATAGTGATTTTAAATCTCTATGGATACTCTGATAGTGATTATGGTGGCTGCAACATCAACAAGAATCAACATCAGGTGGATGTCAATTTCTTGTGGAAGGATCATCTCATGGCAATGCAAAAAGCATCCTGTGTCTCTACATCAACTGCTGAAGCTGAATACATTGCTGCTGCAAGTTGCTGTGCTCAGCTGCTGTGGATTCAAAACCAGATGATTGACTATGGATTCAACTTCATGAGCACTCCTATCCACATTGACAACAACAGTGCTATATCCATCACTGAAAATCCAGTAAAGCACTCAAAGACAAAGCATATTGACATCAGGTATCATTTCATTAGAGATATTCATGAGAAAAATCTTATCAAACTAATCAAAGTTGATTCAAATGACAATATGCTGATTTGTTCACCAAAGCATTTGATGAACAAAGATTTAAATATCTTATTACAGCTATTGGGATGATAAACATTGACTAGTTAATCTCAATGAAAACCTTTTCAATATGTAAAGTCTTATGTCAATACAATCTAAGCCCTGTTACAAAAGATCCTTTCTTATTTAACTAAGTATAAGTTCTTCCGAAGAGAAACTTGCCTTCGGAAGATATCTAGTATAACTTCCGAAGCAAATTTCTCATAGGATAATTTTCTTCTCGGAAGTGTACTAAGTCTCGGAAGAAGCGATTGAGGTAATCTCAGATCTACTTCCGAAGCACTTAATACTCTCCACTTGAAAGCAACATGTATCTTCGGAAGCAATTTATTTACTCTGAAGATTTACCTTCGGAGTACATTTGCCTTCGGAAGAACTTTACCTTCGGAAATACCTTATACTCGGAAGAAGGATTTTTACTGTGTAACGGAAATCTTTTGGCCCCCACTCTGTAAAAAGTAAAGATTTTGTTAATGATGTCGGATTATTTAAATGGCTTAACCTTACCGCCCCCCCCTGTCACATCATCCTCTGAACCCTCACATCATCTTATCCAAACCACCCTTTAAACCGCCATTTCACCCATTTAAATACTTCCGGTTAATCACTTACACTCTTTTTACCAAATTCACTGCCCTAAAAGCTTTCTTCTTCTCCAATTTACCTCTCTCAGAACTTTTCCTCTGCTATCTTTCTCAAATGGCTCTAAAACCCTCAGCACAACCAGGTCGCACTCCTTGACTCTTCAAGGGATGCTGACTTCTCTGATATTATCTCTTTCTTAGCCCAATCTTCATACTACACAGCACTGACCGTAAACCCTACCATTTACCCACCAACCAAATTCCGAATTCTGGGCAAATGGTCGGATTGAAACCCTAAATGGGGTTCGTGCTATCAGGTCAAGTGTTTGTGGCCAAGAGTTGGTCATTACTGAACAAATCATCAGGGAGCATCTTGAGCTCCATGATGAAGGCGCACCGACGGAATTTCCCAAATCTGAGTTAGATAACTCTTATCTCCAAATGGGATATGGTGGAGATGTAAGCAGGTCTACAGTCTACAATTTCAACTTCTCCTACAAGTGGAAATTCCTGCTACATGTGGTTCTTCTTACTGCTAACACAAATCCGGGGGATGGGATCAAATTCCCTATGAACTCGGGTGCCTAGTTCATGGGTTGGTACAAGGCCTGCGCTTCAACTACTCCAGGTTTGTGCTGACTAACCTCATGGGAAATCTGCAAAGGGACACATTCTTTATGTATCCCAGATTTCTACAGCACATAATCAACTGCGAGCTAGATCAGAGTAAGCTTGTCTGTGCAGCTGCTCTGTCTGCTCCTCAAATGAGGCCGACCATCTTCAATGTCTTGAAGAGAGTGTCTACCAACTACACTGGAAGGGATACCGCACTACTTCCAGGTATGATTGAGCCAATGGCTCCTGGTGACATCCCTGTTATCCCCACATGTGATGAACCCACACCAGCAACTACCCTCACCATTCCAAATCTACCTTCTCCTCCAATCAAAGTCACCTATCAGAGACGTACCCAACGAACCCTTGTTCAATCTACTCTGATTGAACAAGCCCCTCCTCTTCAAACCAAAAAGGCTAGAGTGGAACAAGGGGCTCCCACTCAGCCAGAGGTCCACCAATCCTTCACTATTGACCTCAATATGGGTCTTGAGTCCTCCTCAGTCTCAAACCCATGAGCCCATAATCCCAGCTGATAGCCCTCAGGGTGAGTCTCTATACTCTCCCTGAGCAGCCACCAAGGGACAGCTCAATGCCTTTTGACATTGATCAAAGTCCCGGGTCCTTAGGTCTTCATTCCTTTTCTTTTACTGACCTATTGACCGGAGCTGGTGAAGAGACTATGTCTCTCCAAGGCAATGAAGTTGATCCTACAACACCCCATTAAGGATCAACAGAGCCTAGAGAAACCTCTTGTCTCTAGCCCACACCAGCAAAGCCCTACTGAGGTGAGTCCCACTGATGTGGAGGGGACTCATGTAGATTCAGCTGCCACTACTGAAGGAGCCTCATTGGATCCTCAAGACAGTGGTAACGATAGTCAGACTGAATCTACGGCAACCATGCCCTATGATGCCTGTGAAAGAGACATCATTGTGCAAGGGAAACCAGGGTGCCAAGAAACCACATCTGGTGGTGAGGATGAACATACTAGGTATGTTACCTCATCTCCCCGTGATTCTTCAAAGAAGATGAGGGAAGAATGCAACTCACAATAAGAGACCTACTTTCTAAAGTCTCAAACCTTGAATCAAAGGTTAAGACTTTAGAGGATAGGTCTGCCACTCAGCAACTTGAGATTGAAAGTCTCAAGGTCAAACTAGCTGAGAAACAGATTGAGAGATCTGTTAGGCATGTACCAGTTCAAGTCTCCTTGACCTCTTCCTCTAGCTCATCTACCTCACAAGATGATGCTACCAAAAAGGGGGAGAATGTTGAGGAACAAAGCCAAAGACAGGATTCAATCAGTCAAGCTCTCACTTCTTTGAGTTCAAGACAACAAATGCCATCTTCCTGAGCCTCCTCCAGTTGTGTTTCAAGTGGATCAAAGGATGCTTCAGGATCTAAATAGGATCTTCAACAAGTTCCTTTTAGAGTCCCTAATTGATCAACCTAGTCCGGATATGTCTGTGATTTACTTTGGAGCTCAAGAGCTTCAGAGGTTGAATGCACCTCCTACCACTGTTGAGGAAGTTGGTCAACCTAAGGCCCAAGTGGAACCTGAGATTGATTTCGAAGGGGAAACTAGGACTGATGGCCCAGCAACTGAAACAGTTGGGACAGAAGGTGTGTTTTCACAGGCTTCCGAAGCACATTCGAAGCCTCGGAAGAACCAACTCAAACTTCCGAAGCTGAAATTGCTGCTGCGGAAGGACTGTTCTCTCTTTCCGATGATCTAATAGTCACAGATGCAATTCTGGAACTTGCATCTGAGGTTAATAGGGAGGACTTTCTCAGCCAACCACTAGCCATTACATCTGCATTGACCTCAGCTCCTACCTCCACCATCCAACCTGAATCTTCTACCCAAGAACCACCAAAGTCTAGCACTTCCGAAGACATTAAAGGCAAAAGGAAGATGACTTCGGAAGAGCTTCAGGAAGAAGAAAGGCTGGAGAAACTTAAAAGGAAAGGAAGACTGCCAACTGGGAAACTGTTAGCTGCAAGTTCAAAAGCAGCTGCAGCTAACCAAGAGGCAATCAACAATAGAAGAAGGGTGGAGGTAATTGATAGACTTGTCAGTCTAGGGCTGCCTCGGAAGATGTACTCCTGCTACCATTAGAGGAGCTGATAGAGCTTGAAAAGGCAACCTTGCTGCAAAGACAGCAAAAAGAAGAAGCTGCAAGGTTGGCCTTGGAAGAAGAAAGGTTGAGAAGAAAGAGAAGCTGATCTGCAGCTCAGGAGAGAAAGGATCACTTTCCTACTCTCCAGAGGATTCTCTCAAGAGGAGTTGTCTCCACACAATAGTGACACGATCTTGTGGCTCTTTAACAAAGAGCAAGATCAAATAGGAGAAGGAGAGAAAGAGAGCTGCAAGGGAGAAGCTGGTAGAGAAGAAGAAGAAGGAAGAAGAGGCTGGACTGTCTGCCGCCAAGAAGATAGGTGACAAAGCTTGGATGAAGAACTATCTTAAAGCTCATGGCTTCTCTGGCAGGCAAGTGGGTCCAATGTCTGAGAAGACTCTCCAACGACATGTCAGTGACATCAAGGCTGACATTCGTGCGGGGAGAAGAAAGGAGATGTATAGAAGGGGACAGGGGATGACCTTCAAAGCCACCCCTCAGCCAAATATCCAAACCCAACATCACCTGAACCAATACCCTTTCCCTTCCCAATCAAAACTGAACCTGAACCTTTCACCCCTGAACCTACACCATCACAACTACCAACTCCCTCACCTCAACCACCTAAACTACCCATCATCCAACCTAAAACCTTACCCAGAACCCAACCTCCTAAACCTACCCAACAACCAATCAAACCATCCCCTCAGCCTTCCACATCTCTCAATGGAGGAATTCAAGGCGATCAAAACCAAGCTCATCAACTGCACTACTCTCTGAGCGACATCTCATGTGAGGAGGATACAGTCAACCTGACTTATGTTGATGGATCCTCAAGTTCCCTCACAAGAGATGAGTTTCTTGATCTGCCAAGAGGAACTTTGGACCAAGCCGCAAGACTCTTGGCCTCAATTCAGATACATTGAATGAGGAAGAAAAGAAGCTGAGGAGAAGGCTGGTGACTCTGCTGGACACAAAGAAAGGAGATAGGGTACCAAGACAATCTCTTGTACCCAGAAAGAAGATAGTCCAGTGGAGGTTCGAAGACTCTTCTCACAACTTTGTTGTTGAGAGAGAGAATGGTGAGATTAACAGGCTGAATGCCTCATCTCTGCTACACTTAAGCAGATTTGATATTGCTGAGTTAGCAGAGAAACCATTCTCCAACCCCTCAAACACTCCGAAGTAGCTGCTCACATCAGAAATCATCTAGGCAGCCTTCACATGGCCGAGCTCACTGCAAGAAGCAAGGTCGAAGAGGAGTCAAAACGAAGAGAGGAGGAGGAAAGGAAAGGATCAGCAACCAAGGCAAAGCCTTTCTTCAAATGGTTGAAGGTCCTGAACTTGAGTCCATAGTTAGATGGGAGTATGACTACAACTCTCGTCAACTAACTCTCTTCAGGGGGTCACAACAAAGGGTGCATGTCATTCAAATGATAGACTGGATCTCCTATCCACGAATGACTTGTACAAGCTTCTCAGCACCACTTCCGGGAAGAACAGAGAGACAGACAAATATCTTTTTGTCCCTGGTGCTGAAAACTTTGAGAAGTAGAGATAAGTGAAGTTTTGGTAGCATCAGCCTAGGGGGAGTTTGTTGGATCATAAGAGGCTGTTGCAACAACAAAACCATATCACTTAGAAGATTTTGAGTACTACATACAAAGGACTTCCGAAGCCAAGTGTGGGACTTCCGAAGGAAGAAAAAGCTCTTCCGAAGTCTAAGTGTAAAAACACTTCCGAAGGAGAACTCCAACTTCCGAAGGTAAAGAAGCTACTTCCGAAGGTTCAAGACTTGAAGACAAAGTTCTGAACTCAACTTCCGAAGTATAAAGAAGTCCTTAAAGCCTCGGAAGCATAGAAGCATCTTCCGAAGTATAAGTGGCTTCGGAAGAACTGTTCTTCCGAAGCCAGTTAACCTTCGGAAGACACTTCTATTATCCAGTAGACATAAGTATGGTCTGTCTGACAGTCCGCTGCAAATCTCTGAGATACTGCATGGCGTTTTCTCAAAAGCCATGTAGTTGACCATACTTTAATCTACTGTTTACCTTCTATGTTAAATACAGTTGCCATCTTTAGTTGGTGACAAAAGGTAAGTCATGGACATGTCATGACTACCATATCTTAGATAATACTTTATCTAAGATACCTTAACTATAGCATTGTAGTATATGCTTTAGTCGTAGGTTTCCAGCTGGTATCATATAACCGGCTGTAGGATCTAGTATATATAGTTTCTCATTGTAACTCATGTTCTATGCTTGTAAGTGTCTTGTAATCTTGAGTTGAGAAGTAATATATACAAGTACCTTGAAAATTCCTGCTTGTTGCTTTGATTACTTATTATATTATTATCAACTCTTGTTAAAGGCATTGCTTCATCTTGTTTGAGTGATATTATAAGTGAGTTTGAGAGAATACAAGTGTTAAGTGACAAAAACCGATCCTGCAAAATTGTTTTACTAAAGTCTTTTTTTAAATCAAGTATAATGGTTAACTAATGTTTGGAGCCCTATTGATGCAATAATTTAGGAAAAAATGTCTTTGGCGCTGATTAAATGCTTGGAGTCTATTGAATTTGGAGCAGTTTTTAATTAACTTGTAATGATGTTTGAAGTCCCATTTGTTTCCATATTATCATATTTAGAGCCCTCAAAATGCCCACTACGTATAGTCTAATACTCTGTGATGTTTCCTTTAACATTCCAATTTTTCTACAAATTTACCAACCAAACAAAATTTTAGTTTTCTAAAAGATTTCATTCTAATTTTCACTAGGAATTGCAATTCAAATTCCTATATAAACTTTGCCATAAAGTATTAGTTAATTTGTATATAGAATGGTTGCATGAAGTGAAATGAACTAGGAAATGATTAAACGTACTTTTTCTTAGAACCATTAACTCACTTTGATAATTGATCAACGTTACTAAAGGTAACTTTCGATTCATTTTTGAATCAAAAAGTGTAAATAGTTAAGATGAAGTAACCATAACATGTAAATATTGAGAGATCATGAGTTCAAGATTTACCTTGAGCAAAATATTTATAGTTGAGTCAGTAGGTTTTCATGACAATAAGTTTATTCTTGAGGAGATTGAGGGTGCGATACTGACTGAGAAACAAATAAATAAGGGTCCTAATATAGGGACACCCCTTCTCATAAATCGACACCCACCTATACGCCGCGTATGGGTTCATACGCGGCGTATAGTTCCCCCCCATAAATGCCAAACATTCCACGTCACATCAGAAGTTGTCATGGAGGCTATACGCGTCCGTATAGGTCCATATGCCGCGTATAGCCTTTTCAGACGACAAAACTGGCAAAGTCAAATAAGTCATTCAGCATGGCTATACGCCGCGTATGGGCCCATACGCGTCGTATAGGTGTCAGTGGACCTACACCCACACCCATATGACCCAGGGCTATACGCTGTGTATGGGCCCATACGCGGCGTATAGCCTTGCTGAATGACTGATTTGACTTTGCTAGTTTTGTCGTCTGAAAAGGCTAGACACGGCGTATGGCCCTATACGACGCGTATAGCTTTGATTTCGAATTATTTTGACGCGACTTAAGATTCCTTTCGTTAATATATAAACGCAACAGATATCAAACGAATGCGCTCGTATTCAAAATTTATTCGTTTGTTTCGGAGGAAACGTTTGATACTTTCAGTAATTGATAGTAATCATAACGTTTAATCTTATCGGAGAAATTAGTGTTATGTGGTTCAACATTTTCTTCTGTCACATAATCACTCGGTAACATTTGATTCTTATTTCATTAAGTATTTACATACATATATACATTTATTTGAATTGGATACCTAAAAAGCGTTTCAACTAACTCGGTTCCATCGGTGCTAGTCGGTTACGGTAAACTTAAATAATTTTCAAGATTTTTTATCATAACCGACTAGTATCGTGGAACCCGAGTTAGTTGAAATGATTATTAAGTAATCAAGACATTGATGTGTACGTAAGTATGTATATAAAAGAAATAAGAGTTCTAGTTTAAGAGAAAATTTATTTTGATAAAATAGTTGAACCACAAAACCCTATTTTCTTTAAAAAATCACATTTGTCGTATAGTGCAATACGCCACGTATAGGTTTGCCACATACGTATAGTACGTTTGAATTCGAAATGACACAAGATTCGTTTTCTATACGTGGCGTATGGGTCCATACGCCACGTATAGGTACAATTGAATTCGAAATGACACAAGATTTGTTTTCTAGTATATAAGAACACATTCGATATCTTTCTAAATTGTGAAATTCTCAAGCGTAAGTTTTCTCGCAAAATATTAGAGTTTTTTATTCGTTCGTTATGTCGTTTTGGGATGGTAACTATTTGTTTGGTGAATATTCAAGCGGTTCGTACGTGGCAGATAGTAATCAAGATGATTCGTACGTTCAATCTGCTTACGAAACACGATTGCCAGATTTAAACCAATCTTATGTTCCCGATGATGAGTTCGAGTTTTGCCGAGAATCAAGTTACGACCCGCAACAAAGTAATATAAACTATCTCTCGAGTGATGAAAATCAGAACACGAAAGTATCGTTTGAAACATCTCAAGAATTTTTATCAATCGATGAGCGGTGTATGGCGGCGTTGTACATTACGATGATTGCACGTTGTCTTGGTTATCTTCCTCGCCATGTTGCTGACGTATCTCCTCCGATCGAGCCGGTGAGATTAGATCGTTGTACGTTATTCGGCATGCGTATTATACGCCAGTTTCCGGGTGGCATACGATTCTCTCTTCGACCCGGTGAGATCTGGCAGCCGGCACGTGTTCAGCAGCTCGGCGTTGACGATCCACAGCAGCAGCAGGAGCATATTCCGCATGATCAGCCGCCACACGACCAACAACTGCATGACCAACCGCCAGCACATCAGCCGCCACCTCAGCCACAGTTCCCTCGACATATTTATTGAGATGTGAGGCTGCCTGCACGTATGGAGACATTTATGCAGGATATTACTGCGAGTTTACGGGACCAGGGTCGTCGGCTCGATCGAGATGAGGATCTTATGGATTGGCACGTTCAGCTTGAGATTGCACAAGCCCGTGCTGCTGGTATTGATTCTCCAGACTTGCCACCGCCTCGACATTACCTAGATTCACCGTAGTTTTTTATATTATTAATTGTAACTTTTATTTTGTTATGTATTTAAAAACTTCGTTATTTATATTATCATTTAATGTTTATCTTATATGTTTTATTGGTTAATTAAGATTTAAAATTGTCGGTTAATAAGTTACAAAACATAACTTATACGCAAAATCTCAAGCTTAACGTGCAAAATATAGTCGACACCATAACCTATACGCAAAATTTTTATAAAAAAATATATGTAAAAATAACACAAAAATATAAACATCATAACCTATACGCCGCGTATGGGTCCATACGCGGCGTATAGGTTCGTCATGCTTCTCAGCCAAGTCAAAAAATTTTTTGGGAAGCTATACGCAGCGTATGGTACTATACGCGACGTATAGCAACCCCGACACGACGTCTGACACGCGTCTGACATGGACTTGTCAGGGAATGTTTTCATTCCCTATACGCCGCGTATGAATCCATACGCGACGTATGGGGAATGAAAACATTCCCCGACAATCCGGATGTTAATTTAAAATCTTGAGGTGTCCAAATAACCATTCCCATAGATAAACCCAATTAAAATAAGTCCCATCAAACAAGATGGAGTGTTATAAGGTGACATACTGCTACAAGCATTTTGTCTTACTATCAACCAAGAATTCTAACCTGAATAACTTAATTACAAAAAGTGGCTAATAATAATGATTAGCGACTCTAAACAGGGGTATTTGGTAATTTACTAGTCCTTTCTTTCACACCATTGTACCGAACTCCTCCCTTTTTTTTTTAGAATAAAATGGTACACCATTGTGGACACTAGACTTTCACAAGAGTCAAACCTTCAGAAAATCCAAATCTCTCTCTCTCTCTCTCTCAAAACCAAACCTCTGAACCTCAATTTCAACCATCATCATAAGTCAAAGGTACGTTTACACGAAGAACATCATACAATCACTACATCAACGTATGTGTTCATCCTATTAAGAAGCTTCATTCATGATCATTTCCTTTTGGTTTTGCGGGTTTTTTTCATTGATCTGCGGAGCCATCTAGTTCAATTTCACCTTTTTTTTCCTTAATCAGGGCTCTTACCAAGGGTAATCATATTGAGAAATCTTGTTCTGCTAGTTTTGTATTGTTTTTCGTTTCAGCTTAATTTGGTTGAATCAAAAAGTTAATTTGGTGTTTTGTTTCTCTTGATAAACTTTTAATTTGGGCTTTTTTTAAAGGATACAGTGCAATTTCTTCTTTTGGTTGATAATTTTGTCTGGATATCATTGCCCTTATAAAAGTAGGGTTCTTGAGGATCATAGTTGTAAAATTAAGGGTTTTATTAACAATCCCCTATTTTCGAGATTTACTGTTGCTTTTAATTTAAGTCATGTTTCTGGATCTATTTGCTTGGTCATTAAATGTATATACGAGTGGCAATCGATGTTTTGTGTGTTCGAGGTTTCTACACATCATATTTCTTTCGAATTGTGTATTGTTTTCTCCATACAATGAATGCTCATTTACTATTTTGTGGATGTTGCCAAATTGGTATTTTGATCATTGTGTTCTTTGTTGGTCTATTTGATTATGCACATTTTACTTATATATCTGCAAGTTTGTAATTTCTTGAATCTTTTGGTAACTTCAGGAAATTTGCTGTCAATCTTAAGAAGCAGGCATTGTGCACTAGATTTAGCAGCTTATTACCTGAATAGAAGATCTTGCTGTTGGTTATCAATCATCTTGAGGTACTGATTAGGGTTTTATTAGATGCAAACATCCCAGAAAAGTCGAAGCTCCGGAGCAGCTATCCATAGGTTGTACCATGAACCAGAACCCGTGGAACCATTTCGTTTGACAGGTTCCCATTTCCAAATCCTGAACAATGGCTACCCGGACACACGTCACCAAGAAAAGTCTGTTGTTTCATCTCAGATCTTGAATGAGCAATTCTTTACCTTAGAATCATCTCCAGTGATAGAATATTCGGTATGTAATTCACTATATGGTGGTAGCGTGTCTGCAAATAGTCGAAGCCCGTTTTCCCCACAAGGGTCTCCTCAATCATGCTTATCAAATCTGCACAACTCTTCCCCCGAGAAGACTTATGGATCACCGATTAGCAGTGGAATGGAGAAGGCTCTTAGAGAAATGGAGATGGAGCTGTTAGGGCCCGGATCTGATTTTGAAGACGGGTCTATCACTAGCCCATCTGATGACAAAAACAAGTATCACAAGATCCTGCAACTTGATATCTCAAATTTAGATGTGAAGCAAACCCTCATTGACATTGCTCATGCCATAGATGATGGGGCTAAACAAGATGCAGATGCACTCATGGAAGCTTTAGAAAGCAAGGTATCGGTCACTGGAGAGCCTATTCAGCGGTTGGGTACATACATGTTAGAAGGATTACGAGCCAGGCAGTTATCTTCTGGAAGCTTAATTTACAAAAAGTTAAAGTGTTATGAGGCGAATCCGGAAGAGTTGACGTCTTATATGTCAATCCTCTATGAGATCTGCCCTTACTACAAGTTTGCGTACACGTCTGCAAATGTTGTCATCAAAGAAGCTATGCAGTACGAGAGCCAAGTCCACGTCATCGACTTCCTTATAGCACAGGGTAGCCAATGGGTCCAGCTCATCGAAGACCTTGCCAAGCGCCCCGGTGGACCCCCGAGACTTCGAATCACAGGAGTTGATGATGGTGACTCATCTTACGCCCGAGGAGGCGGGCTCCACCTTGTTGGTGAAAGGTTGGCTAAAGTTGCTGAAGCACATGGGGTCCCTTTTGAGTTCCATGCAGCTGCTATTTCAGGAAGAGATGTCCAATGGGTGAACCTAAGGGTACAGCCCGGTGAGGCACTGGCGGTTAACTTCCCTTACATGTTACATCACATGCCTGATGAGAGCGTGAGCACGACTAACCATCGTGACAGGTTAATCCGTTTGGTCAAAAGTTTGACTCCAAAAGTTGTGACCCTCCTCGAGCAAGAGTCAAACACGAATACCTCATCTTTCTCCAAACGGTTTGAGGAGGCTCTTGATTATTACACAGCTATGTTTGAGTCCATTGATGCTAAGTTGCCAAGGAACATAGTTATGGCGCGGGATGACAGGCAGAGGATCAGTGCAGAGGCAAACTGTGTGGCTAGGGACTTGGTCAACATAGTGGCATGTGAAGACACAGAGCGGGTTGAAAGACACGAGCCGTTGGATAAATGGAAGTTTAGGCTGCAGGCGGCTGGGTTCACGGCTCAGCCTTTGAGTTATTCAGCAGTGAGCGCGGTTCAAGATGTGTTGAGGGAATATAGCAAGTATTATCGGCTTGGGCAGAAGGATGGTGCGCTTGTACTTGGTTGGAAGAACAAACCGATGGTAACTTGCTCGGCTTGGAGGTAATTGGGCATAACTGTCGAAGACTCGATTGGATTAATGTTATTAAAACTTGTATTGAACTGCTTTAATACCGAACAGTATTCAACTATTCATGTTCTGCTTGGACTTAATGGTTGCTCTTAGTGATTAAATTGAGAGAATCCCTTTATTAAATAAATCCTTTACTAATTGAGACACGTATGTTAGTGAACAAACAATTGGTTATAAGACCCGTGAAATATTAAGAATTTTATTGTGTTAACTATAGTAGTATAACTTGAAGTACAATGATTTGATGATGGGAAAAAGATATTTTGAATACACCAAGTAAAAGCGTTGTAGAAGATAATCGTTCGGTTACAAGCTTACACCCTGAGCTTCGTCCACTGACTAATACAAGCTTACGTGATATTCTTAAGTGGTATATACAAAACCTAGGTGCCTCCAGGCATCTAGCGCAAGTGGTAGCAGAGTGAACGTTATTGTTGTGGTAAGAATCCAGGTTCGTATCCCGCAACCTATGTTCTTACTCATGTTCGACGTGAGTTTGGCACGTATCGTCTTGGGCAAGCGTGTGTAGCCTGCGGTGTTTTGTGTTAGAGACAAATCTGACACCGGCCATTCAGTGGGCTAGAATCCCATTTTTTATATTGAAAGCATGGGTGTTTGAATATTAGAGAGAAACAAAGTGTGAATTTTGCATAGTTTATAATTTTCAGTTATTCAGTATTTTTAGTTATTTTAAAATCATAATATTTTATGTGCACAAAAATATATTTGATTATTTTTAATTTATTGTCCGTATTGCACATACATGGATCGCGATTACAATATGTTATAGAGAAGAGATGTTACTCGTAAATAATCATATTTTCAAAATGTGTTCTCGACATAGTTTAATGCAATTTAAACACAAGCAAGTGATTGATGCATGGAAGGCTTACGATCAATGCCACAACTATCTAGGATTCATAATCAAACAACTCAAAAGAATACTTTAATGCGCGCAAAGAGCCTACAACAACCGATAGGTGGATCGTAATGTGCGTCAACGTGCTAGTCTTTGATGATCATATGTTCGAACGTTTGTTAGTAAGTTATATTAATGTACGAACTAGCGTACAATACTGTTTTTGGGTTCTTTTTAAATTATAGTTAGCATATATTGCCGAGGAGGATTACTTGTAGTTCTGCTTGAGGTGATGAAGCCCCAAGAGAATGGGGTAAAGGTAGAGGTTTGGTGGACGTGGTGGTGCCACATGTGGTAGAGGCAATGATGGTGAGAATAACGGGAATAACAGGACATGAAACCTTAAACATGGAAGCGGTGATTGCTTAGAGCTACTTCCGACCATTGTTACTCAGGTAACTAACAATATTCATAACATTGCTAACAACAGGACAGGTGGTAATATAGGCGGGAACTAAGGAAAAGACAACGGTGGTTTCAATGGACCTAATGATAGGGTGCTCCTAAGGCGTCGATAATAGAGTTGGTAATGGTAATAGGAACAAGGCTACGAATGTCAACTCGAAAGAGTTGGGTACACTCTAATAGTTCATGATGTGTAAACCCAAGGAGTATGATGGAAAGAGTGAAGCTATAACATTAATTCCTAGGTTGAAAAGATAGAGACAGTCATTAACATCAACAACTATGTCGAGGGTCAGCGGGCGAAATATGCAACTTGGTCATTGGTGGGCAAGACCTTAACGTGGTGGAATAATCAAATTTTAGTAGGGATACCACAATAACATGAGCTGGGAAGAGTTTAAGGCTTTGTTCACTGAGAAATATTGTCCGATGAACAAAATGAATAAGCTTAAGCATGAGTTTTTGAATTATGCTATTGTTGGAGCGGGTCATGCAATGTACACTAATTGGTTCCACAAGTTGGCTAAGTTGGTGCTACACTTGGTGACACCAGAATTGAAGCATATTAAGAGGCGTATCTGGGGTTTTGCTCCCCAGATTCATGGTGTGGTGACTGTGGCTGCACCTCCAATAATTTAGAGTGCAATTTTGAAGGATGTGATTGGTGGATCAGGTTAATTTTTTAACAAAACTTTTCTATTTGATCAACAGATAACGAATGCAGAATCTAAGCAAGCTGTTTTACTTATCAAACATATATACTTTGAGTAATAATATATACACAAGATGTTCTTTCAAAGTATACACTTAATTAATTTTTTCTAAGTACAATTGAAATAATCAGCAGATAAACGAGTGGGCTTACAAGCTTACTTCTAAACTATACAATTGAGAGGTATTTGAAGGGTTTGTTTGAACACAAGACATAGTTTAACCACTTAAACTTTGTAAAACGCAGCGGAAGTTTAACATTATTACATTGTTTGTAAGCTGAAAATATCATGTTCTATTTGATGTTTGAAAGTGTAAACAAACCCAAGAACAAAGGGGATCTTTTATGTGAATAAACAAGCTATGAACATAATGAAAGTGTACATAAAATCACAGCTACATAAAGCTGTGATTAACTACCTTTCTCCAGCTGAAATGTCGACCAAAGAAGAGTGATTAGATGCTAGAAATTCGGCCAAGGCTCCAAGGAAGGAGCCCTCAAGCTATATACCCCCCAAGCCTCCTTGCAAAGCACCTTCTTGTTAGGAAGATTCAACACCAAAACAACACAAAATAGCTCTCAAAACCTCCTAATGCTGCTGCTCCTGGCCGTAGCTTTTGTGTGAGAGAGAGAGATTATTTTTGATGTTCTTGCATGTATGGAGAGTAGTGAAATGAAGAGTGCAAGACTAATTAAACTTATGTGTGTTTCAAGGCAACAAAGGTCCAATAACCATTAGGGGGGGGGGGGCAATGTTTTTAAAACACAAGGTTTCCCACTTAAAACTTGAACACACACAATATTAAAACTAGTCTTTTGTCACACATTAATAAGTCATCTACTAGACTTAATTAAAATGTGACATATGTCTTCTTTAATTAAACAATTTAATTAAATTACACTCATATGTATTAATGTTATTTAAACCCTTTTAAATGACAAAAATAACAATAAACTCATTAACAAATTATCCTTATAATTTTGTTCCATCTCATATGCAACTTATTTAGAAAACCCATTTTCTAAATTTGGTGTAAATATTTAATTGCATGATCATATCATCAATTAAATATTAATTGGTGTTTGCTAAGCTTGTCATTGGGTATAACCCGACTTGGATCATAACGTACTAACCACATCAATATTCTAAGTGTCTTGGGCACATAGAATCCTACAATCTCCCACTTGCCCAAGATTCATAGAAGATTGATGCAAGCAGTAATACCACCGCCTAACAACGGTTTACGACCCTTATACGCATGACTTATAGCCATTCAATAACATCATCCCTTTCAAGTACCCTACTTGAAATGATTTAGGTGAATCAATCATTTATCCTTTTGTTACAGATGTCATGTTAAATCCAAGGACACAGAGTGATCATTCCTTGTTGATTTAACTTAATCAGGCCTTAGACATCTTGCTCTCAACGAATAAGAGGAACATATTCCATCTTGACTACATACGTTTCTCACAAACACCTCGTGTCATACCTGAACATACCCTTATGTGCTGTCCACTATTTTAAGACCTTGCCAAGCGCCCCCGGTGGACCCCCGAGACTTCGAATCACAGGAGTTGATGATGGTGACTCATCTTACGCCCGAGGAGGCGGGCTCCACCTTGTTGGTGAAAGGTTGGCTAAAGTTGCTGAAGCACATGGGGTCCCTTTTGAGTTCCATGCAGCTGCTATTTCAGGAAGAGAGTCCAATGGGTGAACCTAAGGTACAGCCCGGTGAGGCACTGGCGGTTAACTTCCTCCTTACATGTTACATCACATGCCTGATGAGAGCGTGAGCACGACTAACCATCGTGACAGGTTAATCCGTTTGGTCAAAAGTTTGACTCCAAAAGTCGTGACCCTCCTCGAGCAAGAAGAATCAAACACGAATACCTCATCTTTCTCCAAACGGTTTGAGGAGGCTCTTGATTATTACACAGCTATGTTTGAGTCCATTGATGCTAAGTTGCCAAGGAACATAGTTATGGCGCGGGATGACAGGCAGAGGATCAGTGCAGAGGCAAACTGTGTGGCTAGGGACTTGGTCAACATAGTGGCATGTGAAGACACAGAGCGGGTTGAAAGACACGAGCCGTTGGATAAATGGAAGTTTAGGCTGCAGGCGGCTGGGTTCACGGCTCAGCCTTTGAGTTATTCAGCAGTGAGCGCGGTTCAAGATGTGTTGAGGGAATATAGCAAGTATTATCGGCTTGGGCAGAAGGATGGTGCGCTTGTACTTGGTTGGAAGAACAAACCGATGGTAACTTGCTCGGCTTGGAGGTAATTGGGCATAACTGTCGAAGACTCGATGGATTAATGTTATTAGAACTTGTATTGAACTGCTTTAATACCTGACAGTATTCAACTATTCATGTTCTGCTTGGACTTAATGGTTGCTCTTAGTGATTAAATTGAGAGAATCCCTTTATTAAATAAATCCTTTACTAATTGAGACACGTATGTTAGTGAACAAACAATTGGTTATAAGACCCGTGAAATATTAAGAATTATATTGTGTTAACTATAGTAGGATAACTTGAAGTATAATGATTTGATGATGGGAAAAAGATATTTTGAATACACCAAGTAAAAGCGTTGTGTAGAAGATAATCTGTTCGGTTACAAGCTTACACCCTGAGCTTCGTCCACTGACTAATACAAGCTTACGTGATATTCTTAAGTGGTATATACAAAACCTAGGTGCCTCCAGGCATCTAGCGCAAGTGGTAGCAGAGTGAACGTTATTGTTGTGGTAAGAATCCAGGTTCGTATCCCGCAACCTATGTTCTTACTCATGTTCGACGTGAGTTTGGCACGTATCGTCTTGGGCAAGCGTGTGTAGCCTGCGGTGTTTTGTGTTAGAGACAAATCTGACACCGGCCATTCAGTGGGCTAGAATCCCATTTTTTATATTGAAAGCATGGGTGTTTGAATATTAGAGAGAAACAAAGTGTGAATTTTGCATAGTTTATAATTTTCAGTTATTCAAGTATTTTTAGTTATTTTAAAATCATAATATTTTATGTGCACAAAAATATATTTGATTATTTTTAATTTATTGTCCGTATTGCACATACATGGATCGCGATTACAATATGTTATAGAGAAGAGATGTTACTCGTAAATAATCATTTTTCAAAATGTGTTCTCGACATAGTTTAATGCAATTTAAACACAAGCAAGTGATTGATGCATGGAAGGCTTACGATCAATGCCACAACTATCTAGGATTCATAATCAAACAACTCAAAAGAATACTTTAAATGCGCGCAAAGAGCCTACAACCGATAGGTGGATCGTAATGTGCGTCAACGTGCTAGTCTTTGATGATCATATGTTCGAACGTTTGTTAGTAAGTTATATTAATGTACGAACTAGCGTACAATACTGTTTTTGGGTTTTCTTTTTAAAATTATAGTTAGCATATATTGCCGAGGAGGATTACTTGTAGTTCTGCTTGAGGTGATGAAGCCCCAAGAGAATGGGGTAAAGGTAGAGGTTTGGTGGACGTGGTGGTGCCACATGTGGTAGAGGCAATGATGGTGAGAATAACGGGAATAACAGGACATGAAACCTTAAACATGGAAGCGGTGATTGCTTAGAGCTACTTCCGACCATTGTTACTCAGGTAACTAACAATATTCATAACATTGCTAACAACAGGACAGGTGGTAATATAGGCGGGAACTAAGGAAAATACAACGGTGGTTTCAATGGACCTAATGATAGGGTGCTCCTAAGGCGTCGATAATAGAGTTGGTAATGGTAATAGGAACAAGGCTACGAATGTCAACTTCGAAAGAGTTGGGTACACGTCTAATAGTTCATGATGTGTAAACCCAAGGAGTATGATGGAAAGAGTGAAGCTATAACATTAATTCCTAGGTTGAAAAGATAGAGACAGTCATTAACATCAACAACTATGTCGAGGGTCAGCGGGCGAAATATGCAACTTGGTCATTGGTGGGCAAGACCTTAACGTGGTGGAATAATCAAATTTTAGTAGGGATACCACAATAACATGAGCTGGGAAGAGTTTAAGGCTTTGTTCACTGAGAAATATTGTCCGATGAACAAAATGAATAAGCTTAAGCATGAGTTTTTGAATTATGCTATTGTTGGAGCGGGTCATGCAATGTACACTAATTGGTTCCACAAGTTGGCTAAGTTGGTGCTACACTTGGTGACACCAGAATTGAAGCATATTAAGAGGCGTATCTGGGGTTTTGCTCCCCAGATTCATGGTGTGGTGACTGTGGCTGCACCTCCAATAATTTAGAGTGCAATTTTTTGAAGGATGTGATTGGTGGATCAGGTTAATTTTTAACAACACTTTTCTATTTGATCAACAGATAACGAATGCAGAATCTAAGCAAGCTGTTTTACTTATCAAACATATATACTTTGAGTAATAATATATACACAAGATGTTCTTTCAAAGTATACACTTAATTAATTTTTCTAAGTACAATTGAAATAATCAGCAGATAAACGAGTGGGCTTACAAGCTTACTTCTAAACTATACAATTGAGAGGTATTTGAAGGGTTTGTTTGAACACAAGACATAGTTTAACCACTTAAACTTTGTAAAACGCAGCGGAAGTTTAACATTATTACATTGTTTGTAAGCTGAAAATATCATGTTCTATTTGATGTTTGAAAGTGTAAACAAACCCAAGAACAAAGGGGATCTTTTATGTGAATAAACAAGCTATGAACATAATGAAAGTGTACATAAAATCACAGCTACATAAAGCTGTGATTAACTACCTTTCTCCAGCTGAAATGTCGACCAAAGAAGAGTGATTAGATGCTAGAAATTCGGCCAAGGCTCCAAGGAAGGAGCCCTCAAGCTTATATACCCCAAGCCTCCTTGCAAAGCACCTTCTTGTTAGGAAGATTCAACACCAAAACAACACAAAATAGCTCTCAAAACCTCCTAATGCTGCTGCTCCTGGCCGTAGCTTTGTGTGAGAGAGAGAGATTATTTTTGATGTTCTTGCATGTATGGAGAGTAGTGAAATGAAGAGTGCAAGACTAATTAAACTTATGTGTGTTTCAAGGCAACAAAGGTCCAATAACCATTAGGGGGGGGGCAAATGTTTTTAAAACACAAGGTTTCCCACTTAAAACTTGAACACACACAATATTAAAACTAGTCTTTTGTCACACATTAATAAGTCATCTACTAGACTTAATTAAAATGTGACATATGTCTTCTTTAATTAAACAATTTAATTAAATACACTCATATGTTATTAATGTTATTTTAAACCCTTTTAAATGACAAAAATAACAATAAACTCATTAACAAATTATCCTTATAATTTGTTCCATCTCATATGCAACTTATTTAGAAAACCCATTTTCTAAATTTGGTGTAAATTTAATGATTGCATGATATCATATTCAATTAATTATTTGGTGTTTGCTAAGCTTGTCATTGGGTATAACCCGACTTGGATCATAACGTACTAACCACATCATATTCTAAGTGTCTTGGGCACATAGAATCCTACAATCTCCCACTTGCCCAAGATTCATAGAAGATTGATGCAAGCAGTAAATACCGCCTAACAACGGTTTACGACCCTTAATACGCATGACTTATAGCCATTCAATAACATCATCCCTTTCAAGTACCCTACTTGAAATGATTTAGGTGAATCAATCATTTATCCTTTTGTTACAGATGTCATGTTAATCCAAGGACACAGAGTGATCATTCCTTGTTGATTTAACTTAATCAGGCCTTAGACATCTTGCTCTCAACGAATAAGAGGAACATATTCCATCTTGACTACATACGTTTCTCACAAACACCTCGTGTCATACCTGAACATACCCTTATGTGCTGTCCACTATTTTAGGACAGTGAAGAAATAGCTCAAGGTATAATACTTGGTGAATATCAAAACCCAATATATATCTCAAGTCGGAGGATACCAAATGATATTCGCCTTTACTCAAATTTACTTATGATCAATCAATAAGATTCCATGTAGTAAAATTTGAGATGCGGGTTAATCCAATATTTGTATCCCACAAATATCTATGAACCTTGGTAGCAACCCATTGCTTCTATATTCATCCATTGAATAGCAACCAATCCAAGTTCACATATAATCTTACCCGCACCTTGTTCCCACAATATGAACGACTACGTCATTTAGAGTAAACAATTTACTCATGGCTTAACCATGCTAATTGGAACATTAATTGAAACATTATAACCAAATATTTTATTCAAATATAAAGAGTTCCACATATCCAAATACAAAATTACAGATCAAATCCATCACTAAATATCGAAGTCCCATGGCACAAGTATGACCTTCATGCTTTGTCTTTCAAGTGAGCTTCGTGAGAGGATCTCATTTTCTGATCCGTGTGAACTTTGCGAATACATATCTTCCTTTTTCAACTTCATCTCGTATGTAGTTGAATCTCCGCTCAATGTGCCTAGTCTTTTGATGAGTACGAGGTTCCTTGATTTGAGCAATCGCACCCCGTTATCACAAAAGATCTCCAGGGGTCCTGAATGGAAGGGACAACCCCCAGATCGGCAATGAATTTCTTCAACCATGCAGCTTCTTGAGCTGCCAATGAGGCGGCGACATATTCTGATTCTGTAGTTGATAGAGCCACCACATCCTGTTTGGAGCTCTTCCATGAGACCGCTCCTCATTCAGAATGAAAATATATCCCGATTGTGACCGAGAATCATCACGATCGGTTTGGAAACTCGCATCCGTGTAACCTTTTACAACGAGTTCCTCATCACCAGATCCATAGATTAGGAACATATCTCTTGTCCTCCTTAGGTACTTAAGTATGTTCTTAACAGCCATCCAATGACTGTTTCCAGGATTTTGCTGGTAACGACTTGTCATGCTTAAGGCGCATGACACGTCCGGTCGAGTGCATATCATTGCATACATGATGGATCCAATAGCAGATGCGTATGGGACTGCCTTCATTTTATCTTGCTCATCCTTTGAGCTAGGACATTGAGTCGTACTCAATATCGTTCCTCTTTGAATAGGTACGGTACCTTTCTTAGAGTTCTCCATCTTGAACCTTTTCAAGATCTTATCAATGTATGCACTTTGATTCAAACCAATCAACCGCCTTGATCTATCCCTATAGATCTTTATTCCCAGAATATAGGCGGCTTCTCCAAGATCCTTAATGGAAAAACACTTCCAAGCCAGGTTTTTACACCTTCCAAGGTTGGAATGTCATTTCCAAATAGTAGTATGTCATCAACATACAATACTAGGAAAGTTATTGTGCTCCACTAGCCTTCTTATACACACAAGCCTCATCAGCGTTTTTGATGAAGCCAAATTTCTTTACCTCCTCATCAAAACGATGATTCCAGCTTCTCGATGCTTGTTTCAATCCATAGATTGATTTCTTTAACTTGCATACTTTATTAGGATGTTTTGGATCGACAAAACCTTCAGGCTGAACCATATAGACATCTTCCTCAAGATATCCATTTAGGAAAGCCGTTTTGACATCCATTTGCCAAATCTCATAATCATAATGAGCAGCTATGGCAAACAATATCCTTATAGACTTTAGCATCGCAACAGGTGAGAAGGTTTCATCATAATCAACCCCTTGAGTTTGAGTGAAACCCTTTGCTACAAGTCTAGCTTTATAAGTATCCAAGTTTCCATGCATATCGGTTTCTTCTTGAAAACCCACTTACTTCCAACTACTCTTGGAATTAAGAGGTGGTACAACAAGTTCCCAAACTTGATTGTCATACATGGATTGCATCTCAACGTTCATGGCCTCAAGCCATTTGTCACAATCCAAATTGGACACTGCATCATGGTATGTGGTTGGTTCATCTGAATCTACCACATAGCATCCATCCATGAAAAATCCGTATCTTTCAGGTGGATTACTAGTTCTACTACTACCACTTCTACGAACGTTTTGTGTGTATTGATCAACCACTTGATCAACCTCAACATCCTCATGTTGAGTGCTAGTTTCAACCAAACGTGCATCGGGTTGTGGTTCTTGATCCTCCTCAAGATCCACTGTTCTATTGCTAGTTCCTTCCATAAGGAACTTTGCTTCTAAAACTCACCCTTTCTGGCAACAAACACCTTTTGTTCCAGTGGATCATAGAAATAATATCCCATAGAATCTCTAGGATATCCAATAAAGATACACTTGGTGGATCGGACTTCCAATTTGTTTTGGGTGGGAGTCTTAACATAAGCCCACACACCAGACCCTTAAGTATGATAGGGATGGAACTCTTCCATGCCATATCTCAAAGGTGTCCTTTCCACCTTTTTGGTTGGGGCCATATTTAAAATACGGGCCGCGGAGAGCAAAGCGAAACCCCAAAATGATAGAGGTAATGTGCTTCTAGCCATCATAGATCGGACCATATCCAATAAGGTTCGATTCCTCCTCTCAGACACACCATTGTGTTGTGGTGTTCCAGGTGGAGTGAGTTGTGAGACAATCCCACAACTCCTAAGATGATCTTGAAAAGCATCACTTAGGTATTCACCTCCTCTATCGGTACGGAGAACTTTAATTGACTTGTTGAGTTGATTTTCCACTTCATTCTTGAAGATTTTGAACATTTCAAAAGCTTCATCTTTGTGCCTTAATAAGTACACATACCCATAGCGACTATAATCGTCGGTAAAGGTAA
The DNA here is from genome assembly GCA_025215565.1 of Flaveria ramosissima. NCBI lineage: Eukaryota > Viridiplantae > Streptophyta > Magnoliopsida > Asterales > Asteraceae > Flaveria > Flaveria ramosissima. The sequence goes on from CM046041.1 coordinate 2,390,965, forward strand.
TGAAGTATCTTTCACCATTCCTAGTCATTGGCTTAAAAGGACCACATACATCCGAATGTATGATTCCTAATAAATCTTTTGCCCTTTCGTTAGTTCCACTAAAGGGTCCTTAGTCATTTTACCTTGTAAACAAGATTCACATACATCAAATGAATCACATTCATTCGTTTTTAAAAGACCATTCTTTTGAAGTGTTTGTATACGTTTCTTGTTTATATGACCAAGACGACAATGCCAAAGATAGGTTCACTCAATCCAACTTGAGTTTCTTGGTGCTAGTTTGGTACAATGAACTATTTAAAGTATTTTCATGAACCAATCATAAATACCATTAATGGGTATAGCTTTAAAATAGAACATATCATTTAAAGAAACATGAATATCATTTTCAACAAAAGATAATACATAATCATAAAGTCTTAATTGGGATATCAGATATAATGTTCCTAGTCAGACTAGGAGCATACAAAACATTCTTCAAAATAACATCCAAGCCACTTGGAAGTTTTAGGATGTAGTCCCCACGAGCTTCAACTTGGACTTTGGTTCCATTGCCCATGAAGAGACTAACATCCCCTTGATTGAAGTCCCTACTTCTTGTGAACCCCTGCAACAAATTGCAAATATGAGTTCCACATCCGGTATCCAATACCCATGTGTTAGAAGATGTAATTAAGATCAATATGAATCATGTATATTGTACCTGAGGTCTGCCCGGCATCCCTCTTGGCTTTCAACTCTTGGAGATGGACAGGACAATTTCTTGCCCAATGTCCAATCTCCCCACACTTGAAGCATGGGTCATTGGTAGCAACCTTTTGCTTCTTCTCTTGTGGTTTGGGTGGCACCCTTGCCACCCCTTTCCCCTTTCCCCATACGGGTCCCTTACCCTTGGCAACCTTTGCCTTGGGTGCGGGATGAGGCCTTTTCTTGTTCCCACCTTCATTGATGGTGAGAACGGGTAAAACCCTTTTACCCATGGCCGCCTCGGCCGTTTTAAGCATTGAGTGAAGCTCACCAATGCTCTTGTCCCATGCATTCATGTTGTAATTCAACACAAATGTCTCGAACTTCTTGGTAAGGCCATTAAGGATCAAATCCGTGGCCAATTCCTTCGAGACGGGACAATTAAGCCTCTCGAGGCGGTCAATATGACTTTTCATCTTAAGTACATAAGATGAAACAGATTGGTTGTCGTCCATACGACATGCATGGAGTGCTCGAACCGTTTCGAAGCGCTCCCTTGCTTGCTGTTGGAACGTTTCCTTCAGCTGGGTTATCATGTCATAAGCTCCGTGATGTTCATACTCCTTTTGGAGATCCGGAGTCATGCTCGCTAGCATGAGACAAGACACTTGGACGGAGTCCTCAGTGTACTTCAGCCAATCGTTGTAGGCCTCCTCATCATCCTCAGTAGGCTGATCAGGGATAGGGTCGTCTAAAACATATGATATTCTCTCTTGCTTGAGAACGATTCTCAAGTTTCGATACCAATCAATGAAATTATTATGATTTAGACGTTCCTTTTGGAGGATCGCTCGTAATGATTGGGTGGACGTGGATGAGTTATCATGAATGTCATTATTGGTGGCCATCTACAAAATTTAACAAAGATCTATTTAGTATTTTCGATATTGCTATTTTTAATAATTAATGCCTTTTAAGGTCATTTTTATATTAAAATCTAGAACCCAACATTACATTTAAATTGTGGTTAGGTGACCTTTATCCCACGATTTAAATTAATAAGGTGGTCAACGATTGACGGTTGCAACCATTTGCAACTTCTAGAGGTATAGGATCGACTTTAAACATCATATGTAAAGTCGGCATGTTAATCCCATCAACACCATTTGGAAACCATATTTAGGTGATCCATTTAACATGGTTTGCAAATCAAGTTATCCTACTTGCACACACGTGTGAGTTTTACCCACATAAGTGGTTAGGTGACCTTTATCCCACCAATGTGGTATCCCCACCTTAAATCACAAGTTCCCTCTAAATGGTTAGGTGACCTTTATCCCATTAAGAGTTTCCAAATGACTCAAGTGTTGTGCAAAAGGACGGTGTTAAACTTGTTTGTCAAAAGTTTAGAGATTTCATAATTCTAGTTAGAAAACTCTATGTACTTGTATTTGCATGCTTTCAAATACAAGAAACCCTATGGTTCTTTTAATAAAACCCATTTTATTATAAAATCATTAATCATTTTAATAATCATTTATTAACACTTAATGATTAAGAACCATTTTATATTAGCTTGTTAAGATCATTTTTATCGAGATTGTTTATCATATCCAAATATCATACAATCATTCATAAAACCACAATCAAACAAGCATAATATAAACAACCATAATGTGCATAACCATAGCTACTATTGTGACCACACTTGTTTGCCATCACAAGTGTGGTCATTTGGTCTTTCTTAAGGGTTGAATATAACACAAAAATAAGATCAACATAGACTCCCACTTGAACTTGCATCCATATGCTTCAAGTCCTTCTTTTGTGTCTTCTTCTTGTGCTTCCTTCCCGAGCATCTTCTTTTACAAAATATATATCCTAATACATATTTTCTAGTAAAAGAAATTACTCCTAATCTATTATTACATCCCAATGAATAAATAGACAAAATACATTTTAAACAAAGCACAAATTAATATACAACCCCATTGAATGAATACAATCAAATAAATACATTCAATCCAAACCAAAACAACACAAGGTCTAAGCTAGGTTATGCACCAATATGAACATACATCATATCAACCAAAACATAACTATGAATCCCCTCAAAACCCACGAATTTTCAGCCAACATAAACTGAAAATTTCGGGTTTAGATGTTGTCCAAACAACACAACATATCAACATACATATCTTTCAAGGTTTAATCACAAGCATGTGTAATATAACCTTGAAAGCTTGGGGATTCAACATACAAGAACATATCAGCCCATAAAAGGGTTATAAAATCCCATAAAACAAATTTTTAAAGGATACAAACAAGCATGCTATCCACATAACCGGCTCTAGATGCCATTGAAGGGTTTGTTTGAACACAAGACATAGTTTAACCATTTAAACTTTGTAAAACGCAGCGGAAGTTTAACATTATTACATTGTTTGTAAGCTGAAAATATCATGTTCTATTTGATGTTTTAAAGTGTAAACAAACCCAAGAACAAAGGGGATCTTTTATGTGAATAAACAAGCTATGAACATAATGAAAGTGTACATAAAATCACAGCTACATAAAGCTGTGATTAACTACCTTTCTCCAGCTGAAATGTCGACCAAAGAAGAGTGATTAGATGCTAGAAATTCGGCCAAGGCTCCAAGGAAGGAGCCCTCAAGCTTGTATACCCCAAGCCTCTTTGCAAATTACCTTCTTGTTAGGAAGATTCAACACCAAAACAACACAAAATAGCTCTCAAAACCTCCTAATGCTGCTGCTCCTGGCCGTAGCTTTTGTGAGAGAGAGAGAGAGATTATTTTTTATGTTCTTGCATGTATAGAGAGTAGTGAAATGAAGAGTGCAAGACTAATTAAACTTATATGTGTTTCAAGGCAACAAAGGTCCAATTACCATTAAGGGGGGGGGGGGGGCAAATGTTTTTAAAACACAAGGTTTCCCACTTAAAACTTGAACACACACAATATTAAAACTAGTCTTTTGTCACACATTAATAAGTCATCTACTAGACTTAATTAAAATGTGACATATGTCTTCTTTAATTAAACAATTTAATTAAAGTACACTCATATGTTATTAATGTTATTTAAACCTTTTTAAATGACAAAAATAACAATAAACTCATTAACAAATTATCCTGATAATTTGTTCCATCTCATATGTAACTTATTTAGAAAACCCATTTTCTAAATTTGGTGTAAATATTTTATTGCATGATCATATCATCAATTAAATATTAATTGGTGTTTGCTAAGCTTGTCATTGGGTATAACCCGACTTGGATCATAACGTACTAACCACATCAATATTCTAAGTGTCTTGGGCACATAGAATCCTACAGTATTTATACTATGAAAGGTAAACACTAAAAATAATCAACTTTACATATATTCCTGGTTTACAAAAGATATGTAGAACAAAGATAGTCAATCGACACATCAGAAGTATGCAACTTTAGTACTATGTTGTCTAAAAAAGGTAGAACAAAGTAACCATCAGAGTACTTTGGTACAGACAGTCTTGTTCAATATTGTGGTTGATCAATAGTGCATCTATTTTTGTGCTGATATGCAGTTAATCAGCACTTCATCACTTTCAGTGCGAACCAGCATTGGTTCAGCATTTGGCATGTGCTGATCGGTAGTGGACCAACACTTCGCATAATTCGACAGTTGATAGCTAGTGCTAAATCCTTGAGTTTTTGATAGCATCATCCTCTTTATAGATTAACAAATTCCCCCTACATTGATTCTACCAAAACTCTTTCTTCATCCTTCTAGCATCTGATCAATAGTAGTTCATACATGTATCTTCTTCTATCTCTTGAGGGGTTTTCAAGAGGTAGACTGATCAAGTCCTTAATGTTGTGTCGAGATAGTCTAAAAAGATCATACTCCTTGACTTTAGTTTTGCCGGCACCAGCAAAGGTCACATAGAAGGTGTTGGTTGAGGAATTGTAGCTCCAATGTGTGATTGGGTCATGAATGCTCAATGGAGTCACATGTAGAACATCTTCTTTTTTGTCTCCAGTTTGTTTTGCTTCAACTTTGTTCCCAATCTTTATTTTTAGAATGAAAGCCATAAATTTATACTTATCTGGCATGCCTTCATATTTTAAGATTAAAGTGAATATCTTCTTTAGGTCCTTAAAGTTGAAATTCAGAAATTCCAACTCAGTCAGGTTAAAAAACTTGGACTTATTCTTTCTTTCAATGAAGAATCTCTCAGCCTTCAGGTCATATCCCCATTTGATAATGGTTGTATCATTACCTTCTGTGTCTTCTTTTTCCTCAGAATTTTATAGTTCTTCTTTTTGTTCAGGATTGTTCACGCCTTGTCTTCCTCTATCGGTAGTAGTGGTGATGATCACTTCATCTACTGAATCATCAGACTGGCTTTGTGTTGGAGATTCAACTGTTTTAGGAGCTTGTTGGGCCATTGGAGAAACTTGCTCAGTGGGTTGAGCAGTTTGGATGGTGGGAGAGGATGTTTGTTGTTGAGTGTTGGGTGCAGGATTGACAAATAAGGTGACTTCAGTAGCTTCAGACTCTTTTATTTTTCTTCTTTGTTTTAAAGCCTGCCTTGAATTTTCTAGATGAGACTTGTAGATTTTCATCAACACCTTGTGTACTTCTTTTGCCTCAGAGTCATTGCTTGTGTTCCTTAGCATTAATCTGGTTAGGTCAGTTATCTTAAATCTGTTAAAACAGACTAGCTGATTCCTTGAGTAGGCTACACTTCCAGCTGCTAATCTGGTGATGAAGTATGTGTCTTTCTTCCGATCATATTCCCACTCCACTATTGGATCATATGCTGATAGTGGAGTTTTAGGGATTTCTTCATAGCCTTAGCCTTGACTAAGGACAATACCTTTTGAAGTAGCATCTTGGACTTGTCATTTCTACATCCATAGATGCTGCGGTACTCAACAATTTGCTCTAAGATGTCAATGGGCAGATCAAGTACTTCATTCTCATGATCATAATACATGATCTTACCATTGTCCTCTTGGCTGCAAATTTCTTCATCTGCGATACATACCCAATACCCAGCACCCAACACCTTGGTTCCTTTAAGTATCTTCTCCTCTACCTCTAGATCAATCACCCTTGCATTTACCACTCTTTTTAGCATAATCTTCTTTTTGGCAAGGGCTGATGAGATTGGATGATTATCATCAGAGGTAGTGGAATCAGAGCAAGGAGATGCTGGAGGCTCAGTCGGTAGATAGGATGTCCTTAGGACAGTTTTCTTAGTCCTTGGTTATTGCCTTTCCTATGCTCTCTTGCTGCTTCATACCTTGGTAGCTCTCCAGCTGCAACCTTCTTTTTGATTCCTCTGATTTTCAGATTAGGAGTAGACATACTCATTGGTCCGTAAAACTTTAAGAACATCTGCATCTATCACTTATCTTTACTCTCCTGTCTGAATTTTTCCCCTTGTTTTCTCTTTGATTCAGCTCCTTCCTTCTAGCTAACTCTACTAATTTCTCCATTTCAGCATGAGTTGCAACTATAAGTTTTGATTTCATCTCAGCAAGCTTCGTTCCATGACCTCATCAAAGTTGAATCCTTTCAATTTAAGTTGAGCTGCAAGGAGACATCTTTCTTGATCCTTCTTTTTCTTCTTCTGAGAAGAGGCAATTGGTATAGATACAACAATTTTGAACTCTAGAGCTTGCTGAGTGGTTGTTCTTTGAGAAGTGCTTTTGGCAGTTGGCTTATATGACTTTGTTAGCACTTTGTTGGCCTTTTGTATAGATGGAGCTGTTGATTTTGTCCTGCTAGATTCTCCAACAAGGTTGATTCTTTTTCCTGCAGCTCTAGAATCTTTTGCGCTTTTGATTAATATAATGATGTTCTTTTTGACAGAAGATTCCTGAGCTCTGCCAGCATGTAGTTCTATAAGTTCATTGTCAACATTCTATGTCTTCAGCTTCTTTGAGCTCATCTTTCCCCCTTTTGGTGGCATCATCTCAGGTTCCAGAGGACACTAAGGAGCTGTTTGTTTTTCTTCAAAAGCTCTTCCCCACCTTTTCATCTGAGCGCACACAGACGCGGGAAGAGATTTTGAGTGCGCAGACTGTTTGATTGTTGGAAGACGTTTCATTAAAAAAGGTCTTCTTGACGTCTATGTGGAGAAGATATGGACTTACCACTTCTGAGGTCTTCTAACCTCTTCTCACCTCCCCCCACCTTCCCCCACCTCCCCCATCTCCCCCACCGGCCGCCCCACCTCCCCCACCTGCCGGACCATCGCCGCCCCACCTCCCCCACCTGCCAGACCACCGCCGCCCCTTTCCATCACCTGCCCTCACCTCCCCTCCACCCACCTGCTATCATGATGGTCAATCGGTGCCCCCACCTCGTGTGGCCCGAAATCCAGCCCGCGCCGGCCACCCCGTCCTAGCCCACGACGGCTGTGACTGCTGGAGAGATTTCTCGGGAAATCGAAAGCGGAATCGGGTTCTGCTGGTCAAGATTCATCTTCTTCATCTCCTGTGACTGCTGAATTGGTGAAATATGACACAGAGAAGATGAAATCTGAGGAAATTACGACTGAAAACAAAAGTTCACATGGCCATGAAGGTGTAACAGGGGGAGGTGATCTCGATCCAGCGTGTCGTAAAATGGCTGAGAGTTGGTATAATTCGGGTTGGGGTCCGGGGAGTGCGATGTGGGATTCTCTTGATTCCAACAAAAACCTCATGCTTCCTTCTAATTTTAATCTGGGGAGCGTTCAAGAACAACATAATCTTGAAGAACATGAACAACAAGAACAGGGGAGTTATGATTTCTCTGTTTTTGAACCGCAGGCGAATCCTTTCTTCTGGAAGGAAGGATGAAGCTTGAAGCTTGATGTTAATGGCGGAAATAGGCTGCATATTACATGCCATGTTTCTGCGACTGTTTTAGATGTTGATTTGAATTCCGGCACCGGAAAATGCAGCTACGCTGGTTGTTGGGAATTTGTGTTTTGTGTTGATTTGTCGTTTTGATTGTGTGGTTAAGCTGATTGTGATTTGGATTTGGGGTTATGTTAATTATGTTTAATTATGAACTTCGTTGGTATTGCTGCTTTTGATTGTTTAAAAAATAGGTTTAATTTAATTATGCAGATGTTAAAAAAACAAACATTCTTTTTCTTGCAGATTGCAGACGTTTGGTCCACCTCTCTGCTGCAGATGTGGTCCATAGACTGTAGATGTTTTCCTGCAAAAAAACAAACAACACCTAAGTGGGTAAAGGAAGGCACATCAAAAGGTTCATGTGGTGCTGATGTGACTTGAAGGCTCAGAATGATGGATTTTTGAAGCTCAATAGTTTCTTGTGGGGATTTAACCTTAAGTTCAAGGTCCATTGCCCTGGCTGCTAACTGCTGAAGAGTTGTAAGTTGATGCTCTAGTGAAGTAAATCTTGCAGCCTCGTCTTGAAGAGTCCTAAGTTGAGCTTCAACCTCAAGGATTCTATCTATTGACGTCTTCAGCAGACAATTTTCAAATTCAAGAACTGTGGCTCTTTCAGCATAACCTTGAAGCCTTGTATTCTTTGCTTTTAGGACAGTTAATGTTTGTGCAAGTTCAAGGTTATAGGATGTCAATTCCTGTATCTGTTTCAGACTTCCCTTATCCATAGTTATGGAATCCTTGGCCAAGCCTCTGAACCCTCACCACCAGATGTGGTTTCTTGGCGCCCAAGATTTTTCTCCTCAAAAGATGACTCCTAATAGACATTCTCAAGGTGAGTTTTCGTGGTTGAAGTCATAGTTATGATGTCTCTATCCTGCTGATTAATTGATGGATCATCAGTAGAGACTGCCTCTTCCATATTGACCATTTCACCCCTAGGATCAATCTCTTCATGTTGAGGATACGGGTCAGATGTCTGGGCATACACATCAGTCTCCACTGTCTATAATGTATGAGATAGGGAAGACAGTGGGTAATGCTGAATAGTAGCTTGAACACCTTCATCCTGGGTTATAAACATGTGAATAGGGGTATGAGGAGCTGAGTCTAATGGCTCGCGATGTGTGCGAAATCCTAATGAGATTTCTTTTTAAAAGTTGTGTCAATTGTGGGGGTATCCCTTATTGGTTTTTCAATAGAGTGTTGGGAATCTAATTGATGGCTAGTGGTCATGGTGTGGGTTTGCTCAGAAGAAGGAAGAGAAACATTTTTCTTTAAGCCTTGTTTAGTTATAGCTGACACCTTTGGCTTAGTTGGGACCCGAGTTTCTAGCCTTACCTTCTTTGGTGGAGGTGATTTGGGGGCCTGCATCTTCTCTGAAGATTATGCAAGGATTCATTTTTTTGTGGACCCTTTAGGCTTTAAAGTGGAGGGTGTGGGATCAGCAGTGGGGGGTGCAGTCATGTTGTCACCTTGATGCTCATTGACCTCGATCATATGTTAAAATAATGGAGTGACCTTCCCTGAAAATGATTTAGAAATTGCCTTGAACTTTGAGAAAATTTCTTTGTTCAAAGTTCCTAGGGCATGTATACCTCCTTCAAGTTTAAGTTTGTTAACCAGTTATTCATTCAAAATCAGTTGAATGAACCCGAGGTACATTAAAAACTTGAATTTTTCAGCAGTACTTACATTTTTGCAAAGGTTTTGAAATATGAAGTTTGAAGAACTGTAACTCAGATGTTTCACAAGTCCATGGATAGCCCCTGCTAAATCCAATAGAACTTGATCCCATCCACCAAACTTATTGGATAAGCAATGAAGAAAGATATGAAGGATGATTCTTCAATTGTGATATACCATTAATATGGAGAAGGTGGATGTTGAGAGTGGTCCTTCATATCCCATCTCCTTGAAAGTGGCACTCACCACTTCTTTGGAGAAAGAAGATACACCATTTTTGTCATTGAATTTGAGATTTTAATGAATCTTTACACAAGAGATGGTGATCTTCATTCCTTGCACCAATGCTCTGAGGACTTTGGTTCCATGTTCTCTTTGAATAGAAATGTACCCCAAAATTGCTTGATATATGGTACAAAAATCACAAGAAAATCGATTGAAATTGCAAAAGCGTAGTTGCTATTGCAGAGAGAGTTAAGAACAAGATCATAGATCGAATCATCAATGGGTTCAAGTGAAGCAACTATGTTGTGATTTGGTCGGAATTCTAGGTTAAGAGCAGCCATTCGGAAATATTTTGATGAAGTGTAGGGTTTAAAAGAATGAGTGCTTTTGAAGGTTTTTGCTCGTGGATGAGTGTAGAAGATGGCAATGGTGGGAAGAAGGACATATTTATGGTGTGAGGATAATATATAATAATATTATTTTACAATTTTTACCACCATGACTGTAAATACGACGACTTGTGATGATAGAACAGTTTTTTCAAGCAACTACTACGGTGCCACTATGTATCAGTAGATAAAAGTGGGTTCTATCGGATCTTTTAAAAAACATGTGCCGAAGTCTTCCTATCTGCCGAATTGTGAAAATCAGCAGATACCCAGTTTTGTTAGCGGGAAAACAATTTTTCATAATTTTTATCAGATTTCATTTTGCAAATAATTTAATTATTGAAAGTATATCATGTCAATAGCAGATACAAGATATTTAAACCTTGTTTCATAAAATGCCTTTGTGAAAAGATCTACATATTGTTCATTTGTATAAACCTTAATCAATTTATTGATTTTCTTTTCTACATGATCTCTAATAAAATGGTATGTGATATCGATGTGTTTAATCTTTAAATGCTGAACTAGATTGTCGGTGATTGAGATGACACTATTGTTGTCAATGTGAATTGGAGTATTCATGAAGATTACCCCATGATCTCTAAGTTGAGATTGAATCCAAAGCACCTTAGCATAACAACTGGAAGCATCAATGCATTTTGCTTCAACAGTTGATGTAGACACACAGGTTTGCTTTTTTGCATTGCCATGAAACCAATCTCCCCCTAGAAATTGATTTCCTCCTGAGGTGGACTTCTTGTTGGTGTTGCATCCTCCGTAGTCACTATCTATATATCCATAAAGATTAAAGTCAACATTCTTAGAGTACCATAATTCCAACTTAGGTTCCCTTTAAGATACTTCAAGATTCTCTTGGCAGCCATCATGTGTGACACTCATGGAGCAGCTTGGAAGCTTGAGCACAAGCATGTGGCAAACGTAATACCTTGTCTGCTTACTGTGAGGTACATGAGATATCCTATAATGGCTCTATATTGCCGCTGATCAATTGGTTCCCCCTCAAGATCAGGAGTTAAGGAACATGTTTTGGACATAGGGGTTTTAGCAGCTTTTGCATCAGTAGTCTGAAATCTCACTAAGATGTCTTGAACATACTTAGAATGATTTATAAAGATTCCATCAGGTGTTTGTTTCACTTGTAGTCGCAAGAAAAAAATGAGTTCTCCCATTAAGCTCATCTCAAACTTGGACTTCATGAGACTCTCAAAGTCTGTACACAATCTCTCATTTTTTCAACCAAATATAGTGTCATCCAAATATACTTGTACCAAAGTGATATGCAAATCAACTTTCTTGATGAGGAGAGTTTTTTCTATGGATCCTCTGGTGCATCCATTTCTTAGAAAAAAGGTAGAGAGTGTCTCGTACGATTTCCTAGGAGCCTGTTGAAGCCTATAGAGAGCTTTATCAAGTTTGTAAACATAATTTAGATACTTAGGATCTTCAAACCCATATGGTTGATAGATATAAACTTCTTCATCTATCTCCCCATAGAGAAATGGACTCTTGACATCCATCTGAAACACCTTGAAGTCTTTTGAGGCAGCAAAAGCAAGAAAAATTCTGATTGCTTCAAGCCTAGCCACAGGAGCAAAGACTTCATTATAATCAATCCCCTCTTCTTGTGTGTACCCTTGTATTTCAAGTCTTTCTTTGTTCTTGATAACAATGCCTTTGTCATCCTTCTTGTTTCTAAACACCCATCTAGTTCCTATTGCAGTCTTTCCTTTAGGAAGTGCACATAGATCAACCCTGTAGTCTTTAATACTTGTGATTTGTGTGTCTGCTGATCTATTAAGTGAGTCTCCTGAAAGATTCTCAAGCAAATAGCTAAAAGAATTAGTGAATCCATTCATATCAAACATCCAACTTGGGGTGTTTCTAACACTATTTGAGGAATTTTCATTACATATGACATTCTTAGATTTATCAATAGTGTGATCAAATTATTAGTATACTCAGTAAGCTTTAGCTTGTGATGAGTATCCTACAAAAAACCCATCTACTGATTTCTCAGCAAATTTGGATAAGTGATTTTTGGTATTTAGTAAAGTGCATGGATACCCAAAAGTATCCTATTTCTTCTCTCAGCAACTTTGTTTTGCTAAAGAGTTCTAGGTGCATTATATTGTCTAACAATACCTTTGGATTCATAAAATGAATCAATAGTGTGGTTTTTAAATTCTATTCCCATATCACACCTGATAATTTTAACCTTTTGATCAATCTGATTCTTAATTTTAATAACAAATGATTTTATAATTTCAGTAGTTTCATATTTAGTTTCTAACAATAACCCAAGTGAATCTTGTAAAATCATCTATTATTACCAAGAAATATGATTTTCTTCCCAAACTATTTTCCCCTGTTGGATCAAACAAATCCATGTGCAGTAGATGTAAAGGAGTTGTGATAGATTTTAACGTTTTGGACTTATGAGAAGTTCTATGTTGCTTTCCCTTTTGACAAACAACATAGTGATCAGCACGTGTAAACTCTTTGTTAGGTAGTCCAGTGACTAACCCAATTCAAACTAGTTTGTTTATGTTTTTGAGATTTACATGTGCTAATCTTATGTGCCAAATGGATGATTCATTTGTTGAAGCTTTGTAAATGAAACATGATACATTTCCTGAAGGTGGTGCATTCTGCATGTTGAGCATGTACATATTGTCTCTCTTGGGAGCTGTTAAAAGTATATTTTCATTTGGTATAACAAAGCCAGGAGACAAAACAATGCATTCATGCTCTATGAAAAGAGTTTTATGTTTTTGATCATATAATTAAGATACACCCAAGATATTATAGTTCAACTCTTTCATATAATTCACCTTATTAAAGCTTACCTTACCATTGCTAACTATCCCTATGCATGTAAATTATCCTCCTCTTGTATTACTTCCAAAGACAACAAACCCACCATCATATGGTTCAAGAGTCAGCATTCATGATCTGTTACCTGGCATGTGCCAAGAGCATCCACTATCCACAATCCATAAGTTATCTATGGTTTGTGGATGTACCTTAACATGAATGAGTTGGTTAGTAATAAATGGGGACCCAAGCCTATTTAGTCTTGGGTCTTCTAGATTTCAGAAATTTTTATTGGTTTTTAATTGTAAGGCCCCGTTCCTGGGACACTTACAGCTGGCTAATCATCGCACATAAAACATATAATTACATTAACTTAAATAAAACGTTGCAGCGGAAACATTAAAACAACATTCCATTTCATCATAAAAGCTTTTGCAACATAATACATCATTATCCAATTACAAAATGCTTGTTCCATTTCATTACAAAAGCATTATAAATATGCATGCCATCCAAAATGAGCCGAGTAGCCGCCCCGTGCCATCCTCAGCAACCATTACCTGCCAACTGGAAACACATAAAAGTCAGCGTTGCTGAGTGAGTTCTAGTTTTTAAATAAAACATACTTTACTTCCTTTTTAAAACCATCGGTTAATTTCGTACGCGATCACACAACATACATACGTACAGATAATGTAATTTTTATCTTCCATTACGTTCATTACATTCTCCCATTCATTAATCATCGCACGGTACTTTATCATTCGTTCATAACTTCTTTTCTTACGTTTGTTCATATCACACATATCACACTCTCGCACATATCGCACTTTCGTATCTTCGTACCCATCGTACATATCGCACAAATCACACAAATGGAGTGGTCACTAGGACAGACTCCTCCTGTGTGTGTGAACTCTTAGGGGTTTAGCCAAAATCGCACGCTGTAAATACACACAGTTGAGCTAATAACTCTCAATGAGTTGTGAGCCTTCTTTCTTTTACTTGCAAGCCATTCTTACTCTCATTCATTCATTCATGCATGCATTCATTCATTCATCATGTTCCTCTTTTTGTTATCTTCCACTTTACGTTACATAATACTTTCATTTCATTCATTAACATTCATCGCAAAACCACGAGAAGATAAACATACATAAACAGGAACATCACCGAGATCATGCAAATCATAATACATATCAGCATGCATACATAACATATATCACCCATACCATCATGCGTAACATCATACATAACATCATCATCATACATCATAACGTCTATGACCTCAAAAGTCAACTTACATAAACCCCCGGGAAACTCCCAAGTCAAAACCCACATCTGCACTTTCCCTCGAAAGTCAAAAAATAAACCATTGTTCTTTCGGGCGTATGAGCCCTACTTGGGTGTATGGACACCCTCCAGTCGCATGGCCTCCCAGGCGACTGAACACTTAGGAGAATGACATCAGGCGAATGGACCCTATGCGAATGGACCTATGCGGATGAATACTATGGGCGAATGGGCACCTATGCGTATGGACTCTCAGTCGCATAGCTTTCATGCATATGGCCTTCAGTCGCATGACTTTAGGTGCATGGGCTTCAGTCGCATACCCTTCGTGTGAATGAACCTCAGTCGCATGGCCTCCAGGCGCATGGACCTCAGTCGTATAACCTTCAATCGCATACCTCACAGGCGCATGAACTTCAGTCGTATGACTCACATGCGTATGGACCTCAGTTGCATGGCAATCCTGCGCATGGACCTCAGTCGCATGCCTTTCGACCGTATGGCCTCCAGTCGCATGCCCTTCGGTCGCCTAGCCCTAGCTGATGCAGAATGCAGTTCATCCCGAACGCAAATTGCCATTTTCGGCCTCCAGGCTCACCCAAACCTGTTCTAAGCTCAAATCAACCATCCAAACCTTAGAAACACCTACCACAACATCATTCAAGCACACACAAGCCTGAAATTAAACCCCACCCGCATCAAACACATACACATACACATACATACGGGTTCAACACCCAATTCTTTTGAAAAAACGGGTTTCAGATGTGTTCCAGCCCCAAAATCATTCAAAAGTGTGTAAAAGAGGGGTCCTAGAACTCACACAAACAACCCCGTCGAGTAGAGCTTCAATCCAACCCGCTACACTTCAACTTTCACGCCCGAATCCACGAAAACAAAGCTTGAAACCCCTTTTTCTCCCTCTCTTCTCTCTTGGCTGAATTTTGTGAGTTGGGGGAGGGTGTGGGCTGCCCTCCCCTCTTAATCTCCCACTCTTCCAAACCTTCTCCTGTTTTGGCAAGTTTGGTCCCTCGACTTTGGACTTTATTTCTTTTTCTTCTTTCATCGGCTTCAAAGAAAATTTTCGGGTGTTAAATTAATGCTGAAAGTTTGATTTCATGTTTTTGGGTGTTCTAAGGTTTTGTCAAGTTCAGCAGATGTCTTTGGTCTCTAACTTTTCTTGTTTGCTTTGGACTTGCTGGACTCTTTGACATCTTCTCTGCTTTGATGACCTTTCAAAGTCTTTAGAGATGGTGAAGATTTCTTAAAAGTCTTCTTCTTTGAGTTTGCAGCTGCTGATTTGTTTGACAGTCTCTTCAGAAGTGTCGAATTTATCTTGAAATCAACACTTGACTTGTTTGTCTTCGAACAGCCTTATGAGTACCATTTCTTCCTTTCAATGGCTTGTCAGTAGCCGTAGATCCTTATGAGGATCTCAGATGATCGCCGAAGTGAGCTAATGGATTGAATGGATAGTCTTTTAAAAATATGATTGTCTTCCCCAAATACTAGGCATATGATGTTCATCTACTGCCTAGTTGTCTTGATCTCTAGCTTGAGTTCTTGTAACTCCTTCTTCATCTCCTCCTTTTTTCCTCTCTTAATCAGCTAATGATCAATGAAATATTCAAGTATCACCTTCTTCTTTGAAGATTTAAGCTGCTGATTTTCTTAAGTACCACATATGTTCTTTTTCAGCTTGTGGTCAATGTGGGTGGAAAGATCAATATTCTTTCTTGGGAACTTCTTGTTATGAATCTTAACTACTTCAGTAGTAGATTTCTGAACATATGGCATTATAGTTTCTATTATGTGTCTTCTTGTTGCAGATGTGCTTTGATTTGAAAGAGGAGTTTAACTCAGTAGTTGGATTGTTGGTGTTCAAAGATGAGTTTTCCTTGACAAACTTCATATTCTGAATCACCATCTTCTTTATCTTGCCTTTAGTTTCTTCCTTCTTTCCTTTCATCTCCTTCTCATCTTCTCCTTCTTCATTCACTAATTCATGCCTCTCAGTGGCGGGCTCTATACAGATTGGTTCGACAGATACTTGCTTTCTTACTTTCAGGCTGCACCTAACGGTGTATGTGGAGGTGTATGTCATTGGTGATTCCACAACATTGTACCCTAATCCTGTCTTGGTTTGATAAGCTTTTAGGAGTTTTTAGTAAAAGCAAGCAATTTCTTAAACTTCTCAGTTTAAACATTGTATTTATCAAAATATGTATTGGATCAAGTAAGGCTGGTGCAACCAAAACAAACACTTAGACAAATCTGGTGCAACTGATGACAAGCTTTCGAAGGCAAAAATGAGCTTCCGAAGGTTAAGTTTGAAAGAGCTTCCAAAGAGGAACTCTAACTTCCAAAGACAAAGTCTTCCTTCTTCCGAAGTTCAACACTTAAAAGAATTCAAGACATTGACTTCCCAAGCATGAAAGTCCTGAAGATCAACTCAAGCCTTGGAAGAAATAGCCTCTTCCGAAGTATAAGTGGCTTCGGAAGAACTTATTCTTCCGAAGCTAGTTAACCTTCGGAAGAACCTACTATGAACCAGTGGACATAAGTATGGTCCCTTTGACACACTGCTGCAACCTCTGATATACTGCATGGTGCTTTCCCACGCTCATGTAGTTGACCATACTTTATTCCACTGTTTATCCCTTATCAGTTAGTATAGTTACCAACTTTAGTTGATGACAAAAGGTAAGTCATGGGCATGTTATGACTACCAAATCTTAGATACTATTTTATCTAAGATACCTTACCTCTAGCAATGTAGTATTTGTTTAGTCGTAAGTTTCCAGCTGGTATCAAAGTATAACCGGCTGTAGATAGTAGTACATATAGTTTCTCATTTAACTCATTAGTTATGCTTGTAAGAGTATTGTAAGACTTTAAGTTGAGAAGTAATATATACAAGTATCTTGAAAAACCTTTCTCTTGTGTTTGTTTACTTAATATTTTATTATCAGCTCTTAAGGGATTTTGCATCATCAAACCGAGTGTGACTTAATGATTTGAGAGATTATAACTGTGTTGAGTGACCAAACTCGATCTTGTAATTGGTATAAGAGCTTCTTAGGCTCTTGATTGTGAGATCATACCATCCAAATCAACCTTTTCATCACTCATACACTTACCTCACTCAAAATGGCCCTCAACCAAAAATCCGAATGTGAAATGGGGACGATGACCAAAGCATCCATCATCACTCCTGATAAATGTAGATCTTGGAGCAGACGTATTAAAGGCTTCATCAGATACCAAGACAACAAGATGTGGAAGTCTATCACCAATAGCGCTTACAAGCCAAAGGTTGTAGCACCAGCCGGAAATGGTGCTATGATAGAGAAGGCAGTAGAAGATTATTCTAATGAAGACTACAAATGGCTGGAAATTGATAGCAAAGCTATGACTGTTCTGATGATTGCCATACCCAACTCCATAATAGCGGGTTTTGAGCATTGTCAACCAGCTAAAGAACTCTTTGATGCTTTGACTCAGATGTATTCCAACTCAAATGACTCCAAGAAAGATTCCTTGAAGCAACAATCTAAAAACTTCACTTATATTGCTGGAGAGACCCTTAGTCAGCAATACTTTAGGTACATGGATCTTATTTTATCACTTTAGTCTTTCAGAATAACTCTTGAGATGAGAGATCTCACAAGAAAGTTCATGAGTGCCTTTCCAAATGAGTGGACTTTGTACTGTGTCTTTATCAAGAGGACAGAGAACTTGAACTCTCTAACTATGACTAAACTATATGACATTCTTGATGGATACCATTAGAGATGGAAAACAAGGGAGGCCACCAAGTGAGCAGACCCTCAAGCCTTCCTGCTAGCAACACTTTAATGTTTGCTGAAGGCTCAAGACCCCCTCAACCTCAGCGGTACCTGATTCACTCCCAACAGCCATCCTGTTCTTCAGGGCCATACATCACCTTTCCTGAGACTCCAAGGTCTTAACAGGCTTAGTCAAGTCCCTTCCAGGATAGTTGTGCCTTTGTCTCAGGGAATAAACATTCTAGTAATTTTCAGTTTTGCTTTGATAATCTAGAATGTTTTAGCCTGGATGATGCTGAATACATGGACAATGTCCAACAGATGGCTCTGCTAACTTACCGAGCAAAGAAGTTCTTTAAGAAAAGTGGAAGACAATTTCCCCAAAACCCAACCAACAACAAGTTTGGGTTTGACAAGACCAAGGCCAAGTGTTACAATTGTAACCAGCTAGGCCACTTTGCCAGGGAATGCAAGGCTCCCAAATCCAATCCGGGAACCACTCAACCCCGCACACATCCTACCACACCTAAAGCTGCTAAAAAATCAACTGAACAACACACAGCTGCTTTTGCTTAAGAGGTTGACTAGAGATTCATGGTGCAGGATGTGACTTCTGCTCAAGCATTGATGGCAGGAACTGATGACAGCAAGGTATTTGAACACCTCTGTACTCCAGCTTGCATTGCTAAAGTTCAAATTATCAGGACTACAATATGGAAACTAAATCTGATATTGAGTCATTGAATATCCTTAAAAGTGATTTCAAAAAGGTTGAATTTGACTATAAAATGAAAATTGAAGAGTTAGAGAAAACTGTGTCATGTTTAAAACATGAACACACCAACTATAGGACTCAAATCAAAGATTTAATCTCCAAATTGATTGAGGCTCAACCAGCTAGTAATAGCTGAGGCTCAATCCAGGAAACATGCAATTTCTGAGCAAAACTTCCAAGCCATCATTGCATCATCCTCCCACTCAATGATTTGTTATCAAAACAAAGGTGGGTTAGGAACCAACAAAATTAATCCACCACATTTTTATGAGTTTATCAGACAACCAAGATGTGGAACTGAAGAGCAAGAGGTTCCAACTGCTGACCCATCACCCCATGAGTTGAAGAATTCTGCAATAATGGAGACCACCACAGGGAAGGACCAGGTAACACAACCCATTCCCAACAATGATGATCAACCCCTAACCACCAAAGCCAGAAGAAACAAAGCCAAGGCAGCCAGAAAAATTGTCAAGAAAGTGGTAGAGTCCAAGCTGAAGATAGACCCAAAGCAAAAGGGTGTATTCATTTCAACTGGATTCTAGGTAGTTGGAAACTCTGATCTAGGAAAGGAGTGTAGTACCAGCACTCTTGTCCTGCTGAAGGATCAGAAGTTAAAAGGGATGAATGTTGATGAAGACAAGAAATGCAAGAAACAACAGTCTTCACATCCCTTAAAGATTAACATTGCATGCATAATGTGTGGTCTGCAAAACCATATGGCTAAAGATTGCTATTATAATCCTACAAGCACACATTATGCAAATAATATTAAGAAAGAAGAAGTCAAGAAGGGTTTTGTAAGGCCCCGTTCCCGGGAAGCCTCACAGTTGGTTAATCATAGCATAAAATCAGTTTAATAATGAAACATTGCAGCGGAAATAATTAGACATTCATTTAAAACATAGAAATCATATTGTACTCATACACTTGTCCTTTAATTTCAAACAAAACATGCTAATTGTTCTTAAATTACAATAAAGATTTCATAAGTAGGAATGCCATCCATAGCTCCCCAAGTAACTCCGTGTGCCATTCCCAGCATCAGCGTTTACCTGCCAACTATTATGCATAAAAGTCAGCTTCGCTGAGCGAGTTCTAGTTTTAAATATTATAAGAAAATATACTTTATCCTTCATATAATGACCATGCATACCACATAGTATATAACATTACATGCATCATAATAAGCATGTTCATTATCTTTCATTCATTCATTATCTTTCATTATCTTTCACTTTCATCATAAACGAGATTGCACAAAGCAAGAGCTCCATGTTGATCGACAACAAATGCCAATCCCTGTCGGTACACATGAAAACGGTAGCTAACCCCCGACAGTTGATCCACACTGCAAGGCACATAGCCCGCTCATGAATACAGATCCATCATCATACATCAGACTCACATAAGTGAAGTCTATCATAGTGCTTGCAAGACTTTTCATCATCAAATGGGCCCGGGGGTAACATTCATTAGTTTCACTTTTCATTAATATCATCTTCCTCTTTAGTATATATAATACTTAACTTATTAAGTACACAACATACCAAATACTAATCATCATAAAACATAACCGAACCTCCGCGAGACAGCGGGGGTTTGGGGGCGGCAGCCCCTGACAGCGGGGTCCTAGGGGCGGCAACCCCTAGTGGGGTCCAAGGGGCAACGCCCCTGGCTGGAGCCGGGCTGCCAGGTCAGCGCGAAAATTTTTTATATTTAAGGTTTTATATAGCAGGTTTACTTATAGAAAAATCGTTCTTCCTGTTAAAACCCCTTAAAATCTTGGTCATTTAAAAACGTAAATTTAGTATGCATAATAGCCCCAAAACATGGAAAAACTTATAAATAGGGGATCTAGAACTCACCTGGATACCACGAATAACTTCTAGGCTAAGCTTACAAGGCTAGGATCACTTACACAGCCTGCAGAATAGCTAACACTTAAGAGGTTAATTTCTGCCTAAATTCGCTGCTAATTTCGCTGCAAGATCAGCAATTTCGCAGCTAGGTTCGCCAACACTTTCGCTGCTAGTTTCACCAGCAGTTTCGCTGCTAGTTTCGCTAGCACACTCGCTGGCAGTTTCGCTGGCATCTTCGCTGCCAGTTTCACTGCCAGTTTCGCCCAACTTTCGTTGGAAAACCATGTCTGCGAAACTACCTGCGAAACTATAATTTCGCAGGAAGATCCACAGTTTCGCTGATTGAATATGCAAATTCGCTGGATGAACATACAGTTTCGCAGATCGCATAAAAATTACGGACCAGACCGTTTTTAACCCAAAATCATAACTTTTTACGTCCAATCTCTTAGTTTATCATCCATGAGGCTAAATCTAAGCTTTATACATGTTTTCATACGTAAAAATGTGACCTTTATGCGATTCTTTGCAACTTTTCAAAACCCAAAACCCTAGAATCCGGGTTTGATCTACAGAAGGGTTTAGAGGTCGATTCTTACCTGGATTTGTTGCTTCTTTCTTAGATCTTGATGCTCCAACACCCAGATCTTCAACCTCTTCACCTTGGAAGCTTCAAATCTTGAGTTTTCTTCACTTTCTCTCTCTACTTTCTCTCTCTACGAATTTTGGTGGCTAGGGTTGTAATGAGGAAGATGAAGCTGATTTGGGTTGGTTAAGGGCTGATTATGGGCCTTAATCACTTAGGCTCTTGCCATAAACCCAATTTTGGCCCATAACCCATTTCCTTCTTTTATTAAATACCCATTAATTAAGCCCATTGTCCTTAATGACTCGTTTTGACTTTTCGGGGTGTTACAAGTCTCCCCCACTTATTTAGGTTTCGTCCTCGAAACCTGTCAGTCATCAAACAATTGAGGGTAAAATTTTCTCATCTCCTCCTCAGTCTCCCATGTAGATTCTGACCCTTTTCTGTGTCTCCACTGTACCCGTACTAGTGGAACCACTTTATTCCGTAAGTGCTTCTCTTTCCAATCAAGGATGGCCACCGGCTGCTCTACATAATTTAGCCGTTCATCGACTTCAATGTCTTCTAATGGTACAAATGCATCATTATCTGCCAGACATTTCCTGAGATGAGATACGTGGAACGTAGGGTGAATTCCACTCAACTCATCAGGTAGTTCTAATCTGTAGGCCACTTCTCCTACCCTTGCGATAATACGGAATGGCCCTATGAATCTTGGGCTTAGCTTTCCCCTTTTTCGAAACCTGATGATCCCTTTCCAGGGCGATACCTTGAGCATAACCTTGTCACCAACTTCAAATTCTATCGGTCTACGCCTCTTATCAGCATAAGACTTCTGGCGATCCTTTGCGGCTTTCATGAACGCCTTAATCTTATCTAACTTCTCAGTTGTGACCTCAATCACTTCAAGACTCCCCAATTCTTTTTGCCCGATGTCACCCCAACACACGGGCGTTCTGCACTTCCTACCGTACAACATCTCGTAGGTGGCATACCAATGCTGGCATGGTAACTATTATTATATGAGAATTCTGCCAACGGTAAGTGCTCATCCCAACTTCCTCCAAAGTCGATTACACAGGCTCGTAGCATGTCTTCTAAAGTTTGGATCGTCCTTTCCGACTGACCATCTGTCTGGGGATGGTAAGCCGTACTAATATGCAGTCTAGTCCCCATTGAGTCATGAAACCTCTTCCAGAACTTGGACGTAAACCGCGTGTCCCTATCCGAAACGATAGACACTGGCACACCGTGACGAGCCACGATCTCCTTGATAAATAGCTCTGCCAACCTCTCAGAGGAATACGTCTCACGAATTGGTAGGAAATGGGCGCTCTTTGTTAGACGGTCAACAATCACCCAGATTGCGTCGCTTCCCCTCGCCGTGCGAGGCAGCTTCGTGATGAAGTCCATTGTGATGTGTTCCCATTTCCATTCAGGGATATCCAAAGGCTGGATCTTCCCATATGGCTTTTGGTGCTCTGCCTTCACTTGCAGACAAGTCAGGCACTTGCTCACGTACTTAGCCACGTCTCGCTTCATTCCCGGCCACCAGTAATCTTTCTTCAGATCTTGATACATTTTCGTGGCACCGGGGTGTATGGAATATCGAGTTTTGTGAGCCTCATCCATGATTTTCTCCCTCAGATCCCATAGAGAGGGATCCACATTCGCCCAGATCGGGTTCTAACACCCAAGGTGTTTTCCCCCAAATCTGAAACTTGTCCTTTCATCCTTTCAGAGTTGACTCTGTCCTCTCTTAATGCCTCATCCTGGAACTCCCTCACTTGTTTCATAACATCAGGCGTCATGATTATCTGGCAAGCCCTCACCCGAATTGGTTCGGGTCGTCCTTTTCGGCTAAGGGCGTCAGCAACCACATTGGCTTTGCCTGGATGATAATGAATTTCGCAGTCATAATCCTTGATCAGTTCCAACCACCTCCTCTGCCTCATATTGAGTTCCTTTTGTTCAAAGAAATACTTTAGACTTTTATGATCAGTGAAGATGGTGCACTTCACCCCATACAGGTAGTGCCTCCAAATCTTCAATGCAAACACCACCGCAGCCAACTCCAAATCATGGGTGGGATAATTGGCCTCGTGAACCTTTAATTGTCTAGAAGCATAGGCTATCACCTTCCCTCGTTGCATCAACACGCAACCCAATCCTGCATACGAGGCATCCGAGTAGACCACCAGATCCTCGTTCCCTTCAGGTAACGTCAAGACAGGGGCTTGAGTTAACCTCATCTTCAGTTCTAGGAAGGCGTTCTCCTGATCAGTACCCCATTCATACTTCACGTCCTTTCGGGTCAACTTTGTCAAAGGAGAAGCTATCTTGGAGAAATCCTGGATAAACCTCCTATAGTAGCCTGCCAAGCCTAAGAAACTGCGAATTTCGGATGGCGTCTTTGGAGGTTCCCATTGCATCACCGCTTCAACCTTTGCAGGGTCCACCCTGATCCCTTCAGGATTAACCACATGACCCAGAAATTGAACTTCTCGAAGCCAAAACGCGCATTTAGAGAACTTAGCATATAACTTCTCATTTCTGAGTGTCTCCAATACTTCTCGGATATGATCGGCATGTTCCTCTTCGCTTTTTGAATAAATCAAGATGTCATCAATGAACACTATCACCGATTTATCCAACATCGGCCGACATACCCTATTCATGAGGTCCATGAAAGCAGCTGGCGCGTTGGTTAAACCAAAGGACATGACGAGAAATTCGTAGTGTCCATAACGCGTACGGAATGCTGTCTTAGGAATGTCTTGTTCTTTCACCTTCAGTTGGTGGTAACCAGACCGCAGGTCTATCCTTGAAAACCAGCTGGCACCCTGAAGTTGATCGAACAGGTCGTCGATCCTTGGTAACGGATACCGATTCTTTACGGTCAGCTTATTGAGCTCGCGATAGTCAATGCACATCCGCATGCTACCATCTTTCTTCTTGACGAATAAAACCGGAGCACCCCATGGAGAGATACTCGGTCGGATGAAGCCTTTATCCAATAAATCTTGCAACTGGTCCCTCAGTTCTACCATCTCCGAAGGAGCTAATCGATACGGTGCTTTAGCGACAGGTTGAGCTCCCGGTAGCAAATCAATTTGGAATTCGATTTCGCGGTCAGGCGGCACACCGGTCAGGTCTTCAGGAAAGACGTCAGGAAACTCGCGCACTACTGGCACGTCTGATAATTGTGGCTCTGGCGCATCCACATCTTTTACATAGGCCAAGTAAGCGCTGCACCCACGTCTCAAGTACTTTTCAGCTGTGATCATCGACACGACCTTCGGTACACAGCACACCTTATCTCCACGAACCGTAACAGAACTACCATCGGGCGCTGTTAGACGAATTATCTTCTTACTACATACTATATTGGCTTCATAGGTAGCTAACCAATCCATGCCTAACACCACATCGAAACCTCCTAAGGCCATAACATGCAACCTAGCAGGGAACTTACAATCTTCTAACTCAATCAGGCAATCCTCAACCACCTCAGTTACCTTAGTGGACTTACCAATGGCTGTTTCTACATAGAAAGGCTCATCTAACTTTCTACTCTTATCATGCAACAAACGACAAAAGGCAGCAGACACAAAACTCCTACTAGCACCAGAATCAAAGAGCACAGAAGCATATTCATGGTCTACCAGAAACATACCTGAAACTACTTCTGGGTCTGCCCTGGCCTCCTCGCGAGTTATGTTGAATGCCCTCGCCTTCGCCCTTGAACCGTCACCCCTTCCCTTATCTCCAGCTTTAACCGTTCCTGATCCTTCTGGTTTTCCTTTCTTACAGTCTCTTCCCGCATGACCCATCTCACCACACTGGTAACACTTTCCCCCTTGCAATCCCTAGCATAGTGGCCCTCGCCTCCACATTTGAAACATTTTCCCGTCCCATTCTGCACTCCCCTGAATGACCTTTTCCACATTCCTACAAGCACCTCCTTCACCAGTATTTCCCTGTCTCCCAGACTGATCCTCAACCCTCATCCTCTTCTCTCCACTCCGGAAGTTATCACCTCCGAACCTCTTCCCATTTCCATTCTTGTTCCCATTCCATTTCTCCACCTCTTCTGTACAGGCACTGGGTCTCTCTCATCGTACAACCTCCCAGCTAAATCCACCACAGACCTAAACGTACCCGGTCTGGCTGCAATCATGTGCCTCCTGATGTCCACAGGCAAACCCTGTATGTATCTTTTGATCTTCCTGGACGCAGGTGTCACCATGTCTGGCACAAGTCTTGCAAGTTCATTGAACTTGATTGAACTTGGAGGTATACTCTTGATGAGTCATGTTCCCAGCCTTCAAATACAAGAACTCCTTTTCAATCTTGTCTAATTCCCGATGGGGACAATACTCCTCCAGCACTAACTCCTTCAACTCAGACCACTTCATCTTGGCTATCGATCGTTTCCCCTCAGCCTGGACAATATTGTCCCACCAGCATAACGCTGAGTCAACGAAGGAATGAGTGGCAAACTTAACTTTTTGATCCTCGCGGCACTCACTAATTTCCAGTACCGCTTCCATCTCTCTGACCCAACGATGAGCGGCAGTAGCAGTGCCGTTACCGTCAAAGGTTGGGGGCTTGCACCTTTGAAATGCCCCATAGTTGCACCCTCTAGTAGTCTCTCTCTCGGACTCCTCATCACTGTCGTCATCATGGACTACCACTCTAGGGTTTGATGGCTCCTCTTCAGATTCCTCAGTCCTCCCAGTGGACTTTCCTGAATTCTTCTCACTTTCCTTCCCTTTCTTCTCAGCTCTCTCTCCATCCTTAACTGCTTTGATCACCTCGGTCACCACTGAGGGTAAGACATTTTGCATGACATTGTAGACCTCATCAGCGATAGCCTCCTTCACAGTGGGTTTGAGGGTGGCTGATCCCTCCCCCTCCGGGTGACTATGGAGGTCTGACTCCTCATGAACAGTCTCGGGAGCCTTAGCTTTGCTCCGGGTGACACGTGGCTCAGTAGTACGCCCGCCACGAGCACCTCCTCGGGTTGCCTTCCCAGATTTTCTACCAGCCATAACTAATTCCTATAAGATTCAAACACCAAAACGGTTATTCAAGATAATTGCTCAGATCATTTAAGTATGGTAAGTCCTTAATTACAGTGGCCAAGTGTGATTAACCACTTACCTTACCCTCCTGTCCCAAGCAATCACTATCCTAACACATATCAGTATTCAAATCTACAAGCACATAAAACAAATAGCACACGCACATAATTCCGGTTTACTTGAAACTTTTACCTGATGGCACGTAGCTACTTGGATTGGCATCCTTCATTCGGTCCCATTTTCAGTTTAAGTTTAGGTTTTGAAAATAGTTTACCCAATTCTCTTAAACTTTGGCTCTGATACCAACTTGTAAGGCCCCGTTCCCGGGAAGCCTCACAGTTGGTTAATCATAGCATAAAATCAGTTTAATAATAAAACATTGCAGCGGAAATAATTAGACATTCATTTAAACTTAGAAATCATATTGTACTCATACATTTGTCCTTTAATTTCAAACAAAACATGCTAATTGTTCTTAAATTACAATAAAGATTTCATAAATAGGAATGCCATCCATAGCTCCCCAAGTAGCTCCGTGTGCCATCCTCAGCATCAGCGTTTACCTGCCAACTATTATGCATAAAAGTCAGCTTCGCTGAGCGAGTTCTAGTTTTAAATATTATAAGAAAATATAAACTTTATCCTTCATATAATGACCATGCATACACATAGTATATAACATTACTTGCATCATAATAAGCATGTTCATTATCTTTCATTCATTCATTATCTTTCATTATCTTTCACTTTCATCATAAACGAGATTGCACAAAGCAAGAGCTCCATGTTGATCGACAACAAATGCCAATCCCTGTCGGTACACATGAAAACGGTAGCTAACCCCCGACAGTTGATCCACACTGCAAGGCACATAGCCCGCTCATGAATACAGATCCATCATCATACATCAGACTCACATAAGTGAAGTCTATCATAGTGCTTGCAAGACTTTTCATCATCAAACGGGCCCGGGGGTAACATTCATTAGTTTCACTTTTCATTAATATCATCTTCCTCTTTAGTATATATAATACATTATTAAGTACACAACATACCAAGACTAATCCGCCGCGAGACAGCGGGGGTTCGGGGGCGGCAGCCCCTGACAGCGGGGTCCTAGGGGCAGCAGCCCCTAGTGGGGTCCAAGGGGCAACGCCCCTGGCTGGGGCCGGGCTGCCAGGTCAGCGCGAAAAATTTTTATATTTAAGGTTTTATATAGCAGGTTTACTTATAGAAAAATCGTTCTTCCTGTTAAAACCCCTTAAAATCTTGGTCATTTAAAAACGTAAATTTAGTATGCATAATAGCCCCAAAACATGGAAAAACTTATAAAATAGGGGATCTAGAACTCACCTGGATACCACGAATAACTTCTAGGCTAAGCTTACAAGGCTAGGATCACTCTACACAGCCTGCAGAATAGCTAACACTTAAAGGGGTTAATTTCTGCCTAAATTCGCTGCTAATTTCGCTGCAAGATCAGCAATTTCGCAGCTAGGTTCGCCAACACTTTCGCTGCTAGTTTCACCAGCAGTTTCGCTGCTAGTTTCGCTAGCACCTCGCTGGCAGTTTCGCTGGCATCTTCGCTGCCAGTTTCACTGCCAGTTTCGCCCAACTTTCGTTGGAAAACCATGTCTGCGAAACTACCTGCGAAACTATAATTTCGCAGGAAGATCCACAGTTTCGCTGATTGAATATGCAAATTCGCTGGATGAACATACAGTTTCGCAGATCGCATAAAAATTACGGACCAGACCGTTTTTAACCCAAAATCATAACTTTTTACGTCCAATCTCTTAGTTTATCATCCATGAGGCTAAATCTAAGCTTTATACATGTTTTCATACGTAAAAATGTGACCTTTATGCGATTCTTTGCAACTTTTCAAAACCCAAAACCCTAGAATCCGGGTTTGATCTACAGAAGGGTTTAGAGGTCGATTCTTACCTGGATTTGTTGCTTCTTTCTTAGATCTTGATGCTCTAAACACCCAGATCTTCAACCTCTTCACCTTGGAAGCTTCAAATCTTGAGTTTTCTTCACTTTCTCTCTCTACTTTCTCTCTCTACGAATTTTGGTGGCTAGGGTTGTAATGAGGAAGATGAAGCTGATTTGGGTTGGTTAAGGGCTGATTATGGGCCTTAATCACTTAGGCTCTTGCCCATAAACCCAATTTTGGCCCATAACCCATTTCCTTCTTTTATTAAATACCCATTAATTAAGCCCATTGTCCTTAATGACTCGTTTTGACTTTTCGGGGTGTTACAGTTTTACATTTGGACCTTATCACATGATCCAAGTGATGAGGAAAGGAAAGCTTGTTTCCGAAGCAAAGTTGCTTTTGGAAGAAACTCATTCTTCTGAAGGGAAAATAGCTTCGGAGACAAGCCGAAGAGAAATCAAAAGAACAAAAGAGTTCTTTTGAAAACTTCTAAGAAGAAGAATGCTTTGGAAGAAAAGGTGTTGAAAGCTTCTTCCGAGAAGAAAGAAGCCTCGGAAGAATGTCATGCTGCTCAAGCTTCAACAAGCTCATCTACACTGATCAGCTAATGGATGGAATGGAAGATCGGAAAAGATGCTGCAGCCCAAACCTCTTCTTCACAGAAATCTATTGAACTCTCATGTACACACTTTGGTTCAATTATGTCATCATCATTAGAAGATCCCAAGACCAACAAGGCTTGGGTTTCCAATAATAACTAACTTTTTCACCTTACGTGCAGGGACATCCACATGACTGGGAACATATCTCTTTTTCAACAATTTCAACATTTTGATGGAGGTTATGTTCAATTTGGAGGTGAGGCCAGAGGATACATTTCAGGCAGAGGAAGTGTATCCAATGGCAAGTTAAAGGTTGATAAAGTAAACTTTGTCAAACAGCTTCAACACAACCTTTTAAGTGTTTCTTAATTCTGTGACCAAAAGCACCAAATGCTTTTCACAGAACATGAGTGCATTATCCTCAAACCCGGGATGACAAATCCTCAGGAATTGGTGCTTCTTAGATCTTCCAGAAAAGGGGATATGTACAAGTTGGATATGAACAATGCTTCCCCATTGGTGGAAGTGTCATCCTTTCTTTCCAAAGCTGATGGTGATGAGTCTACTCTGTGGCATAAACAAATGTGTCATGTTAATTTCAAAACCATGAATAAATTGGTTAAAAACAACTTGGTACATGGTGTGCCTAAAAAGGAATTTTTCTACAAAGATAATTGTGTTGCATGTCTAAAAGGAAAGCAACATAGAGCATCTCATAAATCCAAAGAAGTTAGCTCTATCACCACTCCATTACACTTATTACACATGGATCTATTTGGTCCCACAAGTATAATGAGCATTAAAAGGAAATAATATTGCCTTGTGATTGTTGATGATTTTACTAGATTCATATGTGTATTCTTTTAAGAACTAAAGATAAAACTACTGAAACATTAAAATTTTTGATTATTAAAATAGAAAATCAAATTGATCATAAGGTTAAGATAATTAGGAGTGATCAAGGGTACTGAGTTTAAGAATCAAGTTCTTGACTCATTCTACAACTCAAAAGGGATTGTCAGACAATATAGTGCTCCTAGAACTCCTCAACAAAATGATGTTACTAAGAGGAAAAACATGACACTTATTGAGGCTGCTCGAACTATGTTAGCTGATTCAAAGCTGCCTCTAACATTCTTGGCAGAGGCAGTCAGCACTACATGGTATGTGCAGAACAGGGTTCTTGTAGTTAAGCCACATGGAAAAACCCTTTATGAGCTATGGAACAAGAGGCCGGCATTCAATGGTTTTCTTAGGTCATTTGGCAGCAGGTGTACTATACTTAACACAAAAGACAATTTGGAAAAATTTGTTGAAAAGTTTGGTGATGCTATCTTTGTTGGATATTCCTCTACCTCTAATGCCTATAGAGTGTATAACATTAAAAATCAACAATTTGAGGAATCATCTAACATTGTTGTTAATGAGCACACTCCTTGTGTTAGGGGGAATGGACCTGATCATATTTTTGATTAGAGTTGTTTTCAAACTATTCTAAACCTTCTTGTGAGAATGTTTCAGCTGGAACAAGTACTCAAAGTGATTCTGATGATGACCAACTATTTAAGTTACCGAGACCTCTTCCAAGTTCTTGAAGAGTTGCTAAAAATAAAGCTCCCACAATTGGATCTGATAGCATAATTATCTCAAAAACTAGTGGAGCTTCAACAAGTAGTGAACAAAGTGAGCCTCAAAACTCATCCGATGACAATGCACAACACCAAGCATTTTGCTTCACAACCAAATGATAATGATGCTGTTTTTCCTTCATTCAATCAGTCCTCATTAAATGAATGTGAAACATCAGTTGGAACAAGTGTTCAAAACCCTAAGCAAAACTTTTCCAATTTATATCTATCCATGCAACTAGATGTGATTCCTAGGCTCAGGATTCACAACACTCACCCAACTGAAACATCATTGGAGATGTCTCTGAAGGTGTGAGAACAAGGGGACAAACCTATAATGGAAATGTCTGCTTGTACTAATGCTTCCTATCTCAGATGGAGCCAAAGAAGGTGGAAGAAGCCTTGAAAAATAGTAGTTGGGTTGAATCAATGCAAGAGGAATTGCTTTAATTCAAGAGACAAAAGGTTTGGAACCTATGTCCACTACCATCTGGTCAAGTACCCATTGGCACTAAGTGGGTATTCAGGAACAAGAGAGATGATGGAAGCTTGATTATCATGAATAAGTCAAGACTGGTAGTTCAAGGATACACTCAAGAGGAGGGAATTGATTACACTGATGTCATTGCACCTGTTGCAAGACTTGAGGCAGTGAGGATCTTTCTTGCTTATGCGGCATCCCAGAACTTTACAGTCTACCAGCTTGATGTCAAGTGTGCTTTTCTATACGGGGATATAGATAGGGAAGTATTTGTGTGCCAGCCTCCAGGATTTAAAGACCCACAACATCCCAACCATGTGTGCAAACTGGATAAAGCTCTCTATGGGATGCACCAGGAACCTAGGCTATGGTATGAGACTTTGTCTCAGTTTCTCCTGAAGAATGGTTACACCAGATGTACCATTGACAAGACTTTATTCATAAGAAAGTCTGGGAAAGACATTCTTCTCGTACAAGTCTATGTTGATGACATCATATTTGGTTCTTCAAATGACCAAATGTGCAAAGATTTTGAGAGCATAATGAAGAAGAAGTTTGAAATGGGCTCCTTGGAGAAAATGGACTTTTTCCTTGGAATTCAGGTGAACAGATGAAAGAAGAGTTCTTTATCAATCAATCTAAATATGTCAATGACATTTTAGAGAGATTTGATATGAAGGATTGTAAACCAGCTAAGACTCCTATACCCAGCTTCAGCAATGTCTATCATCTGGTTTTGAATCCATGAGATGATCAACATTGACAAGAAGCAATCTTGTGTCTCAACATCAACTTCTAAAGCTGAATACATTACTCCTGCTAGTTGTTGTGCTCAGCTGCTTGGATTAAAAACCAGATGATAGACTATGGATTCAACTTCATGAGGACTCCTATCCATATTGACAACAATAGTGCTATCTCCATTACATAAAATCCCGTCAAGCACTCCAAGACAAAGCACATTGACATCAGATATCATTTCATTTGAGATATTCATGAGAAAAACCTGATTAAACTAGTCAGAGTTGACTCAAATGAACAATATGCTTATTTGTTCACCAAAGCATTTGATGAACAAAGATTTAAGTATCTTATTACGGCTATTGGGATGATAAACATTGATTAGTGTACCTCACTTGAAAACCTTTTCAAAATGTGTCTTGTCTTTGTCAATACAAATTAAGCCCTGTTAGAAAAGGTTGTTTCTTCAAAACTTTGTTAAGTACGAGTTCTTCCAAAGAGAAATTAACCCTTGGAAGATGTCTTATGTATCTCCTGAAGGAAAATTCCTCCAAGTTAATTTATCTTTCGAAGAGTTTTTAGCCTCGGAAGAGTATTTGATGTTATATCAAATCTGCTTTCGAAGCTTGAAAACTTCATCACTCGGAAGAACTTCTTACTCTCGGAAGTAAAATTCTCTTAGGATAAATTTACCTTCGGAAGTTAGTTTGGCTTCAGAAGAAGATTTTATTCTCGAAAAAGCTTTTACTCTTGGAAGAAAGCTTTACTGTGTAACGGAAATCTTTTGGGCCTCACTCTACAAAAAGGTAAAGATTTTATTAATGATGTCGGAATATATAAAATGGTTTTAACCTTACCGCCCTCGGCACATCATACCCCAAACTATCACTTCACCTTATCCATTCGCCATTTTCACCATTTAAATACTTCCGACCCAGTCCTTTAATCTTTTTACCAATTTCACAGCCCTAAGTTTCCTTCGTCTTCAATTTTGCCAAATTCATCCTCATCTCCTCTATAACTTTCTCAACAATGATCCTTGACTCTTCCAAGGATGCTGACTTCTTTGAAATCATCCACTTCCTTACCTAGTCCACCTACTATGCAGTCCTAACTGTTAACCCCATCGTTTACTCAAACCAAATGGCCGAGTTTCGGGGAAATGGACAGATTGAAACTCTAAACAGAGTTAGGGTTATTAGGTCAAGCATTTGTGGCCAGGAATTGGTCATATCCGAACAAACCATCAGAGAGCATCTAGAGCTCCATGATGAGGGTTCTCCTACAGAATTCTTCAAATTAGACTTAGATGACACATATACCTAGATGGGATATGGTGGAGATGTGAGCAGGTCAACTGTATACAAGTTCAATTTCTCCTACAACTAGAAGTTCCGGCTTCACATAGTCCTTCATTGCTTGTCAAACAAGTATGAGGGATGGGATCAAATTCCCTATGAACTAGGATGCCTAGTTCACGGGTTGGTAAAAGGCCCCAGGTTCAACTACTCAAGGTTTGTATTGACCAATCTCATGGGAAACCTTCAAAGGGAAACATTCTAGATGTATCCCAGGTTTATTCAGCATATAATCAAGTTTGAGCTGGATCAGAGTAAGCTTGTCTGCGTAGCTGCTCTACCTATCCCTCACATGAGGTAAGGCCATCTTCAAAGTGCTAAAGAGGATGTACACCAACATCTCTGGAAGACATACTGCTCTCCTTCCGGGTATGATTGAGCCAATGGCTCCTGGTGACATCCCGGTTCACCCTACAGGTGATGAACCCACACTAGCAATAACCACCTCAATACCAAATCTTCCCTCCCACCCCATCAAAATTACATATCAGAGACGCTCCAAGCGAACCCTTGTTCAATCTCTTCTGATCGAACAAGTTCCCCCTGTTCTCCAAAAAGGCTAGAGTGGAAACATGGGCTCACTGAGTCTGAGGTCCCACCTTCCTTCATAATTGACCTCAATACGGGTATTGAGTCTCCTTAGTCTCAATCCCATGAGCCCTAAACTCAAGCTATAAGCCCTCAGGGTGAGTCTCTATACTCTCTTGAGCAGCCAAAAAGGGATAGCCCAATGATAGGCTCAATGCCTTTAGACATTGATCAAGGTCCCGGGTCACTAGGCATAACTTCTATATCTTTCACTAACCTTTTAGTAGGCACTGATGAAGAAATCATGTCTCTTTAAGGCCATGATGTTGATCCACAACACCTATCTAAATATCAAATAAGCCTATAGAGATCACTGATTTCTAGCCCCCATCAGCAAACCCAAACTGAAGTGAGTCCCACGGGTGTGGAGGGGACTCATGTAGATTCAACTGCCATTACTAAAGATGCCTCAATGAGCCCTCAAGATAGATGTAACATATCTGAGACTGAATCTACAACAACCTTGCCTTTTGATGACTTTGAAAGAGACATCATTAAACAAGGGAAACAAGGGCGCCAAGAAACCACAACTGATGGTGAGGAAGAACATACTAGGTATGTTACCTCATCTCACTATGATTCATCTAAAGAATATGAGGGAAGTATGCAACTCACAATCAGAGACCTACTTTCTAAAG
Organism: Flaveria ramosissima; assembly: GCA_025215565.1. Taxonomy (NCBI): domain Eukaryota; kingdom Viridiplantae; phylum Streptophyta; class Magnoliopsida; order Asterales; family Asteraceae; genus Flaveria; species Flaveria ramosissima. The sequence goes on from CM046041.1 coordinate 2,425,075, forward strand.
TCTCAAACCTTGAATTCAGGGTTAAAACTTTAGAGGATAGGTCTGCCACTCAGCAACTTGAGATTGAAAATCTCAAGGCTCAGCTAGCTGAGAAACAGACTGAGAGATTAGTTATGCATGTATCAATACAAGTTTCTTTGACCTCTTCCTCTAGTTCATCAAGCTCTCAAGATGATGCTACCAAAAGGGTGAGAATGTTCAGAGTGACACACACATGGAGCAGCAAAGCTTGGCTCTTTCTACATTATCTTCAAGATATTCTGCTCAGAAATCAAATGTTTCCCCGAGCCTCCTCCTGTCATCCTTCAAGTGGACCCTACGATGCTCATAGAGCTGAATAGGTTCCTAACCAGGTTCCTGATGGGCTCATCTCTTGAACAACCGAGTCCATATGTTGCTATGGCATACTTTGAAGCTGAAGAATTCCAAAGGTTGAATGCACCGTCTACCGCTATCAAAGAAGTTGGTCAACCTAAGGTCCACATTGAACCCGGGATTGAATTCGAAGGGGATATGGGTACTGATGGCCCAGCAACTGAAACAGTTGGGACAGATAGTGCAATCTCACAAACTTCCGAAGGTGAAATCAAAGCTGCAGAAGAAGTATTTCAAACTTCCGAAGCAGAGATCCAAGCTGTGGAAGGGCTATATTCTCTGTCTGATGATCTAATTATCACAGATGCAATCCTTGAACTAGCATCTGAAGTAAATAGTGAGGGCTTTCTTAGATCCCCTCTCACTCAAACACCATCATCATTACAAGCACAAATCACCACTCACCAACCTGAAACCTCTACACAAGAACCTCCAAAGACTCAAGCTTCCGAAGACATTATAGGCAAAAGGAATGTTGGATCTAGAAAGGCTGGTGCAACCAAAACCAAATTGTTAGGATCTGGTATTTGAACGAAACACCAACTGATTAACATGTAAACCAAACCAAATAGTGCGGAATCCTATTTGATTGGCGATCCAATCAGTGAGAACGCACGTAGAATCAATAAGGTATTGAATCTAACGTTAAGAATCAATTAGGAATTGATCTACAGTGTTCTATGAACTTGGAGGCTTCTGGACGGCTAGGGTACGTCTGAAGTCGATATAGAATGAATGCTTACGTTTTTCCACGAATTGGGTGGTATTTATAGGTTAGGGTTGTTCATTCGGGCGACTGAGCCATTAGTATGGTTCAGTCGTGCGATTGAACCATGAGGTTGATCCATCCACACGACTGAGTGTTCAGTCGTGCGACTGAGCCAATCTCATGTTACAATCATACAACTGATCCAGTCTCCTGGTTCAGTCATGCGACTGAGTCATTCTCCTGAAGTTATTCATGCGTATGGTCCATTCGCATGGGCCATTCGCATGAGAACTTTATTTTGTTAAGTTTGAATGTATTCATTAATATAACATTTTGTGTATCAATTCAAACAATCACAAACCTATTTAACCAATTCAACATCAACTCATTAATGAAATATTAATCATTATAAATCACAAATAACCATTCTCATTTCATTACTATTCCAAACATTACATCAGTGTAAGACATATTACATTCATATCAGGATCTAGGTACACATGTATCAACAAACTCCCCATTGGACCTAGATCTATCTAATGTCTTGTTTTCTGCTCACCTCCTCATACTTCTTGTACTTTTCCTCTCTTGTGACTCCTGCGTGAATCTCAAACGCAAAACAGAGTCTTATGACATTCTGGAATTGGAGGGCTTGTACAATGTCTTGCGTGTCATAGAACAATGGCCACTTGTATAATGTGTAGACATCATTAGCAGACAAGTTAGTGAGCCACATTGGGTCAAACACCCTGATGGTATCCATTTGTCCCTCTTTATTTAGAACTATGACCGCCTCCCCGGTTCTCCAATCATAGTACCACCACTTAAAGTGTGGAGTGAAGTCCTTTGGCATTTCCCTGAGAGGGATTCTTGACATCGTTCTTGGAGGACTCCACTTTAGCACAATCTTGGGCTTACCAGTGATGGGATCAACTTCTGAACGTCTGATATACCTCGTAGGTTGTTGAGGTTTGAAGTTGACCCACCTGGTGTGGTACTCTTTCCTCAGGGCAGCCTCAAACCAGCCTGACATCTTCCGTGGGTCAGCATATAGAAGCTTCAATTTTGCCAGTTGGTTGAGCTCAAAACCAGGTAGAGTCTTTAGATCATTTAGAAATCTAAAATACTCTATGCCCTTCTCCCTCTTAACGACATAAACGTTTAGATCCTCAAAATGTGCCCACGCAATAATCCTGCCCGACACCTTATGATGTTTCTTCACTATGTAGAGTTTGGTGTAGACATTCTGTGTAGGAGCGGCGCGTTGGGCTCGGATTTCCTCAAAACAAGCAGCCCATGCAGCCTTTCGGATATCAACATCATCGTTTGAGGCTTGGGCCTTTCCTTCTGTCTTCTCAGACTCCTGCTCTATCTGATCTAATACCTCAAATGTATCACTGACTAGGGATTCACCCAGATTGGGGACCACAATTCCCTCGTTGTCAGCATACTGAGGATAGTGCTCTGCTGTGACGTCTTCTATCTCTATCTCATCAATGTCATTTAGCTCTTCGTCACTGGTAGAGTCACATGTTGGAGCATCCTTAACGATCTCATCGGGATTTAGCTTGAACATCTCAGCTAGTTGCTCATTTGAAAGATCATGAATTATTTCCCCTTCTTCAGGGGTATAACTCACAGATCTCCTGACGATCCCTTGCAGATCAAGAATCATAGTTAATTGAGTCTTGATCTGCTGAAGGGGAGCAACATCAAATTCATCCCTTTGATAGTTTGGATCTGTTTGATTTAAACATGTAACACATCAACCATTAGTTAATAATCAAGACAGAAATGCATTAATCTTAATATAAACATCAAATACATAAGTTTAAATACATGATTCAAATACAAAAGTTATCAAATACATAGACATCTAATCATTACTTTTTTCTTGAATCGCTGGATCATCACTTGGTAAGACAGAGGAGGAAGCTCGTTGGTCTTGATTTCTCTTTGATCTCCTTTCTTGACCCTGAGCTGAGGCTCATCTTTAGTTCCCTTGAGCTTGAGCATGATGGTCTTTTTAGCATCCTCCAACTCCTCAATCTTCTTAGCTGATATGACTCTATGCTCATGGAGTGAGGTAATCTCTTGGCTCTGAGCAGCCATTTGCTGGGCCTGCTGCTCGATCAGCTGAGCCTGCTGAGATATCTGCTGGGACTATGCAGCTGTGAGTTCTGCCAGCTGACGAATCTGCGCAGTCTTCTCTTCATCAGCAGCTAACAGACGCATCACCATACGATTCAGCGCTGAAAGCTGTTCCTCTACCCCAATGGGAGGTAGAGGTGATCCGTATAGATGTGAGGGATGTGATGATGGCCCGGCTTGGTGGGTAGTGGTGGTGGTGGTGGCAGTGGTGAAGATGGGGTTGGTGTAGATGATAGTGGTGGTGAGGTAGGTGTGAATGATATGGTGGTGGATGGCATATATGTAGAGGTGGGTGGTGTGGTGACAGTAGTAGGGGGTATGGTGGTGGTAGTGGTAGTGGTAGCTGTGGTGGTGGATGGTGTGGCTGTAGAGGTGGTAGTGGTGGTGGCTGAGGTGGTGGCTGTGGTGGTGATATAGGTGAGTCTTCGCTTCTTCTTCTTCATGCTGTGGGGCTGAGCCATCCTTTTCTTCCTCGATCCTGTCGAAGAGGATGCTCCCCCTAGAACACGGCTCGACGGCTCTAGAGCATAAGTCGGGTCAGCAGCAGTCTCTCCCGAACCACTGGGGCGTTCATCAACTGCCCGGAGTCCATGTTCTGTGGGAACAACTTTGCTTCCCACAGTCCTAGTCAGTGGCTCCTCATCTGACTCTTCTTCTTCCTCACCAGGTATAAAGTCCTAGTGAAACCCAGCCGACTCAGCTATATCTCCAGTGGGGGCAGATACTGGAGGTGTGCTATCAGTAGTTGTGCCCCTCAGTGGAATGGGCATGGTATCTCTAGCATCCCCACTGTCATCATCATCAGAATCATCGGTGGGTAGAGCAATCTGCTCAACATTAGAATCACTGTCGTCGTGGCGCCACTTCCTCCTAGCTGGCACCACATAGTCCTCACGGGCAAGATGCCCAAACAATCTCTTGACAGGGGGTTTCACCTGCTTCCCCCTGTATACCTTCATCCGGCCCAAGGTGGTATCATCCATCACCTCAAGCACTACTGCATCATCCTTCTCCTTCGGCAGGGAAGGGAGCTTCTGGTCTATAATCATCTGCATAAATCTGGGGTACATGCAGAAGCCCTCCTTCCCTTTCCCCTCAATGTTCTCCACCAAGTAGGTGAAGATCATCCTGGAGAAGCTGAACGGATGGTTCAGCACCAACGCAACATAGGCGTTCTGGATCTGGTCAGACAACTCATCAAAGCCTCCCTTCCTGGATGCTATGCACTTCAGCAATACGTGAGCAAGGTACTTGAACTGGGGACAAAGGTTGCTCTTGTTGAGCACCCCAGCATTGATGTCCCCAGAGTACTTGGCTCGAAGAAAACATCCTCTGACAGTAAGGGGTGTAGTCTAGTAGGACAGTCAGCATCTTCCCCCAAATGTAGCACAATTCTAAGATCCTCCTCTGTGATAGCTATAGCCTCTCCAAAGATCGTACTCCTGATGCAGTGAGGCTCAGAGGATCGATCAACTACTGCACCTTCCCAGAAGGCCTGCTGAATAGAACGATAAGGAGTACATGGAGCAGATATAGCGTGTGCAATCCTCGATCTCCTTAGGAAGGTGATAATGCCAGAGAATCTGAAGCATTTCTGGATGTCAAATCCAGATAAGCACAAATATTCGTACTCATGGTCCATCGACTCGCCATCTGTTACACAAGTAAACATTAGTACCCATTGGCTCAGAATGTCATGAAACACTTGGACTTAAAAAAATTCTTTTCTGTCATGCGAATGAGGTTGTGCAACTGAGATCAAGTCGTGCGAATGAGCAGTGCGACTGGGATTCAGTCGTGCGAATGACCCCATACGTACTACTGAGTGTGCGACTGGACTCATGCGTATGTAACCTCATGCGGTTACACCAGTAGTGGACTGAACTATACGCATGGTTCAGTCGTGCGGTTAAGCTATTCGCACCCTTCAGTCGTGCGACTGAAGTTCATCAACCTGTCCATTCGCATGTTGTTCTGTCTGTTCAATTCAAATTCAATTTTTCACCAATTTTGAGTTTTAGACTTCGTGTTTAGGTTCATTAGACTCGCAATCCATTCGTTTAACATCTAACACCTTTAATTACATCTGTTTACGTCGTTTAGTTAGGTTATTTTGCCACATAAGTCACGCTTTTTCTAACGAGTCCGATTGTCAGATTTAGTGTCAAATTGAATGATTTGGTAATGTTTCTGCACCGCAAATTACCTGTAGAGTCAATGCAAATGGTCAGTATGTGAGAATCGAGGGTTTATAGTGATCAAACGAAATTTGGGTAGAGTAACGTTAGTCGTGCGATTTAGGGTAAATTTGAGAGTGGTGAGTCTCTGCGACCGACTCTCCCTCTATTTATACTAACCCTAAATTCAATCGTACGACTGGGCTCATACGCACATTTATTCGGGCGAATGGGCCTCATTCATGCGATTGGTTCAGTCGCCCCCTTCAGTCGTCTGACTGGAGTTCAGTCGTGCGACTTAGGGTAATTTGAGAGTGGTGAGTCTCTGCGACCGACTCTCCCTCTATTTTTACTAACCCTAAATTCAATCGTACGACTGGGCTCATACGCACATTTCATTCGGGCGAATGGGCCTCAGTCGTGCGATTGGTTCAGTCGCCCCCCTTCAGTCGTCCGACTGGAGTTCAGTCGTGGACTTACTCATTCGTTCGCTTTTAAACATCCGACTGGGTCATTCGTATGGGCCATTCGGTTGAATGGTCCATACTCGTGGTCCATTCGTACGAATGGCTCCCATTCGTATGATAAGTCCATACTAATGGTCCATTCGTGCGAATGGGTCATACTTATGAAATTTTCTGCATTTCTTACCATTTTACATTTAAACCCTTTTTAACTATAGAATCAACATTATACGCATTTGATCATCTCAGACATGATCCTTTTAACTTGAAAAACTTTTGATCACCTCAGACGTGATCATTTTAAACAATTTGTCACCTCAGACGTGACCCATTTATCATTTGAAAACACATGTGGTCATCTCAGACATGACCCTTTTGGTGAATTAATCCCTTACTGAATTTCATGATGTAGTCCGACAAACAAACAAACTGAAATGACTAAATAACTAGAAAATTTAAACTAAAGTACAAAAATTAAACTTGTTTTTGACTTTTTGTGAGAGGTAAATCCTAAGATAGAAATCTACTGGATTCGGTTCCGGAATAGGCAGCTTCTATTTAGTTTGACCATACTGGACCAATTCAATTTTGGAATCATACAGGCAAGTCAAATCATTTGGGACTTGTTATCAAAACCTTTTGATGCTCACTTCTTGGTTTTCATCCAGAGTCGTTAGCAAATTTAGGAAATCATACTGGTACTATTAGATTCCCACATTGATTTGAACTTTCAAGAATTGCAGCCATGATGATTGTCAGTATATTTGTCCTCTTAAATCCATACACAGACTTTTGACACAGATTGGTGATAGTTTAAGGTTTAATTATTTCAACCAACATTTGTGGATCCCACACTTATATGGTAATCAACATTCCTCAGGAGCTTTTGAGCGGTCTACGGGTATTTTGACAAGAAGAGACTATTCTTAGAGCTTTCAAAGAGAAGCCAATCCTCAGGTCAGTGCCATCGCACAGCAGAGAGGCGGCAAACAACAATGAATTCTAGAATATCTAGGTTATGCTTATCCTCAGGTCAGTGCCATCGCACAGCAGAGAGGCACACAACCTATCTTCTTGTTAGAGCATCTTAATTTTCTTTTGCACATAATGCACCAACAACATAAGTTATTAGCTTGATAGCATTTGCCTTTCATTTTTTTTCGTGCTTTGCTCTATTTATGGTCATCCGCACACATTTGTGGCGTTTACATGCTCATTACCCCTTATTGGAATATTGTTGATTGTGTTAACCAGTGACAAGATGGGAGCCCACAGTCAGTTGAACAACTTAGTTTGATCTTGAGATCACCAGTCAGGTCTAATCATCTATTGTGTTGAATCTACCGACATATCATCTGTGGTCTAGCAACCTCTAGGTCTACTTTCGTTGTGTTACCTTAGTAGTTACCAGTTTTTCTATCATCTTTCCTTTTATATTGCTCAGACTACACAGACTTATACTTTGAATTTTGCATCTTTTCTAAATTAAATTTTAAAGTCCCTTTTGATTTGTTCCTGTGTACTATCATTTTCCAAAGAGTTTGAATCGGTATCACAGGTACGGTCTACCTTATATCAGCTAGCCTCTCCTTCTCCCTTGTTTTTTTTTAATGTTACTGGCTGACCTATTCTCCCCCTAAAATTCTAAAATCATAATGGATTTAATTATTTTAGGATTTTAATAGACAGCTAAATAACATGAATTAATTTAAACAGAAATTAAAATAAAGAAAATAAAAAAAATTAGACATAACTGTATCGGACTACACATGATCATCATCAGGAATAACATCACTTTTCTTTTTAACGCCGTTGACCTCTAACAGATATAGAAAACGTGGTTTGTCAAAAGCTTTTGTATAGAGGTCAGCGCGTTGAAAATCAGTATTAATCTTTACCACATCAATTAAGTTCTTTTCAAAACAGTCCCTTATAAAATGGTATTTAATACCGATGTGTTTGGTCTTTGGATGTTGTACTGGATTTTTAGTTACTGCAATTGCAGCAGAGTTATCAACAAAATAGGAGTAGAAGAGAAATTTAAACCGTAGTCCCGCATTTGCTGTTGAATCCAAATGATTTGTGAACAGCAACTTGCAGCAGCAACGTATTCGGCTTCACAGGTTGACAATGCAACCGAGGTCTGCTTCTTACACTGCCAGGTCACTAATCTCCTCCCAAAGAATTGACACCCTGCTGATGTAGACTTGTAGTTCATCTTGCAGCCCCCGTAATCCGAGTCACTATACGCCGTGAGCTCAAAGTCATCATCATGAGGATACCACAACCCAAGTGTGGGTGTACCCTTCAGATAACGAAATATCCTCTTGACCCGATCAGATGGTTAACCTTAGGCTTAGCCTGATATCTAGAACATAGACATGTAGCATACATGATATCAGGTCTTGAGGCAGTGAGGTACATGAGGGATCCAATCATTCCTCGGTACATTGTGGCATCTACCAGATCTCCATTTTCATCAGGTGCTATATCATGGTTTGTAGCAAGTGGAGTCCCAGCTGCAGAAGCATTCTCCATGTCAAACCGACTGAGAATGTCTCCCACATACTTGGTCTGATGTAGAAAGATCCCTTTTGGTGTCTGATCCACCTGTAACCCGAGAAAGAATTTCATCTCCCCCATAGCACTCATCTCAAACTCTGCCTTCATTACTGCTTCAAATTCTTTGCATAATTCTTCGTTCTTTGAACCGAAGATTATGTCATCGACATAGATCTGTACTAGCAGTAAGTCTCCATCTTTTTCTTTGATAAACAGTGTGCAGTCAATGACTCCCCTGCGAAAGCCGTGTTTCACAAGATGAGTCGAGAGTTTCTCATACCAGGCCCTTGGAGCTTGATGAAGCCCGTATAAGGCCTTGTCGAGTTTGTAAACTCTGTCCCGATGATAAGGATCTTCAAATCCCTCGGGTTGACTGACATAAACTGTCTCTCGAATTTCCCCATGAAGGAATGCACTCTTCACATCTAATTGATAGACTTTAATCTTCATATACGATGCATAGGCAAGGAAGATACGGATGGCTTCCATCCTTGCCACGGGTGCAAACACTTCATTGTAATCAATCCCCTCGACTTGGCGAAATCCCTGAACCACCAGTCGAGCCTTGTTCCTGATAATGACCCCTTGGTCATCCTTCTTGCATTTCAAGACCCATTTGGTGCCAATGACCTTAGCACCTTTAGGTCTATCTACCAGAGTCCATACACCTAACTTCTTGAACTGAAGAAGTTCTTCTTGCATGGCACTCACCCACGCCTCATCATTCAGTGCTTCACTGACGTATTTTGGCTCAAACTGCGAGACAAAACACCGATAAGCACCATCATGAATGTATCCTTTTTCCATAACAGAGGCATAATCAGCTGAGTACAGCTGATTTCTGGTTTGCACTCCTGATCTGACATCCCCAATGACATTGTCTAGGGGATGATAGACATTTAGACGTGATCCTGGAGTGGTAGGAACAACTACCTCAGAGCCAAGATTATGAACATTTGGTTCTGCATCTGAGGTAGATGGAGTTTGAGGTTCCGAAGTCGAAGAGCATCACTGTTAGATGCTTGTGGACTTGCAGGAATTGGAACCTGTCCCTCCTGACTGTTCTGGTCATCTTCTTCAGCTTCATCTTCTGAGGAGGAGTCACTGTCGTCGACTACTCCCCCTGAGTGATTGAGATGATTCTCCCTGTGAGCTCGATGATGTTGAATCAAGAGATGGTGTATTCAAGATATCATACATCATCCGTGTAGCTAACTCGTCATCAGAAGGAGAGATAGGGATGTTGAAGGACTTGAAGAATCCATCATAGTCGAAAAAGTAAGCGGGTCCTTTTCCAGTAGGTGGTGTGGTATATCTCTGAACATCAACATTACACCACACTTCTACTAAACCCGTTGAGTTGTTGTAAACTCTCTGTTCGGTATGTTGTATCCTAGGAAGATCCCTTCATCAGCCTTCTCGCTGAATTTTCCTTCTTGAGTCTTCTTCAGAAACGGCGCGCCAAATGGTTCGAGATACTCCAGATTAGGTTTACGTCGTTGTAGTAACTCGTAACATGTCTTTCCATGGCGCTTGACTACCAGAACTCGATTCAATGTATAACATGCATTTGCCACTGCCTCATTCCAGAATTGGATAGGCAGTTTCGAGTCTGCCAGCATTGTCCGTGCTGTCTCTATCAAGCTTCTATTCTTTCTCTCAGCAACACCATTCATCTGAGGCGTGTAGGCAGAAGTGAATTGGTGCACAATTCCCTTTTCCTTGCAGTAAGCCTCCATCCACTGATTCTTGAATTCAGTCCCGTTGTCTGAGCGTACCTGTCTCACCTTCAGCTTGTAGAGAGATTCCAGTGTGGTTACTAACTCCTTGAATGACTCAAATGTTTCTGATTTGGACTTCAGAAACATTACCCAAGAGAATCTTGAGTAGTCATCAGTAACCACAAAACAGTACAAGTCACCTGCAATGCTCTTTGTACTGACTGGACCAAACAGATCCATGTGAAGAAGTTCAAGAGGAAGTTCGATAGAATGAACTTTCTTTTCCTTATGAGACTTCTTCGTCTGTTTGCCTTTCTTGCATGCTACACAAGAAATCCGGAAGTTGGAAATTTTTGACGTTAACTCCTCTCACGAGATCCTTCTGGATCAAGTGATTCATCTTCCGTTGATTAATGTGTCCCATTCTCCTATGCCAGGAGATGGAGTCCTTCTCAGTAGCTTTTGATAGAAAGCACTGAACTTCATGATCCGTTGTAGAAGCCGTTGAGAGATCCAAAACATAAAGGTCTTTATATCTTGAAGCTGTCATCAAAACTTGGTCCTCCGGAATCACGTAGTCTTTCTTTAGGACGTAACACTTCTTGTTGTCGAATATGACTTTAAATCCTTTGTCACATATTTGGGAAACAGAAAGTAAGTTGTTTTGAAGTTGTTGAACGTAGTTCACTTTATCAAACTTAACTTTCTGATTTCCAACCTCTCCCTGAGCTGTGATATAGCCTCCTTTGTTACCAGCAAACGAAACATGCCCTCCTTTTATTTGTTTGACGTTTGATAAAAGAGCCCTGTTTCCTGTCATGTGCCTGGATGCTCCGCTGTCTACAATCCACGTGTTGGTTTCAGCACTGTAGCGAACACCCTGCACATACAATGTAAAACATTAGTTTAGGTTAGGAACCCAAGCCTTTACTGGCTTGGGTTTCCCAGAGGCATCACACATCATGAATTCAACCCATTGACCCTTAGAAGGTGAGGGTAGCTCAGGTGCCTTCTTGTCTTCATTATCAGACACAGAGGATGACTTTTTTTCCATAGGGCCCAAGATTTGGTAAGGCTTGTTGTGATAAACAGTCGACTGGCTAATGGGTGAACTTTGGTTCACTAGTTCTTCTAGGTGGAGTTAAAGAACTCCTTTTAGAAGACCTAGGTTTTGAATCCTGAAGTTCAATTTTCTTCCTAGGTGTCTGATAATAAGAGACAAAAGGAAGCAATGTGTTCACACTCTCCACAGTTGTAGCATGACCTGCCATCAACTTTATAATTGAACTTTCGTTGTGGAGATGTGTTTGACACCTAGTGACATCACTTAGTTTGGATTTTGACTCTGTTTCTTTTGATATTTCTGTTTAACAAAATTAATTGTTTTAACACTTTTAACATCTTTTCCTTTTGGTTAACTGGATTTTGACATGAGACTTGGGAAAGATTAACATTAACAGTCTTTTTAGGTTCAGATTTGACTTTGTTTGACCCTAACTTTATATTAACCTTTTCAAATTCTTTTTCCAGTTTAACACAAGGCATTTTACCCTTTGCCTTTGAAGTGGCCTCTTTTTATTTTGTTCCAGATTCAATTGAAGAACTTGAGGAATCTGGATCACTAACAAGAGGAGTAGACAACACATGGTCCTTGATGGGATTGTTATTTATTGGTCTACTCTTAGTGTTCATCAAGGTCTCAGGTGGTGGTGGAACCACTTTATAACCCAAACCCTCCCGTTGTTACGTTCTCTCACTAAGTGTTGAACAATATGTGATGAACTTGTCCAATTGTGCAGTTTTTTGCTTTAAAGAGTTTACTTCTACTTCTAAACTGCCTTTTGCTTCTTAGTGTCTTCTAGGGAGTTTAAGATAGTACCTAATGTCATAGCTGGGTAAATGCTACTACTTCAGTTTCCTAAGCTGTTTATTCAAAGGTCTATCTTTTCTTATAAACTATGCTCATTTTGTTTTAAAACTCTATTAGCCTCAGTGCACAGTTGCAAATCCTTACTAAGTTATCATTATGATCTAATAACTAGCGAATTTCTGATCTATGCTTTCTTTAAATGTATTACAATCAGACACAAGCATGATTTGAAACAGTTGGTCAGTGGTACTTACCTGAGGAGATTCTGATGAATTAGCCATCAACGCAGCAGCATCAGATGTCTCTGGTTCTGGTGATTCTGTCTTGTTGTAGACGTCCCTTCTTCAGGCTTGTAGCTGACCTTAGTTGCAGTTGTCTCTTCACTATTTGACATCGCTATCTCAACTGCAATATCTCCTTCACTCGCAGAATCATCATCTAAGTCTTCCACGCTTGCAATATTGGATTCCCCTTGAGAGACAAACCGAAAGCTCCAGTCTGTCCTTCATCATCATGGGCAGTCAAGGCTTTTGGATCCTTGCTTGATGAAGTAGAACTGCTAGCTTGCTTGTCTTGACGAGTGAAGGACGAGAATGGATTCCCGTTCCCAGTCTTCTTTGGCTTCACACATTCTCTTTTGAAGTGCCCTTTTTCTCCACAGTTGAAGCAGGCCACCTTGCTCTTGTCAAAGCCAAATGTAGTGTCCTTAGTAGCAACCAAGTTTTGTCCGCTCTTTTTCACAAACTTCCTCGCCCCGCGGACAGCACTTGCTAAGGCCCACATAATATCCATCCTCTCTATCTCAGTCTCGTCTACCTGCTCGTAGTCCTCATCTGCCAGATGGCAGTTTCCAATTTTCCAGCAACAAGTCCATCATAGGAATGAACCACTGCTGCCAAGAGATCCATGTGCTCTCGAGCTACTTCTACTATCACGTTTCCGAGGTTCTCGGTCTTCAGTCTAGTAGCATTTTGCTTCAGATCCAATGTAATGAGTACTAGAAGACCCTGACGTTTCTGATCCTGAAGGAAAAGCTTGTGAGGGACCAGATGAGCTAGACACAAATGCAGTCTGAAGAGGTGCTCCAGACGTCTTAACTTGAGGAGTGGCATTGTACAAAGCTGATTCTGAGTGTATGAAGACTTCTGAGCCGTACTTCATCCTAAGTGCTTCTTCTCACAGCTTTAGAATGAAATCATTGATGTCCAACTTAGCCAACATTTCATTCTGTCTCAGATTTGACACAAAAGAAGCCCATTTTTCTGGCAATCCGTCTGCAAAATTTGACACTTTATCTTCCATGGTGGTAGTAACACCATGTGTATGCAGTTCGCTCATCAAATGGTAGAATCTATCAAAACATCGTCTAAACTCTCATTTCCCATCGATGAGAAGTTGTCAAATTCTTTCTTTCAACTCATTAGCTTTCCTCAAGCTCCTTAGCTTTATGGCTTCAGAAATGGCGTCCCCGTCATATCTCTTCTCCAGCTCATCCCACAATTTCTTGGCTTGCTTATTCTCCGAGTACTGGTGGAAAATATCCTTAGAAATAGACTGTGTTAGCAATGCATAGACTCTCTTTCTGCATTATACTTAACTTTCTGAGCATCAGTCATTCCTCCTAAAGTAAGCTTCACCCCATCAGCTCCCACCGGCATACTGTAACCCGTCTCAATAGCTTCCCACATATTTGGATCCACTCCATTGAGGTAGATCTCAAAACGTTGTTTCCAGTGGGGAAACTCATCTAACGTTAAAGCTTGGCGGTTTATTATGATTCCCTACCTCACTCTCAAGTAGCAGTAAGTTCTGGATCCGTGAGTCCTTCCAGGCTGTAAACGCTGACATCTGATCTTCCATCTCGATTAACTTTAAGTCACCTAAACAATCTGTTAACTGGTGCGACTGGAGTGAGCGAATGGGCTATCCGTGCGAATGAACTATGCGACTGGTTCAATCGTGCGGCTGAACTAAGCGATTGGTTCAGTCGTGCGAATGAAACTGATGCGTATGAACACTTCGAACGGTAGGCTTAGTCGTACGAATGGAGATGCGACTCAGTCCAATCGTGCGTCTGGAAGATGCGAATGAAGTCCAGTCGTGCGATTGGATCAATCGTGCGACTGAAGCTGCTGGTTTTGCGAAAATTTCTAGGTTCAACGTGTTTTGGCAGTAAAAATTCGAATTTTCACCAACCCTAATCGCCTAATGCCGTAGAAACCAAAAACTTGATGAGCAGGGGACGTCCAAGACAACTTTTGACACAAAAAGATTGCGTTTTTAGTGAAAAAAACAAACTTTGTATCAAAATTGATTGAATCACATGTAATCAAGAGCCAAAGCTCTGATACCACTTGTTAGGATCTGGTATTTGAAGAAACAGCAACTGATTAACGTGTAAACCAAACCAAATAGTGCGGAATCCTATTTGATTGGCGATCCGATCAGTGAGAACGCACATAGAATCAATAAGGTATTGAATCTAACGTTAAGAATCGATTAGGTATCGATCTACAACGTTCTATGAACTTGGAGTATGAACTTGGAGGCTTCTGGACGGCTAGGGTACGTCTGGAGTCGAAATAGAATGAATGCTTACGTTTTTCCACGAATTGGGTGGTATTTATAGGTTAGGGTTGTTCATTCGGCGACTGAACCATTAGTATGGTTCAGTCGTGCGATTGAACCATGATGTTGATCCATTCGCACGACTGAGTGTTCAGTCGTGCGACTGAGCCAATCTCATGTTACAATCATACGACTGATCCAGTCTCTTGGTTCAGTCGTGCGACTAAGTCATTCGCCTGAAGTTATTCATGCGTATGGTCCATTCGCATGGGCCATTCGCATGAGAACTTCATTTTGTTAAGTTTGAATGTATTCATTAATATAACATTATGTGTATCAATTCAAACAATCACAAACCTATTTAAACCAATTCAACATCAACTCATTAATGAAATATTAAACATTATAAATCACAAATACTCATTCTCATTTCATTAATATTCCAAACATTACATCAGTGTAAGACATATTACATTCATATCAGGATCTAGGTACACATGTATCAACACAATCACTTAGACTATTTGGTGCAACTAATAAAGGACTTCCGAAGCTAAGTGTGGAACTTCCGAAGGAAAAAGGAGCTCTTCCAAAGACAAAGTGTAAAACCAACTTCCGAAGGAAAACTCCAACTTCCGAAGACAAAGTATTCACTTCCGAAGATCAAGACTTAAAGTGAAAGATCAGAAGTCACCTTCCAAAGTATGAAAGAAGTACTCAAGCCTCGGAAGTAAAGAAGCCTCTTCCGAAGTACAAGTGGCTTTGGAAGAACTTGTTCTTCCAAAGCCAACTTACCTACGAAAGACACTAGTATTATCCAGTGGACTTAAGTATGGTCTCCTTGACACTCCGCTGCAGACCTCTGAGATACTGCATGGCGTTTTATCAAAAGCCATATAGTTAACCATACTTTATTCCACTGTTTTACCTTTGTAAGTTAGTACAGTTGCCAACTTTAGTTGGTGACAAAAGGTAAGTCATTGACATGTCATGTTTACCTTATCTTAGATAATACTTTATCTAAGATACCTTAACTTTAGCATTGTAGTATATGCTTTAGTCTTAGGTTTCCAGCTAGTATCAAGTATATCCGGCTGTAGGATCTAGTATATATAGTTTCTCATTGTAACTCATGTTTCATGCTTGTAAGAGTCTTGTAATACTTTGAGTTGAGAAGTAATATATACAAGTGCCTTGAAAATTATTTATTTGTGTTCTTTGCTACTTATTATATTATTATCAACTCTTAGAAGAGATTCTACTTCATCTGATTTGAGTGTAATATAAATGAGTTTGAGAGAAATCCAAGTGTTTAAGTGTGAAGATCATGCATAGGTTGGACTCACCTTAGTTTAGATTGTTTACTTTTACTTGTTATAGTTCTTTTGTTAGTTTCCTTTTGTAAGTACTTAGATTTATGTATTTTAGTAGTCTAGCAAAACTGTGAGCGAAACTATAAGTTCGCTCACAGTTTGCTATTTTGTTTACCTGGCGAATCTACTGTTTTGCCGGGCGAAACTATAGTTTCGGCAGGACAGTTTCGCTGACAGCAAAACTGTCTGCGAAACTAACACTGCTATATATACTCATGTTTATTTTCATTGTTGGGTAAGCTTGCAAAACCCTAATCGATTATCATTGTTGCAAGTTACCATTTCAAAGCAGTAAATACACAGAATTATCCTTGTGCTTTTTATTATTGATTGTCATTGATCATAGTCTTATTACGAGTGAGTTATTATTGTGTTCAATCCTCTCCATTATTGTTGTTTAGCATGTTTGTTGGATATTGAACGATTCTTCATATCATTTGCACTGTAATTCGATCACATGGACCAACAATATGGTATCAGAGCCTTAGTGCTCTTGATTTGTTGAGTTTTTGATGTTTTGGTTCAATATCTAGTTTCAATCAATTTTCAGTGTATTATCAGGTGTTTTTGATATAAAATTTGATTGAATTCTGCTAGTTTTTGATTGTGGAAGATCTTCTAATCATCAGATCTTAAATTCATTGAGTATTTGATGATTTCAGATTGATTTTGGGTTGAAAAAGGGTTTTGGGATCGATCAGCGAAACTATAGTTCTTATAGCGAAACTGTCAATCTTCTTCCAGCGAAACTATGGGTTATATTGCTATAGAAATCGTTCTCTAGTGGTTCTACGAAACTAGTCATTTTGAACGAAAGTTCATCAGTGATTGTGAAGGGTTAACAAGCGAAATTGCTGTCGAAATTGATTCTGAACGAAAGTTCAAGCTTGTTTCGTGCGAATTTACCAGCGAAACTAAACCTGTTGTGACATTTGGCTAGCAAAAGTGCTGCCGAAATTGTCAGCGAAATTAGTTTTTCAGTGAAATTGTCTGTGTTGTTCTGCGAAAGTGTCAGCGAAATTATCTTCTCTCTTGCCGAAACTACATCAATCTCTGCGAAACTACCATGTCTAAGTTAACATCATTCACACTTGCTGATCTTGAAAGTGTTGCTCCCAATAAGCCTCCGAAACTCATTAATGGAGACAATTTTGAAGATTGGAAGAGATGTCTCAAAGCTTTCTTCTTCTACACTGATCACAACCAATGGGAACCGATTACTTCTGGTCCTCACTTACCAAAGGTTACTGTTGGTGATATTGTTTCACAAAATAAGGACCCATCTTCCTATACTGAAAAGGATCTGAAATTGATCGACCGTGACCAAAAGTCTTTTGGTGCTTTATCTCTTTGTCTGGCACCAGACATTTACAACTGTTTTGCAGAGCAGAAAAATGCTTAATCTCTTTACGATGCCCTATGCGAGTTTTATGATGGTAATGTAGATTTGGTAAAGGATAAGAGCATTCAGGCTGAGAAGGAATTCAATTCTTTTGTTGAATACAAGAACGAGAGTCTGACAGATCTCACAAATCGTTTCTTAACTGTTTCAAGCACCTTAAAGAAATATGATGAAAGGCTTTCCAACAGTGAACAAGTTAACATGCTTCTAGATTCTCTTCCACCTTAATGGAGTCTTCAGGTGAGGATGCTTAAACAAGAAAGAAGGCTCACAGACTACAAGCTGATGGACATTATCAATAAGCTGAAATCCTTTGAGTTGGACATGAAGAGACGGAATTTAACCAGACTATGATGCCCACATCTGGTTTTTCACAAAATGCTGCTTTATTGTCATCCGCTGCCAATTCTCAAATAAAGAATTCAATTCAAGGAGGAATTAATGCAAGTACTTTCTCAGGTGGAAACAGTAGTGTTGGAAGAGATCTGGGTAATTCTAAGGCCAATGTTGAAACTTCAGTCCCATCAGAAACAATGGCTCTTTTTGGAATGTTCGTTCAAAGCTATGAAGCACTTGTAGCTGGAGAGTTGAAAGGGAAGGGAATGACTATGGAAGACATGTATCAGGTGGATAATGATGATCTTGAAAAAACTGATATTCAATGGGAGATGACTATGTTAACCCTTAGAGCTCAAAGATTTATGGAAAGAAATGGACGAAAGAACTTTGGTGGTCAAACATCTAATTCAAAACTGGGATTTGATAAGTCCAAATTGAGATGCTTTAACTGTAAACAATTAGGACACTTCAAACGTGAATGCCCATCACCAATTGTCACCGATTCCAGTAATTCAGGGGTTCCAAGACTGACAGCTGAGAAAGAGAAGGAAGATGTGAATCACAAAAAGGAGACTGCATTGATTTCTAACTTTGATTGGAGTGCTGAGGTTGAGGAAACAAGAACTGAGATAAATCATGCTTTAGTTGCTGAGCTTGTTGAAAGGAATGAGAAGGAAGATGGTAAAGATGGATTTGACCTTTTCAAGGAATTCAAAAGGGAATGTGTGTCATCTGTGAATGAGAAAGAAGAAAAAGATGCTAGAATTGGGGAAGATAAAACTGCAGGTTTAAGGGAGGAAGGAAGTTCATGGCTGGGCAAGGAAAGGATAATGATGATGCTGCTGCTACCGTTGAGGAAAAGAAGTCAAGTACTCTGGTGTGCCAATGTGAAAAAGCCTTAGCTGCTGAAAGGATGGTGATGGGACTTCCATATGAGGTAATTCAGGATATGTGCTCATCTGCTTGTAAAATTAGATTATTTTGGGATTTATAAAAGCTAATCATCTATTAATTGATAATGAAATGGATTTAAAGCGAATCAATGATGAACTTAAAATCAATGAATCAAAATACTTTGTTAAATTAAATGAGGCTTTAAAAGAAAATGATCATTTAAAACGAATTGTTTTGGAAAGAAATGTTGAGATTAACACTTTGACTGAAAGAGTTGCCCTTGCTGAATTTGAAGCAAGCAAACTTCAGTCAAAGTTAGACAAATTGACCATATCAAGAATGAAACATGATGATCTATGTAAATCTCAACGGGGAGCTAGGATTAAAACAGGATTGGGTTATGAAAATGTAAGGGTCTATCCTCCACCTAGTACATACTGTTATTCTCCTATGCCTGTTCCTCATCCTTCTAATGATTTAATCAAAAAAGATACTGACAGTATGTCTGCAGGTTTAGAGGGTGTTAACTCTAAGCACGTTCATGAAGACTACGACTATGGACCAACTAGCGGTCTTGGATGCACTAGTATTAGTACACCTGATTGTCAGAAGTCTGTTTTAGATCACAAGTCTAGTTTAAATTATGTTTTTGTTTCTAGTTCTCCTGTAACAGACTCTGTTGTCTCATGTTCTCATGACGGTTCTATTTCATCTTTTAATTCAGTTCATTGTGGTGATGTCTTTTGTTCTGGTGATGATTATGATGCAACTGATCTTTCTACAAAATCAACTAAGCAAATTAAAACAAATTGTTTTGAAAAGTTCTTTTCTCATCCCATTCCATCTTTCACTCCATCAAATATGTCTATCTGATGAAAGAATCACCTCTTCATCTGAAACTAGTACCAGTGGAACTAGTTCTACTGGTACGTCGGACGATCATTCTTCTATTTTTGTAAATAATAATTCTTGTTCAAATAAACTTTGACCTCATGGCATGTATGAGACATTTAGTGACATTGATTCTAGTATATCTTAATGTGATGAGGAAATTATCATTGATCACATTCTTACCCCATCACATCACAGACCTAGACACAAATCTCATTGTTTCAGGTGTGGTCAAGAGGACCATCATGTCAAGAATTGTCCTATATTGCTTCATGGTTATTTTAATAGGACCTACTTTGGAAATAAATTAACAAAATTGGTTAATAATTTATTTTGTAAAAAATCTGTTTCATCTAAAGATAAAGTTGTTTAATCTTGGGTTCCTATTACACCTGGTTGACTGGTTCATTAATTCATTTCAGGAGTCATCCACTAAGATTGTAAACAGCTTGTGGCATGTAGATAGTGGTTGCTCAAAACATATGATAGGGCTGAAAGACTGCTGACCAATTATGTTGCTTTTTCTGGTGACAAAAAGGGTGGAAGGATGATTGGGAAAAGAGAAGTTACCAATGGTTCTTTAACCTTGAAAAAAGTCAACTATGTTCCTGAGCTGGCATTTAATCTTCTGAGTGTTTCTCAAATCTGCGATAAAGACATTCCAGTCTTGTTTAAATATGATGAATGTCTATTTTTTAAATCAGAGATTGATATTGCAGATGATTTGATTCTTATGCGTGCTCCAAGAAAACATGACACATATCTTCTTGATATGAACTCCAGCGAGTCAAAGTCTACCGCAACTTGTCTTCTTTCTAAAGCTTCAACCTTTGATCTCTTTTATGGCATCGTCGATTAGGCCATGTTAATTTTAAAATAATAAACAAATTAGTAAAAAACAATCTCGTTAGAGGACTCCCTTTAAAAGATTTTTCTGTTAACGAAAAATGTATGGCTTGTGCCAAGGGCAAACAACACAAGAAACCACATAAGCCCAAACTTGAAAATAGCATATCTAGTCCTCTTGAGCTGTTACATACTGATTTGTTTGGCCCAATTAGCGTTAAATCTATTGCTAAAAAATCATTTTGTCTTGTTGTTACAGATGATTCTCCAGATATTCATGGGTGAGGTTTCTTGCACACAAAGGAGAGGTTGCTGAAGAATTGTAGAAATTAATTCTTTCTATCGAAACAATCAGCAAGAGAAAGGTTATGGGTCTGAGAAGTGACAACGACACTGAATTCAAAAATCAGATTCTTGATTCATTCTGTGCTCAAAAGGGGATTGTGAGACAATTTAGTGCTGCAAGGACACCTCAACAGAATGGTATAGCGGAATGAAAGAATCGCACTCTCATTGAAGCTGCTCGTACAATGCTGATAGAATCTTCTTTACCCATTATCTTCTGGGCTGAAGCTGTAAACTGTGCTTCATATGTTCTAAATCGAGTGTTGATTGTTAAAGACAAAATGCAGACTCCTTATGAACTTTTTCATAAGAGGAAACCTCTAATTGACTTCTTTCGGCCATTCGGTTGCTCTTGCACTCTTCTGAATACTCAATCTCAAAAGACAAAGTTCGGTGCCGTATCTGATGAGTGTTACTTTGTTGGTTACTCTTCTTCTTAAAAGGCATATCGGGTTTATAACAAGAGAACACGTATTGTTCAAGAGTCGTTCTATGTTGATTGGCAGGAGTCTAACTCCTCTGATGTTCGATCTGAACCAGCATGGTTCTTTTGGCTCCGATACTGTGTTTAATTCTTTCAATCTTCCAGTTTTCGATGATGATGCGTCCACTCTAAATGCTCAACCCAATATTATCTCCTTCACTCCATCACCTGTCCATTCCAACTCGTCAGCAAATGATGTCATTTCAGCTGATGTTAGTTCATCTTCTCCACTGATTGATCCGGTACCAACACCTGATTCTTCTTCAGCAACATCTCTTCCAACATCTATTCCTTCATCACCTACATCTATCGACCCTTCACAACCTCTTCCATATCTCTCTCCCTTTTCTAATCTTTCACCATCTGTGAGCGAAACTTCTCCAAACAACTTTCCTTCAGATACCAGCTACAAAACTTTGAAAGATCATCCTCTTGATAATGTTATTGGATCTATCATTGAAAGTGTTCAGACGCGGAGTCAATCTGGTTTGATTAATATCTGCCTCTTCTCTTGCTTCATCTCTCAAACTGTCCCAAAAAATGTGCATAATGCTCTACTAGATCCATGCTGGGTGGAGTCAATGCAATTGGAGCTTCAACAATTCAGAAAGCTTAAAGTTTGGACCTTGGTTGACTTGCCTCCCAACAAATGCCCAATTGGTACAAAATGGGTGTTTAAGAACAAACCGGATGATCGTGGTGTGGTGGTGCGTAACAAGTCTAGACTAGTTGTGCAAGGTTTTGCTCAAGAAGAAGGGATTGACTATACTGAGGTCTTTGCTAATATTACCCTTTTACCAAAAAAAATAATAACATAAAATAAAATTTCTTTTAAAATATAATAACAATAATCCTTTTACTAATATTACCCTTTTAAAATAAAATTTTGGGGGAGTAACTAAATAACATGAGTGTTGAATTTGAAATGACGAGAAATGATTTTATATCTTCTGGATATGTTCCTTTATGCATGACTGGTACTAAAATGAGAAATGATATTAACTGTTGCTAGTCTCTGTTTCACATCTTATTTTTTTATTGAATATTAAAGTCAAGAGAAACAAACAGATTCTTTAACGATATGCTTGGTAGACTCAGCCTGAAGAATAAAGAAGACAGCAGCATAATGATTTAAATTAAAATATATGCTTAAGGATGTCTGGATTTACGCAATCATTTTGGCCTGCATAAAAACTGAGTCCCGACAAAAATTGGATTGAGAATTGATCTTTCACCCACCATGATACAAATCATATAAGTCATATCTTTGAGCCATGATTGGTATATTTATGTGTCCTGTGTTTGTGCTAATCTCCTCTGCTGTACGGAAGTACTGACCTGGAGTGATGATCTCCTCTGCTGTATGATAGTACTGACCTGGAGCTCTTATCGGCACATGATTAAATGGTCATCTCCTTTGTTATATGTGAGTATAGACCTGAAGCTCTCACCATTTTGGTCTAAGTTGTGTCAAATCATCTAAATGATGAATTCATCACATAAGACAATTTTCTGTTGATAATCACTTGCACACTAATACACAAGCCTCGTTCAATCAAGATCGTAGCAAAATTCAAGAAATCCTGAGGATGGGTGAGGGTTTTTGCCAAATGATTGTGGGGTCCTAAAATTCTAAAGCATCTAATCGAACCTTAACAAATCATAAGCTGTTTGTTGAAAAAGGATAAGGCATGGTTTAAGTGGATAAATATATCTACAATCGTTATTGATCTGTTTCTGAATTTCAATAGGTCCTTTGCAGATTGTGATCAGATTCAGCTATCAATATGATCTCATTGCCAGTCAATGATTAAAGTCATCTTCGTGTTAATGCATATCTCGAGGATGTGATCTCTGATTGATTTAGATCTTAGTGTTTGAAGTTAATTAAAAAAAATGGGCGAAACTACACTTTCGCTCCTTGTTTTGCTAGACGAAATTTCAATTTCGCTCGGCTTGCTTACTTGGCGAAATTGCAGCTTCGCTTGGCGAAACTGGAAATTCATCAGGCGAATCTATAGTTTTGCTAACAGCGAAACTATATGCTATATAAGTCGATTTACGAAATTATTCTCTCATTTTCACAAAAACGACCTGTGTTGTCTCTTAAGGTTTGCCCGTGACCTTTTTAGGCGATTTTGCATTTCTGTGTTGGTTCTTGCTGATTGTTTGTTGATTCAAGTTTGCCAGTGAGTTTCAAACTTAGGACCATCCTTTAATCCTGTTGATATTATCTCATTGTGGGTATTATTGATCGAGACTCTTCGGTAGCCTCGCTGTTCGTTCAACGAAACTACCGATAATCCAGCGAAACTGAACGAAAGTTCTTATATCCTCAGCGAAACTATAAGGTTATGCTGTCCAAGCTTACCTAACAGTTTCGCTGGCTATTTTTCAGTTTCGCTTTGCCGAAACTATAGTTTCGGCTTGTCGAATTTACTTCTCTGTGTGAGCGAAACTAATGTGATTTTGCTGGCGAAACTAGACTTTCGGCCGCCGAAACTGTATATTATTCTGCGAAACTATAGTTTCGGCCAGCGAAATTATTTTAGTTATTTTTTTTATTCTTTATTCTTTTCTTATTTTTAAATTATTTTAGTACTTAATTCTTTGTTCTAATGCATTTCATTTGTATTTCAGATATAAATGGCAAACTTAAAGTTCGATGAGCGGAATAATATCACTGCTATTCTAGATGATACACATCCTAAAGCTGCTGGGTTTAGAGACTGTATTAGATGGCTGCAAAGATCACCCATAGCTTATGCCATATCTCATTTGACCACCATTTATGATCTTCATATCATAGACTTCTGGAGATCTGCAGAGTACGATACATGAGGAAATTTACAAAGAATTACTGCTAAAGTCTTAGATAACGAAGTGACTATTACTGCTGAGATTGTTTCGAGGATTTTGAGGCTAGAGGAAGATTAAGGAGACGAGGTCTCTATGTCTGATTCAGAGGTGTTCGAGGCATTTAGAAGCATGGGATATGAGCGGCCTGTTTTTGGTTCCCGCAAGGAGATCAGGAAGTCATTTCTGTCGAAGGAGTGGAGGTTTATTGCTTATGTTTTTATTATGTGTCTTGATCACCGTAAAGGTGGATCAAACGTACTAAACGTTGATTGGGCAAAGGCAATGGTGTTATGTTGCAAAGGAAAGAAGGCCAACATTGCCAAACTGATATTTGCATGCATGGCTGAGAACGTGATGGCCTTGAAGAAGGACAAATGGCTGTTATATCCTCATTTTCTTCAGATAATTTTTGATGATCTTATACCAGATGTACCAAAACATGGAGAGGTAAAAAGGCTAGTACAAATGAACCCTCTCATTTTTGCTGACTGCTGTTCAATTCCCCACAATTTCAGTGGAAAGATCACCCATCTTTGGGAGAATATGTATCCTCCAGAGATATGGAGTTATATTAAACGAGTGGATGAATCTGAAAACAAAAGAAATGAAGAATCCAGGGGACAACGATCTGAAGCAACAAAGAAAAGAAAAAGATATGCTAAGGAAAAAGATTATGATTTTAAGGATGATATAAACGATCAATCTGAAGAGATAAGAGTAGAGAGGGAAAGAAGATAGAAGAAGAAAGCCGATACTGCAGAAACTGAGAGGCGTACAAAACAAAGACATGAAGGATTCATTGAAAGAAGGGAGGAAAGAGGAAACCTTGATGAGGATATGATTCGCAATCTGAATACTTCTTTGGCAAATGAACTGAGCATGATCAAGACTAAACTTACCAACCAAGAGATTCGAGAAAAGCAAAAAGATGAGGTGATAGAGGGCATGAAGAAGATGCTTGTTGATCAACACTGCCTTCTGAAGAAGTTATTTGAGGAGATTGCACATCTGAAAGCTGCAGCCGGCCTGCCTGATCAACTAACTCAATCTGAGTTAGATGATCTGACTGACACTTCAAAGTATCCATTTCTGAATGTGGGTACTTCATCCATGGCAGGAGAGGGCACATCTGGTGCAGCAACCACTGATGCTGGAGATCGTGAAGGCAGAGCTGAGGATGCTGGAAGAGAAAATGAGGAGGAGATTATTGAAGCTGGGTTTGTCAATATGCAATTTGACTTTGAGAAGGATTTAGTTGGTGAAGAAGTGATAGTAAAGAAAACTGCTGAAGAAGCTAGTGAGAAAGGAAAGGGATTAGTTGATGAAGAAGAGGATGATGAACAACTTGTAGACTATGATTCTGAACCTGAGTTCTGTGAAGTTGATGAGAGACCGCTGATCTATGTAGCAAAGAAAGGAGAGGATGCTGCAGATGTGTTTGAGATGGATAGAGCTGATTGGTTTGTAAAAGAGAAGGAGCCGGAAGAAATCACTCCCCTTTTCCAACATAAGGAAGGGTTGAGTAAGAAGGAGGCCGACAAGAAGATTATAAGCTGGTGCTATAACCTCGGCCTAAAGATGTTCATGATAAAGAGGAGGGGAGGTAGTATTAGCTACATTCTAAAGAGGAAGGCTTTTATGACATTGCCTAAATGGGGTCTTAGGCGGTTGGCAGCTCTACCACTTCTGAATGCACATCTGAGTGAAAGAGCCACTCTTCTAGAGAAAGAGATATAGAACGGGCTTAATGACAACTTTGAGTCGTTTGGTTATATGAAGGCAGAAAGAAGGAGGTCAAAGAAAGACAAAGATTGGGAAACGGGAAATGGAAGAATTGTTCTGAGAGTTAAACCGCCAAAGACAGTGAACAGAGTAAGATTGGCTGATCCTCTTCCCCGACAATTACAAGATTTTGAGAAATGTTTTATGATAATAACACTGGGGAAGCTGTGATTAGAATGAAGAATGGTAAAGAATTTAAAGTTTTTGATCCTATGGAGTTGTTCAGTTTCTGTGAAGAAGATTTATTAGTGTTGTGTGAGAATCATATAAAGGCTGGAGCTGAAGAAGAGACTCAGAAAGAAGCTAGTCTCTTTATGAGTGTATCAAACAAGATCAGATGGGTGAGGGCTGAGGTGAAGAAATTATCTGAGAAGGTAAGGGCCCAAGATGAACTTAACATGGATATTCAAGACTTGACCAAGCAGTTTGAGAGGGCCAGTGGTCATCCCGAAAGAGCTCGTGAAGCAGGAAGAGACCATGGAGAATCACGTGTTGAAGCTTCTGAGGAAGTCATTGCAGGAGATAAAGAAGACAAATCAAATGCAGCAGAGGAAACTGGAGAAGACAAGATAAATCAAGATGAGTGAAGGCGGTGAGGTCCAACCTAGGGGGAGTATTGAAGATCATGCATAGGTTGGACTCACCTTAGTTTAGATTGTTTACTTTTACTTGTAATAGGTCTTTGTTAGTTTCCTTTTATAAGTACTGATATTTATGTATTTTAGCAGTCTAGCGAAACTGTGAGTGAAACTATAAGTTCGCTCACAGTTTGCTGTTTTGTTTACCTGGCGAATCTACTGTTTTGTCGGGCGAAACTATAGTTTCGGCAGGACAGTTTCGCTGACAGCGAAACTAAGACTGCTATATATACTCATGTTTATTTTCATTGTTGGGTAAGCTTGCAAAACCCTAATCGATTATCATTGTTGCAAGTTACCATTTCAAAGCAGTAAATACATAGAATTATCCTTGTGTTTTTTGTTATTGATTGTCATTGATTATAGTCTTATTATGAGTGAGTTATTATTGTGTTCAATCCTCTCCATTTTTGTTCTTTAGCATGTTTTTTGGATATTGAACGATTCTTCATATCATTTGCACTGTAATTCGATCACATGGACCAACAAAGTGACAAACCCGATCCTGCAATTGGTATCAGAGCTTTTTAGCTCTTGATTGTGAGATCATACCATCCTAATCAACCTGTTTTTCAATCCTCCTTACGCCACACTCAAAATGGCCCTCAACAAATCTAAAGTAAAGATGGGGACGATGACTAAAGCACCCATCATCACCCTTGAAAACTTCAGGTCATGGAGCAGACGAATGGAAGGCTTCATCACATATCAAGACAGCAAGATGTGGCAATCTATTATCAATGGACCGTATAAGCCAAAGGTAGCTGGTGGAAACGTTGCCATGATTGAGAAGGCTGTTGAAGATTATTCTGATGAGGACCGGAAGAAGCTGGACATCGATAGCAATGCTATGACTGTTCTCATGACTGCAATTCTCAACTCTATCATGGTGGGGTTTGAGCATTGCAAGTCAGCAAAAGAACTGTTTGATGCACTTGCTCACATGTACTCAAGCTCAAATGACTCTAAGAAGGACTCACTGAAGCAGCAATTCAAGAACTTCACCTACGTTGCTGGAGAGACCCTCAGCCAGCAATACTTCAGGTACATGGATCTCATTTCTTCCCTTCAGTACCTGGGAATTGCTCTTGAACTTAGAGACCTCACAAGAAAGTCCATTAGTGCACTTTCCAATGAGTGGACATTATACTGTGTCTCTATCAAGAGAACAGAGAACCTGAATACACTCACCATGACCGAACTCTATGGCATCCTTGATGGATACCGTTTGGAAATGGAGAATAAGAGAGTTCATAAGACAAGCAGACCCTTGAGTCTTCCTGCTAGCAACGCTTTAATGGTTGCTGAAGGCTCAGGACCCGCCCAGCCTCAACAATATCTGACTTACACCCAGCAGCCATCCTGTTCTTCTGGGCCATATATCACATTTCCTGAGACTCCAAGGTCTCAACAAGCTCAGCAAAGTTCCTTTCAAGACAGCTGTGCTTTTGTCTCAGAACGTGAACACTCTAATGATTATCAATATTACTTTGATGATCTAGAGTGCTTCAGCCCAGATGTCGTGGAATACGTGGACATAGTCCAACAAATGGCTCTATTAACCTATAGAGCAAAGAAGTTCTTCAAGAGAACTGGAAGGCAATTTTCCCAGAACCCAATCAACAGCAAATTTGGGTTTGACAAAACCAAGGCGAAATGTTACACCTGTAACCAACTTGGTCATTTTGCAAGGGAATGCAAGGCTCCCAAGTCGAATCCGGGAACCCCACAGGCCTCCACACATCCCTCTGCACCAAAGCCCACTGGAAAGTCAAAAGAGACATCTGCAATGGCTCAAGAAGTTGACTGGAGCTTTATGGTACATGATGTGACTGCTGCTCAAGCACTTATGGCCGAAACAAATGAGAATAAGGTATATGAACATCTCTGTACTCGTGCTTGTATTGCTAAGGTTAAATTGTATCAGGACTACAATATGGAAATTAAATCCGATATTGAGTCTTTAAATGTTTTAAAATCTGATTTTAAAAGGGCTGAATCTGACTATCAAAGAAAAATTGAGGAGTTAGAGAAAACTGTGTCCCTATTAAAACATGAACACACTAACTATAAGACTCAAATAAAGGATTTAATATCCAAATTGTCTGAGGCTCAAGCCCAGCTTGTCACAGCTGAGGCTCAAGCCAGGAAGTATGCTATTTCTGAGCAAAACTTCCAAGCCATTCTTGCATCGTCCTCTCACTCAAAACTTTGTTACCAAAACAAAGGTGGGTTGGGAACCAATGAAATTGCTCCACCACACTCTTATGAGTCTATAAGACAACCAAGGTGTGGTACTGAAGAGCAAGAGGTTCCATCTGCTGACCCACCTTCTCATGAGTCAAAGAGTGATGCAAAAATGGAGACCATCACAGGGAAGAACCAGGTAATTATACCCTCTCCTACCGGTGATGATCAACCCCTGACCACCAAAGCCAGAAGAAGCAGAGCTAAGGCAGCCAGAAAAACTGCCAAGAAAGTGGCTGAGTCTAAGCTGAAGATAAACCCAAAGCAAAAGGGTGTATTCATCTCAGCTGGATTCCAGGTGGTAGGAAACTCTGATTCAGGAAAGGAGTGTAGTACCAGCACTCCTGTCCTATCAAAGGATCAAAAGTTAAAAGGAAAGGTTGCTGATGAAGAGAAAAAGAAAATAAAACAACAATCCTTAAATTCCCAAAAGATTAACATTGCATGCATAATGTGCGGTCTGCAAAACCACATGACCAAAGATTGTTACTACAATCCTGCTAGCACACATTATGCAAATAATGTTAAAACGGAAGGAGTCAGGGAAGGTTTCTCATTTGGACCATATCAAATGGTTCAAGTGATGAAAAAGGGAAAGCTTGTTTCCGAAGCAAGGTTGCTTTCGGAAGAAGGTCCTTCTTCCGAAGGGAAAAAGGCTTCGGAAGCTAAAGCTATCAAGACTCAAAATAATAAAAGAGTCCCCTTGAGACCATCTCAGAAGAAGACTGCTTCAGAAGAAAAGGTGGTGAAGGCTTCTTCCGAAAAGAAAGAAGCTTCGGAAGAATGGCAAGCTGCAAAAGCTTCAACAAGCTCATCCTCCATGATCAACCAAGGGATGGAATGGAAGATCAAGGAAGATGCTTGTCACACCCCCGCTAAAAGCGGAAACACGGGGATGTAACGAGACCGGGATCGTCATAACACATGGTAAGCGATAGAGAGCAATATAAATATATGATGACATGCGTGTCATGACGACACCCGACAACAAGGGGACTTGTGTCGTGTTTAGTCAATGCCACAACACATAGCCATAAGCAACATGATAATGATAACACATATTCACATAAGATGAAAATGTAAATGTTAATTCCCACAACCCGGGAACAAGTTTCAAAAGTTGATAATTGTTTACATGCGTTACATTGTTCAAAAAGATTGTTTAACAAAACATGATAAGTCCCAAAAATGCATCCTAGGGTCTCCACTAAGGCAGCACACCTAGATTCCTGGACTTGCATGATCACCTGAAAAGATATGCTTAAAACGGTCAACAAAATTGTTGGTGAGCTCGCAGGTTTATGTAATAAAAATGTAAGTGATGCTGTAATAAATAAGCGCGTCGGAATACCGTGAATACAGTTATTACACAAGTAAATATCACATGACATGAGCTTTGCAACCAAACCTAGCGACGTACACAAAGAAATTGTCGGCATATATTCACCCAAGGGCCCGTTCCTGGCCACTGATGGTACCAACTAGTATACCATCGAACGAGGGTGGGGGTGTCAACCCAGTAGTACTACCAATACCTAACCGTCGGTTCCCACACTGGAATTAAATAGTTGCAAAGATAGAACCACACAGCAGACCCAAGCATGTATCAAATAGTACTTGCAACACAGTATCACGTTGATTCCTTGTATGTAAAATGTATGTAAGTCGTACAGCATAAAAATTGTGTAAGCATACTTTTCCCCCAATTTGTAAATGATTGAAATATTGTATAAATGTAAAAAGGGGCCACGAAACTCACTTGTTAGGTGGTAAGTATGTATGAGCGATGTATCCCAAATGTTGAATGCAAATAAACAGTCAAACACCTATTGACAGTTATTGTATAGCATTAATGATATGATATATGTATAAGCGCGCAATAATGATGGGTCGGTTCGGGTCGTATCGAATGGGTCGCGTACAACACACACAGTCTGACACACGTACTAGACCTTATGTAGATCCAAGTACAGGACATTGTTGCCACTAATGATGATATTTAAGTAAAAGTATCGTTGTTAATCGAAAGAATATTGAATAAGTGTCAATAGTTATAAGTCAACTTAGTCGTTCGTAAAGCGTTAGTTAAATTTGCTCAAAATAGTTTCTGTGCCCTTTCTCGCGTTGACTCTAATATTTGTGGCCAAACAATGGCATTATTGTGTTAGTGTTACCTCGACACCACACAACATACTCACACCACGCACAAGGGGTTAAACACAACAATTTCAGTCGCATACAAGGCCAGACGCACGACTCAACCTCCATTCGTGCGAATCAACCCTCAATCGTGCGAATCAGCTTCATTCGTACGATTGAGCCTTCATTCGTATGATTGGCCTTCAGTCGTACCACACAACACCCAAACGCACGACTCAACTTCCATGCGCACGAATCAACCTTCAATCGTGCAAATTAGCTACTTTCGTACGACTGAACCTTCATTCGTGCGATTGGACCCCAGTCGTGCGAATCACATTCACTCGCACACATTCAGTCGGTCACCTGACTCAATCGCACACAAACACTCAGTCGCATGACTCATTCGCATACACTCATTCGCACGCATGACTCAATCGCACTCAGACACTCAGTCGCACAACTCAGTCGCACGACATGCCTAGTCGCACAACTCAGTCGCGCGATTGACTCAGACGCATGATCCAGTCGCACGACCCACTCAGTCGCACGGCTCAATCGCATGGATGACCCAGTCGCCTGATCTGCAGAATCGCGACTGTGGTCGGGAGGAGCAGCCCCCGAGCTGCTCTAAACACGGGTTTTACACCACAAGGACCTCCAGAAACACTCAACAAACATACACAAGCATAAGACACAAGCAAAAAGACCTCACACGCACCCATACGACCTTGTGTGTTCGGGTTGAACCCGAACACCCGAAACCCTAGTTTGGACAGCCGTGAAAAGGCTAAGAAATGGACAACCAAAGACAACTACCTGCTAGAGAGGGGTAGTCTAAGCTGTAGATGATGTCAAGACGAAGAAAACGAGACCTCTCGGGTCGGATTTGGTGCTAAGGTGGTGATTTAGTGTGTGAAGAGGAGATGAAGATGAAGAAGATGGTGAATGAGAGATTAGGGCTGGAAAAAGGGGTATTTATACCCAGCCCAAGTTTCCAAAATTACAAGTTTAGTCCCTGCACTTAACCCCCGAGTTTTCCCAAATTTTGTTCGGTTGAAAAACGACTTCGTTAGGTTTTTATATTAATTGTAAAAGTTCATTTAATGTTGTCATGACTTAAGTAATGGTTATATTAAAACATTTATTATATTTATAAAATAATATATTTAACGTTTTCAAAAATGGAAGTTTTAATGGTCTTTTTACGGTTCACACACGATATTTAACGAATGCACACACAACGATAACATTGCACACATGACATCCACATAATGAGTCAAATAGAGATGAGGAATGATCAAATATAGATTAGATGACGGACAAACACGTCAATTGACGGACCTTAAAGTGACAGATGTCACAATGCTCCTGCCCAAACCTCTTCTTCAAAGACATCCATTGAACCCCCATGCATAAATTTTGGTTCAATTATATCACTATCATTGGAAGAACCCAAGGCCAACAAGGCTTGGGTTTCCAATCAAAACTAATCATCTCATCTTATGTGCAGGGACATCCATATGACAAGATTAACAATGTTTGGATTGTGGATAGTGGATGCTTCAGGCACATGACAAGGAACAGATCTCTCCTTCAACAATTTAAACATTATGATGGAGGTCCTGTCCAGTTTGGAGGGGAGGCCGGAGGATATATTTCAGGCAGAGGAAGTATATCCAACGGAAAATTAAAGGTTGACAAAGTTAACTTTTTCAAACAGCTTGAACACAACCTGTTAAGTGGTTCTCAGTTCTGTGATAAAAAACATTAAATGCTCTTCACAGAACATGAGTGCATAATACTCAAACCAGGGATGACAATTCCTCAGGAATTAGTGCTTCGTAGATCTCCCAGGAAAGGGGATATGTACAAGCTGGATATGAACAATGCTTCCCCAATGGGAGAAGTATCATGCTTTCTTTCCAAAGCTGATGGTGATGAGTCAACACTATGGCATAAACGAATGTGTCATGTAAATTTTAAGACAATGAATAAATTGGCTAAAAATAACTTGGTACATGGTTTGCCTAAAAATGAATTTTTCTGCAAAGATAACTGTGTTGCATGCCTGAAAGGGAAGCAAAACAGGGCATCTCATAAATCCAAAGTTGTTAACTCCATCACCACTCCATTACACTTATTGCACATGGATCTATTTGGTCCCACAAGTATAATGAGCATTGGAAGGAAATCATATTGCCTTGTGATTGTTGATGATTTTACTAGATTTACATGGGTATTCTTTTTAAGAAACAAAGATGAAACTGCTAAAACTATAAATTCTTTTATTCTTAAAATTGAAAATCAAATTGATCACAAGGTTAAAATAATTAGAAGTGATCAAGGGACTGAGTTTAAGAACCACGTTCTTGACTCATTCTGTAACTCAAAAGGGATTGCCAGAAAATATAGTGCCCCTAGAACTCCTTAACAAAATGGTGTTGCTGAGAGGAGGAATAGGACACTTATTGAGGCTGCTCGGACTATGTTAGCTGATTCAAAACTGCCTCTAACATTTTGGGCAGAGGCAGTCAGCACTGCATGCTATGTGCAGAACAGGGTCCTTGTAGTTAAGCCACATGGAAAAACCCCTTATGAGCTATGGAACAAGAGGCCACCGATCATTGGCTTTCTAAGGTCCTTTGGCAGCAGGTGTACCATACTTAACACAAAAGACAATTTGGCAAAATTTGCTGAAAAGTCAGATGATGCCATCTTTGTTGGATATTCCTCTAACTCTAAAGCTTATAGAGTTTATAACATTAAAAATCAACAATTTGAGGAATCTTTCAACATCGTAGTTAATGAGCACACTCCTTGTGTTAGGGGGAATGGCCCTGATCATATCTTTGATTTAGAATTGTTTCCAAACTATTGTAAACCATCTTGTGAGAATGTTTCAGCTGGAACAGGTGCTCAAAGTGATTCTGATGATGACCAACTGTTTGAGCTTCCCAGACCTATTCCAAGTTCTCCAAGAGCTGCAACAAATCAAGTTCCCACTATTGGCAGATCTGATAGTATAACTATCTCAAGGGATAGTGGAGCTTCAACCAGCGGTTCACCTGTTGACTCTCAAACTTCATCAGGTGACACTGCACAACACCAAGCTGATGGAAGTAACATCTTGAAGGAACAGGCAACTGTTAATGCTACTTCACAGCAAACAAATGATGATAATGTTTCTCATTCATTCAATCAGTCCTCATTGAATGAGTTTGAAACAGCAGCTAGACCAAGTGTTCAAGCTCCTGAGCAAAATATGTCCACTTTGGATCTATCTTTGCAACTGAGGTAATTCCTAGACTTAGGATTCATAACACTCATCCAGCTGAGAACGTCATAGGGGAAGTTTCTAAAGGCGCGAGAACAAGATGACAAACTCATAATGGAAATGTCTGCTTGTACTCATGCTTTTTAGCCTAAATAGAACCCAAGAAGGTGGAAGATGCCTTGAAAGATAGTAGTTGGGTTGAATCAATGCAAGAGGAGCTACTTCAATTCAAAAGACAAAAGGTTTGGAACCTATGTCCGCTACCATCTGGTCAAGTACCTATAGGCATTAAATGGGTTTTCAGAAACAAGAGAGATGATAGAGGCTTGATTATCAAGAACAAAGTAAGACTGATGGTTCAAGGATACACTCAAGAGGAGGGAATCGATTATACTGATGTCTTTGCACCTAGTGCAAGACTTGAGGCGGTTAGGATCTTCCTTGCTTATGCTGCATCCAAGAATTTCACTATCTAGCAGCTTGATGTCAAGTGTGCCTTTCTATATGGGGATATAGATAGGGAAGTCTATGTATGCCAACCTCAAGGATATGAAGACCCACAGCATCCCAACTATGTGTGCAAATTGGATAAAGCTCTATATGGGTTGCACCAAGCACCTAGGCTGTGGTATGAGACATTGTCTCAGTTTCTCTTGAAGAATGGTTACACTAGAGGTTCCATTGATAAGACTCTTTTCATAAGGAAGTCTGGGAAAGACATCTTTCTCGTTCAAGTCTATGTTGATGACATCATATTTGGTTTCTCAAATGACCAAATGTGTAAAGACTTTGAGAGCATCATGAAGAAGAAGTTTGAAATGAGTTCCATGGGAAAAATGATTTTTTTCCTTGGAATTCAGGTGAAGCAAATGAAGGAAGGGTTTTTCCATTAGTCATTCTAAGTATGTCAATGACATCTTAGAAAGATTTGATATGAAAGATTGTAAAGCAGCAAAAACACCTATACCTAAAAACCACAATCTCTACCCTGACTTTGAGGGGGAGGATACTGATCAACATTAGTATAGAGCAATTATTGGTTCTCAGATGTATCTCACAGCAAGTAGACCTGATATCATGTTTGCAACTTGTATTTGTGCAAGATATCAGGCTGCTCCAAAGATGTCTCACCTAATTGCTGCCAAGATAATCCTCAGATACCTTAAAGGAGCACCTAAACTAGGTTTCTGGTATCCAAGAAATAGTGATTTCAATCTCTATGGTTACTCTGATAGTGATTATGGTGGCTGCAATATCAACAAGAAATTAACATCCGGTGGATATCAATTTCTTGGTGGAAGGATCATCTCATGGCCATGCAAGAAGCAATCCTCTGTCTCTACATCAACTGCTGAAGCTGAATACATTACTGCTCCTAGTTGTTGTGCTCAGCTGCTGTGGATTCAGAACCAGATGATAGACTACGGATTCAACTTCATGAGCACTCCTATCCACATTGACAACAACAGTGTTATCTCAATTACTGA
The DNA here is from genome assembly GCA_025215565.1 of Flaveria ramosissima. NCBI lineage: Eukaryota > Viridiplantae > Streptophyta > Magnoliopsida > Asterales > Asteraceae > Flaveria > Flaveria ramosissima. The sequence continues at coordinate 2,460,675 of CM046041.1, forward strand.
AAATCCGACGAAGCATTCCAAGACTAAACACATTGATATCAGGTATCATTTCATCAGAGATATTCATGAGAAAAATCTTATCAAGCTAATCAAAGTTGATTCAAATGAACAATATGCTGACTTGTTCACCAAAGCCTTTGATGAAAAAAGATTCAAATATCTCATTACAACTATTGGGATGATAAACCTTGATTAGTCTATCTCATTTGAAAAACCTTTTAATGTGTAAAGTTTTATGTCAAAACAATCTAAGCCCTGTTACAAAAGATCTTTCTCTAAAATTTTATCCAAGTATAAATTCTTCCGAAGAGGAATTAACCCTCGGAAGATATTTTACATATCTTCCAAAGCAAATTCCTCCCACGATAATTTTCTTCTCGGAAGAGTTGTTAAGTCTCGGAAGAAGCGATTGATTTCATATCAGATCTACTTCCGAAGCTTGTAACGCTCTCCATTCGGAAAGCAACATATACTCTCGGATGTAAAGACTTTACCTTCGGAAATAAATTTGCCTTCGGAAGAACATTACCTTCGGAAATGCTTTGTACTCGAAAGAAAGATTTTACTATGTAACGGAAATCTTTTGGGCCCCACTCTGTAAAAAGTAAAGATTTTGTTAATGATGTCGGATTATTTAAATGGACTAACCTTCCGCCCCTGTCACATCATCCACTGAAACATCCCATCATCTTATCCAAACCCCCTTTAAACCACCATTTCACCCATTTAAATAACTCCGGCTAATCACTTTTATTCTTTTTTACCAAAAATCACTGCCCTAAAATCTTTCTTCATCTCTATTTCACCCAATTCCGAATTATCTTCCTGCAACTTTTTCAAATGGCACTAAACCCTCAGCACAACCAAGACGCACTCCTTGATTTTTCAAGGGATGCCGACTTCTCAGATATCATCTCCTTTCTAACCCAATCTTCTTATTACACTGCCCTAACTGTTAACCCCACGGTTTACTCAAATCATATGTTTGAATTTTGGGCAAATGGTCAGATTGAAACCCTAAATGGGGTTCGTGTTATAAGATCGAGCATCTGTGGCCTGGAGTTTGTCATTTCTGAACAACTCATCAGGTAGAATCTAGAGCTTCATGATGAGGGCGCTCCTACAGAGTTCCCCAAAGCAGATTTGGACAACACTTATATCCAAATGGGATATGGTGGAGATGTTAGCAGGTCAACCGTTTACAAGTTCAACTTCTCTTACAACTGGAAGTATTGCTGCATGTAGTTCTTCATTGCATGTCCAACTAATCTGGGGGATGGGATCAAATCCCATATGAACTTGGGTGTCTAGTTCATGGTTTGGTGAGAAGCCTCCGCTTCAAGTACTCAAGATTTGTGCTGACCTATCTCATGGGAAACCTTCAACGGGACACATTCTTCATGTATCCCAGGTTTCTTCAGCACATAATCAATTGTGAGCTGGACCAGAGTAAGCTTGTCTGTGCAGCTGCTCTGATTGGTCCTCAAACGAGGCCGACCATCTTCAAGACTTTGAAGAGAGTGTCCACCAACTTCACCGGAAGAGATACTACACTTCTTCCAGGTATGACTGAGCCAATGGCTCCTGGTGACATCCCTGTTAACCCCACAGGTGATGAACCCACACCAGCAACTACCCTCACATTGCCAAATCTACCTTCTCCCCCCATCACCATCACTTATCAAAGACGCCCCAAACGAACCCTTGTTCAATCTTCTCTGATTGAACAAGCTCCTCCTGTTCTACCCAAAAAGGCTAGAGTGGAACAATGGGCTCCCACTCAGCCTAAGGTCCAACCATCCTTCACAATTGACCTCAATATGGGTCTTGAGTCTCCTCAGTCTCAGACCCATGAGCCCGAAACCCAAGCTGAAAACCCTCAGGGAGAGTCTTTATACTCCCTTGAGCAGCCAAAAAGGGACAGCCCCACCACAGGCTCAATGCCTTTAGACATTGATCAAAGTCTCGAGTCACTAGGCTTTACTTCCATATCCTTTACTGACCTACTAATAGGAGCTGATGAAGAGATCATGTCTCTTCAGGGCAATGAAGTTGATCTACAACACCCTCTCAAGGATCAACAGAGCCTAGAGAGATCTCTTATCTCTAGCCCCTATCAGCAAGCCTTTACTGAGGTGAGTCCCACTGATATGGAGGAGACTCATGTAGATTCAGCTGCCACTACTAAAGGAGCCTCAATGGATCCTCAGGACAGTGGTAACATTACTGAGACTGAATCTACGGTAACCATGCCCTTTGATGACTCTGAAAGAGACATCATTGAGAAAGGGAACCCAGGGCGCCAAGAAACCACATCTGGTGGTGAGGATGAACATACTAGGTATGTTACCTCATCTCCGCGTGATTCTTCAAAAGAAGATGAGGGAAGACTACAACTCACCATTGAAGACCTACTTTCTAAAGTCTCAAATCTTGAATCTAATATTAGGACTTTAGAGGATAGGTCTGCCACTCAACAACTTGAGATTGAAAATCTCAAGGCCAAACTAGCTAAGAAATAGATTGAGAGGTCTGTTAGGCACGTACCAATTCAGGTTTTATTGATCTCTTCCTCTAGCTCATCACGCTCTCAAGATGATGCTACCAAAAAGGGGGAGAGTGTTCAGGGACAAAGCCAAAGACAAAAGGAGCCACAAAGTCAAGCTCTCACTTCCCTAAGTTCAAAATACCCTATGCAACAAGCTTCAGTTTTTCCTAAGCCTCCTCCAGTTGTAATTCAAATGGATCAAAGGATGATCCAAGATCTCAACAGGTTCTTCAACAAGTTCGTGTTGGAATCTCCTATGAACAGCCAAGTCCTGATCTGTCTGTGATTTACTTCAGAGCTCAAGAGCTTCAGAGGTTAAATGCACCTTCTACCACTATTGAGGAAGTTGGTCAACCTAAGGTCCAAGTGGAACCTGAGATTAACTTCGAAGGGGAAACAAGGACTGATGGCCTATCAACTGAGACAGTTGGGATAGATAGTACATTCTCATAGACTTCTGAAGCACAAGTCAAAGCCTCAGAAGAACAATTTCAATCTTTCGAAGCTGAGATTGCAGCTGCGGAAGGACTATTCTCCTTATCCGATGATCTAATAGTCACAGATGCAATCCTAGAACTTGCATCTGAGGTTAATAGGGAGGATTTTCTCACCCAACCCCTGGCTTAAACATCAACATTAACTCCAGCTTCTATTTCTACTACTTAACCTGAACCTTCAATCCAAGAACCCCCAAAGTCTAGCACTTCCAAAGACATCAAAGGAAAGAGGAAGATGACTAAGGAGGAGCTTCAGGAGGAAGAAAAGTTAGAAAAACTCAAAAGAAAAGGTAGACATCTAGCTGGAAAACTTCTAGCTGCCAGTAGCAAAGCAGTTATAGCCAACCAGGAGGCAGACAACAATAGAAGAAGAGTAGAAATTATTGATAGACTTGTAAGTCTAGGAGCTGTGAGCGAAGATGTACTCCTATTACCACTAGAGGAGTTAGTTGAGCTGGAAAAGACAACTTTGCTGCAAAAACAACAAAAAGAAGAAGTAGCAAGGTTGGCCTTAGAGGAAGAAAGGGAGAGGAAAGAAAGAGAAGCTGATCAGCAGCTCAGGAAGGAAAGGATAACTTTCTTAACCTCCAGAGGTTTCTCTCTAGAAGAACTATCTCCACACAACATTGATACGATATTATGGCTCTTCAACAAAGAGCAAGATCAAATGGAGAAAGAGAAAAGAAAGCTGCCAAGGAAAAGCTGATGCTGAAGAGGAAGAAAGAAGAAGAAGCAGGACTAGCTGCTGCCAAGAAGATAGGTGAGAAGGCCTGAATGAAGAACTATCTCCGGGCTCATGGCTTCTCTGGCAGGCAGGTGGGTCCTATGTCTAAAAAGACCCTCCAACGACATGTCAGTGACGTAAAGGCTGACATTCGCTCGGGGAAGAGGAAGGAGATGTACAGAAGGGGACAAAGGATGATCTCAAATCAACTACTCAACCCCAACCTCAAACCCAACCACAACCTTAACCAATTCCCTTTCCATTCCCCATCAAAATTGAACCAACCACTAAACCATACACCCCTGAACCTACACCATCACCCTTACCAACCTCTTCACCTCAACCACCTAAACTACCCATCCTCCAACCCAAAACACTAGCCAGAACCCAAACACCTCAACCTACCCAACAATCTCTCAAACCATCCACTCAACCTTCTAAACATCTCCCCTTAGAAGAGTTCAAGGCAATCAAGACAAAACTCTTCAATTGCACATCCCTAAGCGACATCTCCTATGAGGAGGATTCAGTCAAATTGACTTATGTTGATGGATCCTCATGTTCCCTCACTAGAGATCAATTTCTTCATCTGCCCAGAGGAACATTGGACCAAGCTGCAAATCTCCTTGGCCTCAATTCAGATACTTTGAATGAGGAAGAAAAGAAGCTAAGGAGAAGGCTGGTGACTCTGCTGGATACCAAGAAAGGTGATCGGGTGCCAAGACAACCTCTTGTGCCAGTGGAGGTTCGAAGACTCTTCTCACAACTTTGTTGTTGAAAGAGAGAATGGAGGGCTCAACAGGCTAAGTGCCTTATCTCTGCTACACTTAAGCAGATTTGATATTGCTGAGTTAGCAGAGAAGCCATTCTCCAACCCCTCAAACTCTGATGTAGCTGCTCATATCTAAAATCATCTAGGCAGTCTTAATATGGCCGAGCTAACTGCTAGATCAAAGGTTGAAGAAGAGTTGAAACTAAGAGAGGAGGAGAAAAGGAAGGGATCAACAACCAAAGGCAAAGCCTTTCTACAAATGGTTGAAGGTCCTGAACATGAATCCATAGTTAGATGGGAGTATGACTATAACTCCCGTCAACTAACTCTTTTCAGGGGGCACAACAAAGGGTACATGTCATTCAGAGTGATAGACTGGATCTCCTATCCACTAATGACTTGTACAAGCTTCTCAGCACCACTTCAGGGAAGAACAAGGAAATAGACAAATATCTTTTGTCCCTGGTGTTGAAAGCTTTGAGAAGCAGAAACAAGTGAGGTTTTGGTAGCATCAGCTAGGGGGAGTTTGTTGGATCTAGAAAGGCTGGTGCAAACAAAACCAAATCACTTAGACTATTTTAGTGCAACTAATAAAGAACTTCCAAAGCTAAGTGCGGAACTTCCGAAGGAAAAAGGAGCTCTTCCGAAGACAAAGTGTAAAACCAACTTCCGAAGGAAAACTCCAATTTCCGAAGACAAAGTATTCACTTTCGAAGATCAAGACATAAAGCGAAAGATCAGAAGTCAACTTCCGAAGTATGAAAGAAGTCCTCAAGCCTCGGAAGTACAGAATCCTCTTCCGAAGTACAAGTGGCTTTGGAAGAACTTGTTCTTCCGAAGCCAACTTACCTTCGGAAGACACTACTATTATCCAGTGGACATAAGTATGGTCTCCCTGACACTCCGTTGCAGACCTCTGAGATACTGCATGGCATTTTCTCAAAAGCTATGTAGTTGACCATACTTTATTCCACTGTTTACCTTTATAAGTTAGTACAGTTGCAAACTTCAGTTGGTGACAAAAGATAAGTCATGGACATGTCATGACTACCATATCTTAGATAATACTTTATCTAAGATACATTAACTTTAGCATTGTAGTATATGCTTTAGTCTTAGGTTTCCAGCTGGTATCAAAGTATATCCGGCTGTAGGATGTAGTATATATAGTTTCTCATTGTAACTCATGTTCCATGCTTGTAAGAGTCTTGTAATACTTTGAGTTGAGAAGTAATATATACAAGTGCCTAGAAAATTATTTATTTGTGTTGTTTGCTATTTATTATATTATTATCAACTCTTAGAAGAGATTCTACGTCATCTGATTTGAGTGTAATATAAGTGAGTTTGAGAGAAATCCAAGTGTTTAAGTGACACACCCGATCCTACAAGGAAGCTGACTGTGGAAGAACTGTTAGAGGAAGAAAGGTTGGAAAACCTCAGAAGAAAAGGTAGACTCCCCATTAGGAAGCTATTAGCTGCAAGTAGCCAAGTAGCTATAGTCAATTAGGAGGCTGGTAACAACCATAGAAGGGTGGAGATTATTGACAAGCTTTTAAATCTGGGTGGAGTAAGTGAAGATGTTCTCCTCCTACCACTTGAGGAGTTGGTGGAGTTAGAAAAGGCAACCCTGTTGCAGAAAGAACAAGAAGAAGCAACAAGGTTGGCCTTAGAGGAGGAAGAACAGAGAATGAAAGAGGAAGCTGAGCAACAACTAAGGAATAAAAAGGTAGCTTTTCTAAGCTCTAGGGGATTCTCTCTTGAGGAACTGGCTCCTCATGATAATGACACGAGCTTGTGGCTTTTTAACAAAAAACAAGATCAAATGAACAAAGAGAGAAAGAGAGCTTCCAGGGAAAAGCTAAAAGAAAAGAAGAAGAAAGAGGAACAAGCTCAACTTGCAGCTATCAAGAAGATGGGAGACAAAGCCTAGATGAAGGATTATCTCAGGGCCCATGGCTTCTGTGCCAGGCAAGTTGGCCCCATGTTTGAGAAGACCCTGCAGCGACATGTTAGTGACATCAAGACTGACATTCGCTCAGGAAGAAGGAAAGAGATGTATAGAAGAGTACAGGGGATGACTTCCAAACTAGCACCATAACCACAACCTCAACCTAAACCAATCCCTTTCCGTTCTCCCATCAAAATCGAGCGAACCACAGAGTCATACACTCCTGAACCCATACTATCAACCATACTCTCTTCCTCACCCATTCCATTATAACAACTACCTATCCTTAAACCTAAACACTCCCCAAAACCCAATCATCATCTACCCAACACCCACCCAAGTCATCCTCTCAATCATCCAAACCTCTTTCCTTAGAAGAATTCAAGGAGATCAAAAGGAAGCTCATCAATTGTACCACTCTGAGAGATATCTCTTATGAGGAGGGGTCCATCAAACTAACCTTCATTGATGGCTCCTCATGTTCCCTCACAAGAGAACAATTCTCTGATCTTCCTAGAGGAACACTCTCTTAGGGAAGAAGAGAAGTTGCTAAGAAGAGAACTAGAGATTCTACAGGACACTAGAAAGGGTGACAAGTTACCATCTCAACCCCTTGTTCCTAGAAAGAAGATAGTCCATTGGAGTTTCAAAGACTCTTCTCACAACTTTATTGTGGAAAGACAGAATGGTGAAATCAATAGACTCAATGCCTCTTCTCTGCTACACTTAAGCAGATTTGACATTGTTAACTTAGTAGAGAAACCATTCTCCAATCCCTCCAACTCTGAGGTAGTTGCTCACATTAGAAATCATCTGAGCAGTCTTTATCTGGCTGAACTGACTGCAAGGGCCAAGATTGAAAAAGGGTTTAAGCTGAGAGAGAAGGAAGAAAAGAAAGAGTCAACCACCAAAGACAAAGCCTTCTTACAAATGGTTGAAGGCCGTGAATTGGAACTTATAGTTTGATGGGAGTATGACTACAACTCCCATCAACTAACTCTCTCCAGAGGGACACAACAAAGGGTGCATATCATTCAAAGTAATAGACTAGATCTTCTGCCTACGAATGATTTGTACAAACTTCTTAGCACCATATTGGAAAGAACAAAGAGACAAATAAGTATTTTCTTTCTTTGGTGTTGAAAGTTTTGAGAAGTAGAAACAATGAAGTTTTGGTAGCATCAAACTAGGGACAGTTTGTTGGATCAAGTAAGGCTGGTGCAACCAAAACAAACACGTAGACAATTTTGGTGCAACTGATGAAGAGCTTTCGAAGGAAATAGCAGAGCTTCCGAAGGTTAAGTCTGAAAGAGGTTCCAACGAGGAACTCTAACTTCCGAAGACAAAGTCTTCCTTCTTCCAAAGTTCAACACCTAGAAGAATTCAATACATTGACTTCCGAAGCATGAAAGTCTTGAAGATCAACTCAAGCCTCAGAAGAAGTAGCCTCTTCCGAAGTATAAGTGGCTTCGGAAGAACTTATTCTTCTGAAGCCAGTTAACCTTCGGAAGAACCTACTATGAACCAGTGGACATAAGTATGGTCCCTCCGACACACCGCTGCAACCTCTGATATACTACATGGTGCTTTCCCATGCTCATGTAGTTGACCATACTTTATTCCACTATTCATCCCTTATCAGTTAGTACAGTTACCAACTTTAGTTGGTGACAAAAGGTAAGTCATGGACATGTTATGACTATCAAATCTTAGATAGTATTTTATCTAAGATACATTACCCCTAGCAATGTAGTGTTTGTTTAGTCGTAAGTTTCTAGCTGGTATCAAAGTATAACCGACTGTAGATAGTAGTATATATAGTTTCTTATTGTAACTCATTAGTTATGCTTGTAAGAGTCTTGTAATACTTTGAGTTGAGAAGTAATTTACACAAGTACCTTGAAAAACCTTTCTCTTGTGTTTGTTTACTTAATATATTATTATCAACTCTTATGGGATTCTGCATCATCAAACCGAGTGTGACTTAGTGAGTTTAATAGATTATAACTGTGTTGAGTGACCAAACTCGAACCTGCAATATGTTTTAGCTATAGCTAAATCACATTGTGCTGATTTAATATGCTCAAGATATCATCAATTTGGGTCTCTAAGATGGTTTGTTTATGATTAAGTTATGAAACAATCTTTTCACACTTTATAATCTTTTCTTTTTTAGCCTGATTAGTTCTCTTAAAATCCCTTCTAAGAATGTTGATTGATTCTACATTTTTATGAGGTCCAAATTATGATTTTTATTCATGTATACTTTAGCAATACACTCAGGTGCGCAACAGGGTTCAGGAGTTACCTTTGGTGAAGAAATGGAGCTTCCTGCATTATTAATGCATTGTTTATGGGAGTGATGTCTTCCACTTCAAAGCTCCGGTAAATCACCTCTTCTCCTGATGCTACACCGTTGTATCCCTGTGATTGCAAAAGGTAGAAGGGTGTTAAAAGGTTGTAGCTGGTTTGTAGTTTGATAAACTTGGTGGAGATGGATTTGACTTAGGTATCCAAGCTCTTTATCATAGTTTACCTTCTTAATGCTGAGCTTACCATTTATAACCCTGCCCCTTCCTGTGATGTAACCACCTGGTTCTCCTCCAAAAGCAACTGGCCCTCTATAAATTTTCTCAAAGTTCTGAAGCAAAGAGTCATTGCATGTCATGTGCTTTGAATAGCAACTATCAATGATCCATACATTTCTTTTGGTCTTTACTTGTTCAAGCACATGAAAAAGAGATGGTTAATTAAATTTGGAAACTCAAGCCTTGTTGGTCTTGGGCTCATCAAGATGAACTGAAGATAGTTCAACAGTTATTGATCCTATATGCAAACTTTGAGGATCCTTAGCTGTTGTTGATGAAGAAACTTTAGTCACATGGCCTTCCTTCATCTTCCACACCATCTTTGGAAGATTAGACTTGGCGTTCAAAATTTCAAAAGTTTTAATGACTTTGGAAGTTTTAGAGACTAAACCTTCGGAAGCTTTTGTATTCACTGTAGCAGACTTCGATACTTCAAAAGCATTCCTTTCTTCCGAGACCAAATTTTTTTTCGAAGTAAAATTTCCACCTATCTTCTTCTTATTCACCTTGGAGTTTATGAAGGAAAGTGATTTTCCTTCCAAAGCTATCTTCTTCTTCCTCTTAGAAGTCTTCTTATTGTTCATGTGAATGGTACTCTTAGGATTGTAGATGCAATCCCTAGCAAAGTGAGTAATATCACCACACATGATGCATTCAACAGGCATACTTCTAAGGGTCTTCTTCTAAGGAGAAGGTTGAGCTCAATCTCTTTCCATTTTTTTCTTCATCTTTATAGATGATACAACACGCTTCTGAGGGTGAGGCTTGCTCTTGGAACTAGATGGTTCAGGCTGTGCAACGGTGGTACAAATTTGATCAACCTTCTTTTCTTGACCATAATGGTTTGCACTTGAACTAGGACCCTGGTACTAGAGTCTATAGTTGAGTCTTCACTCTTCACTACCTCAAATCCTGCAGAAATGAAGACTTCTTTTTGCTTGAAATTGAAAGTGGCCTTGATCTCTCGGGTTTTCTTTGATTTTCTTTTAACTGTCCAGATCAAATTCTTCCTAGCTGACTTGGCCATCCTTGGTTTTTTGTTTTCTCTAAGAGCATAGTGTCCCTTATTAGGATGATCCTCCTCACTCACTTCTTGTTCATGTTTTTATCACCTCTTCATCTTCATTTTCATCCTCTTATTGGATAGGGTCAATAAGGGGCGGCTCATCTTGACTAGTTCTACACATTGGAGATCTTATACATAGTAAAGTGTGTGGAGGAGCTATATCACTTCAACCCAGTCCCTTCTTATTCAGATAACAAATCTTTGCATGCAAGGACGAGGATATAATGTTCTTGAAGGTCTCTTCTTCAAGAACATATTTGTTTGCCCTAGCTTTGCCAATCACAAGCTCAGCCTAGCATTTAGACAACTTGGTAATGAGATCTTTGATCTGAGTCCTATAATTTGTGTGCTCATGCTTAAGAGTAGAAATTACATTAGCACCCTCACCGGTCCTGTAATTGGGACGATCTACTCTATTGCTTGCTAGGATATCTTTCTACATATGCTTACAATGTTTACATTTAGGTAGAATAACTATACTTGGGTATATCCTGAAATACAAATTTATCATCTGATTTATTTAGTTTTTGGTGGTATTATCATTTTAAATGATTTTGCTTAAGCATAAGCAAAATTCAAGTGTGGGAATGTTTGATGTGCTCTAAATTATACATAGAAACCTATAAAAAGCATATCAACTATTCCTAAATAATTTCCCTAAAATGAGGAAAATGAACTTAAAAATGTTAATTTGTGTTTTCAGGTGTTCAATAGGTCAAGATGGACAAAAAAAGCATACCCAGTAAGAATTTGAATAACCCCAAGCTTTTAGGTCCAAGGATAGGGTCGTATCTCATTAAGCACGCCCCTATGACATAACTAAAACATGCCCCCGTGCTTAAATTAGCACACCTCCATGATTGGACATCTGACAGGACTGAAAGTACTATCCCCCAAAACCAATCATTGGGCCATGATCCACCCTAATCACGGGGTCGTGCCCATGAGTAATGGGAGCATGCCCGACACACTCTACACGTGCGAATGGACCAACTTTCATAAGCATTCTGTTAGCATGGGGTCGTGCCTTTTAGGAACGGCGCCATGCTTAAACACTCCAGAAAGCGTATAAATAGAGGCCAAAGTTCATCATTTGGAGGAGCTTTTGGTGGAGGGTTACCCAGTTGACTTCTCTCAGGAATCAAGTCTTGAAGACCCTTAGGAAGCTCGAGAGGTGCATACAACACTTGGAAGAAGATCGGGATTGTCTAAACATCATCCATTCTAGATCACCAGTTTGATTATGCCATTTCACTGATGATTTTGTTTCTATCTTCTATGTTGTTTGTTGTAATGTTCAAGACCATTATGAGCTAAATTCTCATTATCATCTTAATTAGTTGAAACATATGTAATTGTGATGAACTAATGGCGTGATTTATGTTATGCTCAGGCACATGATCAGATGGTTCACAGTAGACTGGATCGCTAGGTTGGGGCGATTTGATATAGGATAGAGCAACAACATATATCGGTGCCCCCATGTTTTACTTACCCCTACAAGGGTTATTCTCTTTACCACGTGGGGGTAGGGTGGTGCTAATGGTGCTGATGATAAGGATGAGTAGATGGATTGAATGGAATAGGACTCACATGGACTCTCATCACAATAGCGGTGTTTGTTCCATTTTCTTATACTTTTTTATTTACCTTTGTTTGCTTTTTAGTTGTCTTTAGTTTTAGTGGTTTTGTTATATAGTCTTTCAAGCTGTATTGGGGATGTAACATCCGACCCATTTTCAAACTAGAAAACCAAACCCGTTTCACTAACCTTATAACAATCACTAACATTCCTAAATCGAGCTAAGAACACGCTAACGTAAACAAAGAATCCCGTTTGCATATGGACGTCTATATGCCGCCGCATTCGGTTATTCCACAAGATTATTTCTCTAAATGATGGCTATACCAAAGTCTTGGAATATTTTTTTATAAATCAAATGAAGTCTAATATACCATATATCGACATAATAAGTTTGTTCTAACCCGTTTCATGCTTTAGCAATTTTAAAAGTGCACATAAGTGCCTTACTACATATTTGGCAGAATATAGTCTGACTTCAACTAACCATAACTTGGTCATAACAAACTGAATTTGAGTAGACTCAGATTTCAATATTAAGTTCATTTAATTATCTTTTTAACGATAGTTTATACATCTTCAAACTCAATTGGATGGCTCAACAATATCCTTCACAAGATAAGTGCGCATTTCAGCACCTTTTGTCTTGTGCTGCTATTTTGACCTATTTACGGATCTTTTCATAAAACTGTTTCTGAACAAAGGTTGTCCGGAAGACACTGAACTAGTTAAATGTAAATTTTTTTAATTTTATGAAACCGTTTGCTATTTTTAAAACCTGTTCAAACAAGTACCAAACATTCTGTCCAGAATCTAAAACTGGTACAATATTTCTTTTTCAATCTACCTTTCGCTTTTTTGTATTCTCTAAACGTCCGAACTTCTTGTAATGAATTCCGACCTCAAGTTATTGTTTCTTTTTATCTTTTAGGACATCACCTTTGACTCTTCAACATCCAAGCTTCCTTATGTACTCTACAACTATCATTATACAATGTGAGTTTTCCATACCCCGTTTTTTTTTTATTTCACATCTTTTGGGGTGAAGCATGTTAACCGTATAAATGCACACTTGTTAAATATTTTAATACTTGTAATGCACGTGCAATTCATCTTATAAATTTTGTCATGGTTATTTGAGATAATGGTGAGCATTATATGATAGTCATCTTGTAAAAGCAGTCACTAACTATTGCTAGCCTAGCGACGTCATGGATCTATGGGCTTGACAAGCCTATTTGGTGATAAAGCTGAGGTTAGTGCCGACACCTGATGACGTATTCTTGTTCATCATGGGAACCAAGTACACTTAGCTAATCGTATATCTTATTGTGGCCATTCTTTTCTCAAGGTTTGATTGTACATTATGCTCTTTATATATTCTTGCATTATTTCTTAACCTATGACTTGAATTGCCTCTTAAAATTTGTTTAAATATGTATGTACAAATTCATGGGAACTCACCAACATCATATGTTGACCGTATTTTTAACATGTTTCAGGATGCAGTTTAGAGGACTTCTTCATGCTCATATAGGACTTCGACCTAATTCGGTAAAAGACTTTATTATATTGTTTGAATCTTTATTGTATTGTAATGAATTATTTATTAGTATTATTCAATGAAAATGACATTTAATATAATTTCAATTTAAAAAATTCCATGAACTATGAACAATCGATTCATATTCGTCCACTCCGATGATTCCGCCATCAGTGAGGGTGTGATAGGGGACAATGTGTGTTTATGTGTGGGTATGGGGGATTTACATTTGTGTATGTTTAGATAGTTAATTTAAAAGAAATGAGAAAATATTTTTGAAAGAGTTGTGCGATTTGAATGGAAAATAACAGAAAAATTAGGAATTGGTTTTCAAAAGAAAAAAATAGTTTAAACACATAGGAAGGTGTTGGTTGGTAATTAGTTGGTGACCCAATTAACTTTGAGGGTTTCTTTAAGTGTTACAAAATTACCTAATTATATCAAGAAATCTCATGGGTTCATATGTTAGGAGAAATAGGTAGGCCTTAACTAAACAAATCAGGCACCAATGTAGAATTTAGAACTTACACTAGTTAAGAATGATGTCATAGAAGGAACTCATAGCGCGCTTCTTTCTTTTTATGAGAATGAATCCGAAAGAAAAGTCGCTCCACCAATTCTATTCCATACAAGAATAGACTGAAAAACAATAATTTAAAAGTAAAAAAATAAATAAAAAGGTAAGCCAACAACTTACGTATTACTCTCCGCGATAGCGACTTGGAGGATACACCCATGAGTGAGGTGAGAAATAAAAAAAGGAAATAAACCATTCTACGCTCGCAAACTCATCCATTATTCATGTACCCTAATGTGGCAATAATTCTCAATTGGGATAAGTTCCCTGGTTTACATTGGTAGGAAAACTCTATATGGGTTAGCTTGTGCCTCATCAAGTAATCAATTAAACAGATTGAATTGTGGCTTTTTAAGTGTTAGACCTTGTAGAAGAATTAATATCACTTAAACAAAAGCAAACATGAGAAGAGACCCGATTAGTTAGTGTTTTTCTTGGTTGATGGTTTGCTAGACATAGTAACCATAGGTATTGGCTTGAATCAATAATTAGAACAGAATGCTCTTCTTAATTTGAGATCGAGAGTTGAGAATTAATCAAATTGTCATTTTGATAAAGTGATTAGGAATAAACTGTCCATGAGGAGGTTTCCCTAGTTTAGCTCATTGCATTGCTATTCGTGTCTAATAGATTTTTAAAAGTTACCCCATGCATTGTTAATATTATGCTACTTAGATTGAGAGATTAGCTATCAATCAGGTAAGAGAGTGTTGTCAAAGAGACTGAAAGGTAATTTGACCAATCGGTAGTTTCACATGTCTTCTATGTTCTTTTAATGGTCACACCTAGAGAATAATTTGGGATCCATTAGGTGTTTTAGCGGTACGTATCATTAATTAATTAACTTGTTTGGTAATTGAGAATCGCAAATAGACGATTAACTATGTATGCAGGACCCGTGAAAGGTATGCAATTACAACATAACAACACAATGAGGAGAGTTCCTTAGAACACTTAACAGATCAAATAGGGAACTGGTTAACTTATGTGAAAGATTCTAAGAACACAAGTAAAAATAAGACAAAAGAAGATAGCTAAACAACACAAGCATTTGGTTTTCAAGAATGCTGTATATTGCTTATCAAGTTCTTTTACAAATGTTACAAAGCATACAATAGAAAGTTACAAGTACTTGAGATACTTTATACTACATCCTACAGCCGGCCATACTTTGAAGGTCAGCTGGATACATAAGACAAGACAACTACAAAATCAAATATAGAGTCAAAAGTCAGATTGCCTTTTGACTAGTGACTATAACATGACATAGCTCACATCCTAATATATTATAAAAAGGATAAAAGTACATAAAGTAGAAAGCATAGACTCAAGACCTCAATGTACAGTTACCAAAATCATGGACCTTTTCACTAACTCATGTAAGTTGGTGACTAAGCAGAGTTGCAGCGGAAAGGTGGTCCAGCTTTATGGTAAAGTACATCATATAAAAGCATGTATCTAAAAGTCTTTAGAAGAAATCTGTCTTCACTCTTTGGTTTCAGAAGACTTTGTCTTTGAAGCTTCGGAAGACTTCACTTTTGGTTTCGGAAGATGTTGGTCTTGGCTTCGGAAGATTTTACACTTATAATATTTCTAATTCAAGGTGTAAAACTTCCGAAGGATTTCTACTTCTGTTCTTCATTGCATGCTGAGAGACTTTGAATTTTTTGGCTGCATCAGACTTATAGGAATCCTTACAAACTCCCCTAGGCTGATGCTACCAAAACATTTGAAGATCTTCAGCTTTTGACAGTCCTCATTATGATGATGACCATGCCCTTCTTCATTAGATGGTCAGGATCACTCAGACTCTTATAGTATCTTCTCATCTCAAAGAGATCATGCAGATCTAGGTTGAATAGCTCTTTCTATGTGTAGACATCTTCACTACCTTGATCTCTAATCACATGCCATCTCTCTGGATTAGTTGTGAAGGTCCAGGATAAGATGGGTCTCTTAGATGCAAGAGGAGCCACTTGGATTGGAGTTGATTGGGCTGCCTCTTCATGCACTTCCTCAAGTTGATCTGACTCAGCCTGAGGTATAGAGGTGGATGATTCAGACTTCTTCTTCTTCTTTGACTTTGGTTTAGAAGCCATCCTCTTCCTCCTCTTTGAGGACTTTAACTGAGAAGACTGGTCTGCAGCACCTTGTTGATCAGTCTTGTCTTGCTCAGTTGGGTGTTCCTCCCTCACAGGTTCAAAAGGAGAGGGAGTTTGACCCTGCTGTGGATCAGAAGATGAAGCTTGCTGAGGCTCAGCAGGAAGTCCAGGTTGTGTTGTCTCAGGTTGTTCAACCTTAACCTCCACTTCAGGAGGAGCTTGACTTGGAGGGGAGTGTAAGTCAATTAGCTCTCCACTTTTGATCTTCTGCTTGATTACCCTAATGTGCTCATCCATTGTAGATAGAGACATAGGGCCAAGTCTCCTTCCGGAGAATCCATACAGCTTCAAGAAGCTCATCATCCTTTGTCTGTCAGCAGACTTCTTCATGCTCTTTTGGATAATGGCTCTTGACTTTGGAGCCTCATCCTTCATCTTTCTTTTTGCTACCTTTTGTTCTTTGAGTACTTGAAGTTCAAGCTGTTTAAGATACTCAACCTCAATGTACTCAAAGGAAAAGTGAAGAAGTGCAGATGCCTGGTAGAGACCTGTGGCACTCAGGTAGTTGATCATATTTTGCCTATCTGTTTCTTTGTCTACTAAGGCTTTTGTGTAGCTGCCACAGTCTCTTGCACAGGGCTTTCTTGAACTGGGGAGAGAGTAGAAACATGCTTGTATAATCTTTTCTGTCTCTTCTCCTCTTTGATTTGGAGAAGTAGCCTTGCATCCTCAGCTTCCTTTATCTCTCTTGACACTTTCATATCAGCCAGTTCATTTAGTTTCTCTAAGGGGAGAGATATAATCTCACCAATGTCATAGTTCCTGGTCTGCAGGTAAGTAATCCTGACTGCCCTCAACTCATCATCTTGAGTGTTTGGTCTGGGGGCAGCCCTGATTGTAGCTTGCATGAAGCCTGAAGACCCAGAGGAACTTTCTCCCCTTAGATTCCTCTTCCTCACTCTCTCTTCCTCCTCAATCTCCTCAAGATTTAGAATCCTTTTCCCTTTGTCACCCACAGACCTTTGTGACACAGGGTGGAGAGAGCTTTGGCCTTCATTACTTGGTATAGCATCCAAGCTCTGGCCAGAGAGAGGTTGTGATAACCTTCACCAGCAGGTGTTTCATGGAGGGAATGAATTCCGAAGTAAGACAAAGCTCTCAGGCTCTATCACTGGGCCTTCAGCCAAGGGTTTCCCTTTGAAGCTAATCTCAGGGTCTGCCTCAACATCCAGTTGACCAATGACATTACCTGATTGCCTTTGTCTCCTTCTTAGACTGAACTCTTTCAGTAATTCTGTCTTGAATCCTTTGTGCTAGCTTGTCAGCTTGTCAAGATTGACTTAGGTTGACAAGTGGCATGTTGATCAGATCAAGACCTTCATAGTAGTTAAAGGTTTGAAAGTTGAACGCCTCTTGCTGCCCTTGAACTCTTTGAAGAATGAGGGCTCTTCTATCAGCATCATACCTCCACCAATAATGTAATTTGAAGTTCCTTGGGGTGGGGATGATATAGCCCTTGGAATGCCTTCCTTAAAGAGACTCTGGATGAAAGAGTCTATAGAGTCCACATCAATGTGAACTTGAGGAAGTTGCTGAGTATGCACAATTGCAATTGAGGAGGTGAGACCTTAATGGCCATACTCTGTGAAGAACTCCCAGGTTCTGTGACTGTAATGACTTTCTCCCCTTTTTTGGTAGTATCACCCTCTTGCATAGGTGAGCTAGAAGTTAGGTCAATCATATTCACATGTTCTTGTGTTCCTGGTTGAGCTCTCCTTAAAGGTCTCCCAGCTAGTTTTTCCCTGAGATAAGATATCTCAAGTTGCTGATCATTGACCCTGTTGTGCAGGGTAGTCACCTGAGATTCAAGGTGACTAACCTTAGAGACTAAACAGGTGCATGTTTTTGATAGTGTTTGCACCTTTAGTCTCAAGTTCACCTCATCTTCATCAGAAGAATTATTGGGGGATTAGATAATTGGACCAAAGTCCTCTCTCTCACCACCAGCTTTAGGTTCTTGGCTGCTAGATTTCCTCTGCACATTGACAGCCTTAGTTTAAGTGTCAATGGGCTGAGTTGCCATGGTTGAGGTCTTAATGATGTAATCACTTGTAGAAGTGAGAGCCTCTTCCATATGAATATCCTGAACAAGTTCAGGTTGATCCACCTCAATAATGGGTGACTGGTGTGGGCTAGACATAGGGGACTCAAAAGCACTCATCTCTCTTTGAGTGGGGGAAGAGAAAAGAGAAGAGACTCATGGTACTCACTGAAACCTAAGTCTTCATCAGTATAGAATTCAAGGTTGGGAATGGGTTGTTTTAAGTCTAAAGGCTAGGTATGGTAACGTCCCTTGAAGGTTGTTCACTTGAGTGTTGAGACTTAAAGTGAAGGCTTAAGGCAGTTGGGCTTGTGAGCTCTTCAGGGTGAGCATGAGGAATGTCAACACTGATTCATGAAGAGATGGGAGTGGTTTGCTCCTCAGGGGAAGTGAGAGCTCTAGTATCCACTTCCTTCTATATGGGTGAGTGTATGGGGGCCTGCACAAGCTCAATAACTTGAGCAGGGGTTTGTTTGGATTTTTTTTGGTAAGCGAGAGTGATTTGTGGTCTTTTCGGAGGTTAGGAGGTAGAAGATGTGGGTTCAACACTAGCTTGTGTTGCTAGGTTGTCACCTTAAGCAATGAGCTCTAACATATTTGGGACAAGGGCTGTTTCGACCCTTGAGAAGGCTACAGTTGGCTACTTCATGATTTTAAAGATGCCGGGCTTCATCTGTCCCAATTTAAGAATATTACCTGTTTCCCTCAACTGTGAGCCCAGTTCATAGTTAAGAATGTATTGAACATATCTAGGAAACATCTAATATTCTAAGGAGTCCAAGTTAGTAAGCAAATTTGTGTAAACAAATTGAGAGTACCTGAACTTAACCCCTTGAACCATTCAATGCACTATGAAGGAGAGATCCTAAGGAATCTGGTCTCACCCTCCATGCTTGTTTGACAAGCTCTGATTAACCACATGGAGCAGGTATTTCTACTGGGATGAGACCTTCCCTTTTCTGAAGGTCTTTACAGAGAAATCTCCCTCATAGCCTATCTGCACAAAAGAATGATTAACAGCTTCCTTTGGGAAGGACAACTCACCTTCTTCATCATCCAGCTGTAAATGAGTGTTGATGATGGCCGGAGTGATGAAGATTGTCCTCCCCTGTATTGTGGCAGACAGTGCCTTCTCCCCATCCATAATGACCTCTTGGCAGGTCTTCCAAAATTCAAGCAGATGATCCTCATAAAGAGTAGGATCAATGGTTAGGGAGGTGAAATAGTTGGATAGAGCCAGAAAACGGCAAACCTCTGAGAAACTATCATCTTTCTCAGAGTTCAACAGAGCAACCTGGTTGTGTTGCCTGTGAAGTTGCATGGAGAAGTCAGGGTTGTTTCTGCGGTTTAGATTAGCCATTTTGAGAAGCTTAAAGGTGAAGGAAGGTGAAGAACAAAGGCGGTTTGGGAGAATTTAGGTTTAAGGAATAGTGTAATTGAAGAAGATAGTGAAAGAGGGGGGAACCGTTGGGTATTTATGAGAAGAGGATTTGAGACAAAGTTAATGAAAGAGGATAGACTTTGAAATCCGGATGTCGGTCCCACCTCTGAAAAAGTAGTTTACTTTTGCCCAAAAGTAGTTTTCTTGGAAGTCGAGAAATCTTCTGAAGATTATTTAGCTTCGGAAGTTCTGAAGAAAAAGCTTCTGAAGACAAATTGGCTTCGGAAGATATTTCAAAGGTTTTTGAGAATTTCGCTTCGGAAGAGATTTAATACTCAGAGTTTTTTATTCTAAAAGAAATGAAAAGTTCCGAAGGTAAATTTATTTCGGAAGAAAATTGTTCTTATAAAACATAAAAGTACTTAAGTTGAATTTGAGCTTCGGAAGATATTTTAAAATTTTCTTCCGAAGATAAAATTACTAAAGTAGTTATTTGTTTACTAAGACCTAAGTTTCTTCCGAATGTAATTTTAAATCTTCAAAAAAGTAAAGAGATAAAAATTTTCAAAAATTCTAATAAATGTCTTTTGAAAAGATTTTCTTCCAAAGAGAACAAGGGCTTATAAAGGTGATTAAATAGACAACTTAGGACACACAGGTTTTAGAAATAATATGATTAAGTTTAAGAAAAGCTATTCAGAGTTAATCATCCCAATAGTTGATACAAGATATTTAAATCTTTGTTCATCAAAAGCTTTGGTGAACAAATCAGCATATTGTTCATTTGTGTTAACTTTGACTAGTTTGATTAATCTCTTTTCAAAGTTATCTCTAATCAAATGATATCTGATATTGATATGCTTTGTCCTTGAGTGTTGCCAGGATTTTCTATGATTGAGATTGCACTGTTGTTGTCTATGTGGATGGGTGTCTCCTTGAAATTGAATCCATAGTCCAGTATCTGATTTTAAACCCAAAGCACTTGAGCACAGCAGCTTGCAGCAGCAATGTATTCAGCCTCAGCAGTTGATGCAGACAAACAGGATTGTTTCTTACATTGCCAAGAGACTATCCTTCCACCAAGAAATTGACATCCCCCTGATGTAGACTTTGCAGTCATGTTGCAACCACCATAGTCACTATCTGTATAAGCATACATATTAAAGTCAGAATTCTTTGGATACCAAAGGCCAAGTGATGGAGCACCTTTGAGATATCTTAAAATTCTTTTGATAATGATCAGGTGGGACACTTGGGGTTGGCTTGATATCTTGCATAAATACATGCAGCGAACATGATATCTGGCCTGCTAGCTGTGAGGTATATTAGAGACCCAATCATTGCCCTGTAGAGATGCTCATCAACACACTCCCCCATAAGATCAGGTCCAAGGAAGTGGTTCCTGGCTATGGGTGTCTTAGCAACCTTACAAACAATCATGTTGAATCTTTTAAGTATGTCTTGTACATACTTTGACTGACTTATGAAGATGCCATTTTCAACTTGCTTCACTTGAATTCCTAGAAAGAAAATGAGTTACCCTATGGCGCTCATTTCAAACTTGTCCTTCATCAGCCTCTCAAAGTCTTTGCAAATCTTTGGATTAGTTGACCCAAAGATAATGTCATGCACATATACTTGAACTTAGCATTATGTCATTTCCTGTTCCTTTGATGAAGAGAGTTCCATCATTAGTACCTCTTTTGTAGCCATGCTGACAGAGATACTGAGATAGAGTCTCATATCACTTCCTTGGTACTTGGTGCAGCCCATAAAGAGCTTTATCAAGCCTGCAGACATAATCACGATGATCAAGATCTGCAAACCTAGGTGGTTGTCTGACATAAACCTCTTCATCAATCACCCCACAGAGAAAAGCACACTTGACATCATGTTGGTAGAACTTGAAGTTCTTGGATGCAGGAAAAGCTAGGAATATCCTGACAGCTTCAAGTCTTGCTATAGGAGCAAAAACATCTGTGTAGTCAATTCCTTCTTCTTGAGTATACCCTTGAACAACTAGTCTTGCCTTGTTTTTGATGACAAGTCCTCTATCATCCTTCTTATTCCTGAACACCCATTTGGTTCCTATGGTAGTCTTCCCTTGAGGAAGAGGACATAGGTTCCAAATCTTTTGCCTTTTGAATTGAAGCAGCTCCTCTTATAGCTTCAACCCAACTTCCATCGTTTAGAGCCTCATCAATCTTCTTTGGCTCTATTTGGGACAAGAAACAAGAGTAAAGACAAACATTCGCATCATGAGTTTGTCCTCTTGTTCTTACCTCTGAATCAACATCTCTAATGATGTTTGTGGTGGGGTGAGACTTGTGGATCCTTAGTTGAGGATCACATCAAGTTGCTTAGACATATCTAAATTTGAGAAATTATGATCTGGCAAAGAGGATTCACCTTCACATCAGCACACTTATCAAGATTAACTTGATCAAATGAGTTTGTGACATCATTGATGTTGTCTTCAATGGAGTGGTTATCAGCATCAAGAAATTCCTTATCACTTTCACCACCACCATTTTCTCCAACATTTGAAGCTCCTTCATCTGAGTTTTGTGCCTCAGAAGTATCAGCAGGATTAGTCATTGATGTGTTGGTAGAAACTTTATTTACAAGATGAGACACCACTAGAGCTGAAGATGTGTAGCTTGAAAGTCTTCTTAGCTTAAATCTTGGGTCATGATCACCTGTAGGTAGTATATCTGTGGACCCTGAAACATGCTCACAAGATTTGTTAAAATAGTTGGTAACTAAATCAAGATCAAATAGCCAATCCGGATCTGAACCTTTAACACTAGGAGTGTGCACATTGAAAGTCACATTGGCTGACTCCTCAACTACTCTAATTCTGAGATTGTATACTCTATAAGCTTTAGCTTGAGAAGAGTATCCAATAAAATGTACATCATAAGATTTCTCAGCAAACTTGGCAATTTGATCTTTGGTATTCAAGATGGTGCAAGGACATCCAAATGATCTGAGAAAACCAATGAAGGGTTTCCTCTTGTGCCAAAGTTCATAAGGAGTCTTACCATGTGTCTTAACTACTAAAACTCTTTTTTGCACATAGCAAGCAATGTTTACTACCTCTGCCCAGAAGGTGATGGACAGTTAGTGTCAGACAACATAGTTCTCGCAGCTTCAATTAGTGTCATGTTTCTCCTCTCAACAACACCATTTTGCTGAGGAGTCCTGGGAGCACTATATTGTCTTGTAATACATTTTTCATCATAAAATATATCAAGAATTTGATTCTGGAATTTAGTTCCTTGATCACATCTTATGGTTTTTACCTTGTGATCACATTGGTTCTCAATCTTTAAGATGAAATTCTTTAGGATCTCAGGGGTCTCATCCTTTGTTTTAAGAAAGAAGACCCAAGTGAATCTTGTAAAGTCATCTGTGGTCACCAAACAATAAAAGGTCCTTCCTAGACTCATTACACTGGTGGGGATTAGTGATGGAATTTCTTTCCTTTGGCTTGTGAGATACCTTGTGTTGCTTCCCTTTCAAGCATGCAACACAGTGGTCATCACTTGTAAACTCTTTCTTTGGTATTCTAGTTCCCAAATCATTCTTAATTAATTTATTCATATTTTTAAAGTTTGCATGGCACATTCTATTATGCCAAAGGAAAGACTCATCACTATTTGCTTTAGATAGAAAGCATGAAACTTCTCATGAGGGAGATGTTTCTTGCAAATCCATCTTGTACATATTCCCTTTCCTGGGGGCTCTGAGCAGGATGTGCTCATGAGGAATGAGCACCCCGGGTGTGAGAACAATGCACTCATGCTCAGTAAATAGCATGTTATGACTCTGATCACAAAATTAGGATACACTCAGAAGATTGTACCCAAGATCCCGGGCAAAGTCTACCTTCTCAATGCTGAGCTTACCATTTGTGACCTTGCCCTTTCCTGTAATGTAACCTCCTGCATCTCCTCCAAAAGCAACTGGTCCTCCATCAATTTTTTTCAAACTTTTGGAGTAGTGACCTATTGCTTGTCATGTGCCTGGAACAGCCACTGTCAATGATCCATACATTTAT
Organism: Flaveria ramosissima; assembly: GCA_025215565.1. Taxonomy (NCBI): domain Eukaryota; kingdom Viridiplantae; phylum Streptophyta; class Magnoliopsida; order Asterales; family Asteraceae; genus Flaveria; species Flaveria ramosissima. Next base: position 2,484,170 of record CM046041.1, read on the forward strand.
GTTTGTCTTGAGTTGTTCCTGCACAAAAGAGATGGTTAGTTACATTTTGAAACCCAAGCCTTATTGGTCTTGGGCTCATCAAAAGAAGTTAAAGTCAATGCAACAGTAATTGATCCTATAGTCATGCTAGAAGGATCATTTGCTGAAGTTGATGAAGAACTTTCAGCCACTTGGTCTTTCTTGTCTTCCACACCACCTTTAAAAGCTTAGACTTGACCTTCAATACTTTGAAAGTTTTGTTGACTTCGGAAGTTTTGATGACTGGACCTTCGGAAGATCTTGCTCTCATTGCAGCAGGCTTCAGTGCTTCGGAAGTATTCCTTTCTTTCGAGATGAAATTTTCTTCCTAAGGCAAGTTTTCACTTGTATTCTTCTTCATTTTGGAGCTTCCGAAGGAAAGAGATTTTCCTTCCGAAGCTTGCTTCTTCTTCTCCAAACTCTTAAAAGTTTCTTTCTTGGTCATGTGAAGAGTACTCTTTGGATTGTTAACACAATCCTTAGCAAGATGAGAGGTACTCCCACACATAACATAGTCCATTTTCTTCCTTCTAGGAGTTTTCTTTAGTGAACAAGGCTGAACTTGATCACTTTTCTTCTCCATCTTCATCTTTGCAGATGTTGTGGCAATTCTTGTGGGGATAGAACTACCTTTGGAGCTGGATGGTTCAGGTTGTACATCAGTGGTGCACAACTAACCAGCCTTCTTCTTGATGATGGGATGATTTGGACATGAACTAGAGCTCTTGTTGATGGAGTTCAAGTTGGTGTCTTTAGCCTTAGCCACTTCAAATCCTGCAGAAATGAAGACTTGTTTCTGTGCAGAGTTGAAGGTAGCCTTGATCTCTTGATCCTTCTTGGACTTTCTTTTGGCCTTCCTGATCAAGTTCTTTCTCTTGGACTTGGTCATCCCAACAGGTTTAGTCTCCTCAGAGGGATGGTGACCCTTCTTAGAATGCTCTTCTTCACTCTTCTCAGAGCCATTCTTCACCATCTCATCTTTATCCTCTTCAGTCAAGGGGTCTATGAGGGGAAGCTCATCTTCACAAGTTCCATACCTAGGAGATCTTACAGACAAGATTGTGTGTGGAGGAGCTATCTCACTAGATCCCAGTCCCTGCTTATTTTGATAACAAACTTTTGCATGCAAGGATGAGGATATTATGTTCTTGAAGGTCTCTTCTTCAAGAACACATTTTTCTGCCTTGGCTTTGCTGATCACAAGCTCAACCTGGCATTCAGTTAACTTAGTAATGAGATCTTTGATCTGAGTCCTGTAGTTTGTGTGCTCATGTTTAAAAGTTGAAATGGTTTTCTCTAAGTCCTCTATCTTTAGTTTATAATCATTTTCAGCTCTTTTAAAATCAGCTTTTAAGATATTTAAGGACTCAAGATCAGATCTCATTTCTAAGTTAAAGGGCCTGTATCTATTAACTTTAGCAATACATTCAGGAGTACAAAGATGTTCCAATACCTTGGCTTCATCATGGTCTGCCATGAGTGCTTGGTTTGGAGATGCATCTTCCACCTAAAAGCTCCAGTCAAAGCCTCCTTCTTCAACAGCAAGTGTAGCTTGCTGCTTTGGCTTCTCATTCTGGGGAGCTCTCTCAGTGTAGTTTGGTCTGGCTTGTGTTTGGCCACCATTTGTCCTTGGTGCCTTACACTCCCTTGCAAAGTGTCCCATCTGGTTACAGTTGTAACACTTTACTTTGCTTTTCTCAAACTTTCCAGTGGCTGCATTGCTTGCAAACTTCCTCCTTGTCCTCTTGTAGGACTTCTTGGCTCTGTGAGTGAGAAGAGCCATCTGCTGAACTATCTTCATGTACTCTAGATCATCTGGATTGATGCAGTCCAAGTCTTCAAGGGTGAAGAGAAAGTTTCTTGTGGTTTCATCAGCAGAGACAAAGGCATGAGAAGAACTTGTCTCTTGGAAAGGACTTCCTTGAGTGTAGCTTTCGCTTGGAGTCTATGGGAAGGTGATGAAAGGACCCTTTTGTGAGTTGTCAGGGTAGCATATAAGAAGATGTTGTGTTTCAATGCTTTCCCTTTCAACCACATGGAGGGCTGAGCTCAGTTGATTGCTAGAATTACCAGATGAGTTTTGCATATTCGTCTCCATCTGGTAGCCACTAAGAATACCATACAACTCTGTAAGAGTAAGAGTCTTAAGGTTCTCAATCCTCTGGATAACAACACAATAATGTGTCCATTGTCAAGGAAGAGAGGACATAAACTTCCTTACTATGTCCCTGTTCTCAAGAGTTACTCCAACATCCATTAGAGTATCCACAATCTCAACATACCAAAAGTCTTGTTGAGCCATGATTTCACCTACCTTAAAGGTGAAGTTTTCAAACTGCTGCTTCATGGAATCCTTTTTATTCTCCTTTTCTTCATTGGACCCCTCATACATAAGCTTTAGTGCTTCCCATAGTTGCTTGGAAATTTTACACTTCTTGAAGCCTCTGTAGATGGAGTTTGGAAGAGCAGTTTGAAGGTCTGTCATGGCTTTTTGATCAATCTCTATTCTTTTCCTGTCTTCTTCAGAATAATCAGCCATAGCCTTTGGAATCATACCACCACCAGTAGCAGAAGTAGTGCTTGGTATGTAAGGTCCTTCAACAATAGAGTCCCATATCCTGGAGTCTTGAGACTTGATGAAGCCTTCCATTCTTTAAAACCAAGTATCAAATTCTTCAGGAGTGATCAGTGGAGACTTTGTCATAGTCCTAGTTTCCATTCAGCTTTGAGAATAGCTACCATTTGAGTTGTTAAGTATTTTATGTGTGTGAGGATCTTAAGATGGTGAGATCTTATATCAAGAGCCTAGAATGCTCTGATACCAAATGCAAGATCGGTGAAAGGTATGCACTTACAACACAACAACACAATAAGGAGAGTTCTTTAGAATACTTAACAGATCAAATAGGGAACTGGTAATTTATGTGAAAGATGCTAAGAACACAAGTAAAAATGAGACAAAACAAGATAGCTAACAACACAAGTATTTGGTTTTCAAGAATGCTATATATTGCTTGTCAAGTTCTTTTACAACTGTTACAAAGCATAGATCGAAAGTTACAAGTACTTGAGATACTTTATACTACATCCTACAGCTGGCCATACTTTGAAGGCCAGCTGAATACATAAGACTAGACAACAACAAAATCAAATGTATAGTCAAAAGCAGATTGCCTTTTGACTAGTGACTATGAGATGCCATAGCTCACATCCAAAATATTACAAAAAGGATAAAAGTACATAAAGTAGAAAGCTCAGACTCAAGACCTCAATGTACAGTTACCAAAAGCATAGACCTTTTCACCAACTCATGTAAGTTGGTGACTGAACAGAGTTGTAGCGAAAAGGTGGTCCAACTTTATGGTAAAGTACATAAGATAAAAGCATGTACGTCTTCGGAAGAAATCTATCTTCACTCTTTGGTTTCAGAAGACTTTGTCTTTGAAGCTTCGGAAGACTTCACTTTTGGCTTCGGAAGATGTTGGTCATGGCTTCTGAATATTTTACACTTAGAATATTTTCTAGTGCAAGGTGTAAAACTTCCGAAGCATTTCTACATGTATTCTTTAGTGCGTGCATGCAGAGAGACTTTGGATGTTTTGGCTGAATCTGATTTATAGGAATCCTTACAACCCTCTCCACCACAGTTATAACATTTTTCCACTCTACACTCTCTCGCCATATAACCGGACTTCCCATATTTAAAGCAGACATTTAATCCCCACCTACACTCTCCAGTATGCTCCTTTCCGCATTTACCACACCTTTTCGTCCCACACCGGGTGTAGTCACACGTCGGTCATCCAACTGTGCACTCTTGTTGCTTGGAGGGACACCACCCCGTCTAAACTGCTTCCCATTCCAGTTCTTGTCATCGCCACCCTTCTTACTCACCTCAACCACTGCCACCTCTCGCTTATCATACAACCTCCCTGCCAGATCAACCACCGATCTATGTGCTTGGCTAGGCATTGATCATGTGCCTGCGGATATTTGCCGGCAAGCCTTGGATATACCTCTTTATCCTATGTGACACAGGTGTCACCTGTTCCGGCACCAGCCTTGCCATCTCATTTAATTTAGTGATGTACTGCTGGTGTGTCATGGTTCGCGCCTCCAGCTGTAGAAATTCCCTCTCTACCTTGTCGAGTTTTCTGTGAGGACAAAACTCCTCAATCACCAACCTCTTCGGCTCACCCGACTTCATTTTTCCAATAGCCCTACTGCCCTCGGTCTAGACAATATTGTCCCACTAGCATAAAGCCGAGTCCACGAATGAGTTAGAGGCAAACTTCACCTTCTGATCTTTGGAATGCCACATAATTACAGCCCCGTGCTGTTTCTGGCACAACTTCTTCCTCCTCATCATCACTAGAAAAAATCGTCCAGTCTTAGGTTCTCCCTTTCTCCTCTCTCAGAGGTCTTCTTCTTTTCCTTCTTTTCATCTTCCTTCACAGCTCTAATTACTTCGGTCACCACAGATGGCAGAATCGTCTGCATGACCTAGTGAACCTCCTCGACTACCACCTCCTTCACCGAGACCCTCAGATTAGCACTCTCATCACCGCCTTCCGAGTGATGGGTCTCGGGCTCTTCAGGTGCCATTTTAGCAGCCTTAGCTCTGCCTCTTGTGACACACGTCCGGCACCGCATCCACCACGACCTCCACCTCGAGAAGCCTTCGAAGATCTACCTCCCGCCATCCTCTACACACGTTATAAGATTCAAACACCAACACGGTCATTCAAGGTAATAGCTAAGTTTATGTCAAGTATAGTAAGTCCCTAATGATAGTGGCCAGTTGTGATTAGCCACTCACATTACTCTTCATACCCCAAGCATTTCCTATCCTGACTAAATCATTATCCAAATCTACTACAAGCACATAAATCAATTAGCACGAGCACATAATATCGGTTAACATTTAAAGAAAATACCTGATGGCACGTAGCTATTTGGGTTGGCATCCTTCCATTTCGTCCAATTTTCAGTTTAACTTTTGGTTTTTAAAATAATTTATCCATTTCTCTTAAACTTTGGCTCTAATACCAACTTGTAAGGCCCCATTCCCAGAATGGTTACAGTTGGACATTCATCGCACATAATACTTAAAAACACATTAACATTTACTAAAAACATTGTAGCGGAATAATTTAACAAAAACCATTTCATGCATTAATCATTACTTTTGCCAAATAATACATTGTTGTTGAAATTACTAAATAATGTTGCATTACATCACAAAAATATCATTTCTGCATAAAATGGATGGCAGCCTTTATTTGCCAAGTAGCTTCACCCCCGTGCCATCCCCAAGAACATTACCTTCCAACTGAAAATGCATAAAAGTCAGCGTTGTTGAGTGAGTTCTAGTTTTATAATGAAAATACTTTACTTTCGTTTGAAACCTTCCTTTATTTTCATTCGTGATCACACATCATACGTACACATAGATAATATTTATTATTATCTTTCATCATTATTCATCATCATTCATTCATTCTTTCATTTCTGTATGTATCCCACGTCTCGTACATTTATCATTAACCTTCACTTTCATCTGGACCAATGCCATATGCTATACCCCAAACATTGTGCATGAAGCTGGTACTGAGCAAAAGTCTATAAATAGACCCCAAACATTGTGCATGAAGCTGACTCTAGTACATGGGGAAAGCGACAAGGGTCCTATACTTTTAGTCAATTACAAGGATTAGACCCCTGTGTGCATCCTCATGGGTTAGCAAAACTGCACACAGTTGAGATAACAACCCTTCATTGGGTGTGAACCTCCGTTCATTTTGATTGCAAGACTTTTCATTCATTCATTCTTTCCTTCTTTATGTTCCACTTTCCATTTTCATTAACTTTTGCTTTCATTACATAATACTTTACATACATTAGCATAAACACACCATGTAAAGCCACGTAATAATATGTAATAAGAAACATAAACAAACATGCCATAAACAGGCACAACATCATCATACATCATACAAGAAACATTCCAAGTCGTTGCCTAAAAATCCCTTTTCCCAAAAATTTCAAAATACTTTCTAAGGCATTGGGCGCATGGGAACTATGCAGGCGCATGGCCACTATGTGGGTGCATGACTGCTTAGGCGCATGGGAACACTTAGGCGCATGGGAAAACTTGGGCGCATGGGCAGGCTCTAGGCACATAAGCACTATGTGGGCGCATGGCCTACACTTAGGCGTGTGGGGAAAAACTTAGGCACATGGGGAAAGTGGGCGCATGGGCACTATTTGGGCGCATGGCCAACACTTAGGCGTCTGGGCAAATTCTAGGCGTATGAGTACTATGCAGGCGCATGAGCCTGACTTAGGCGCATGGGCACTTAGGCGCATTCCAACTCATATCATTTTCAGTCCCCAAATCAGTTCTAACATATTCTTAGCCTTATTTCTAACATACTAAGCCACATAAACAAGCATAAATCATGAACATACCCAAAATCTTCCCAAACATACACCCACCAGAACCGGGCACACACATAAACGTACGGGTACACACCCAACTTTTATAAAAACATTATGACATGCATTCTCAGCCCCAAAACAAGAAAAAAAACATTTAAAATCGAGGATCTAGAACTCACCACTAGCAACTTTCCAGTAAGACTTCTTCAAACCCGAGAGCTCAACGAGTTCAAACACCTAAACACACCAAAACACACAACCGAACACCCATAACACATAAAACTCGGTCCAAAGACTGAAAATTCAGTTGAAACCAAACAAAACACGAAAAAACTTATCTAAAACCGACCTTCTTCTTCTTCCTCTCTCTAGAATCGAGCGAATTCAGCTTCTTTCTCTCTCTAAAAAATCTGATGGAAAGGTTGATGGAACATGGGTGTGGGCGGTCATGCCACTTTTGTACAAAATTATATAAAACTTTATCTCATGTACAACTTGACGAATAGTCTAGGCTTGATGTAATACACCTGATATGTTGTAAACACATGAAACTGGGTCATTCGCAGGAGCATATGCGAATGAGACTCAGTCGTACGACTGAGCCATGCTAATGGACCAGTCGTGCGACTGAGAGATGCGATTGGGACATTCGTAAGACTGAACCATAAGTATGGTCCAGTCGTACGATTGAACCATACGCATGGTCCAGTCATATGATTGAACCATACGCATGGTCCAATCGCACGAATGGGCCCAGTCGCATCTAATATGGGTCGAGGCCTATATATACCAGTTTCAATGTGTAGAGAGAAAGGGTTTTGAGAGGGAGTCTGCCCGGGGCCTAGGTGCTGCCGGATGAGAGGGGAGATCATGCTCGATCTCCCCTTGCCAAGAGTCGTGAATATTATGTTGTAACGATCTTGTAATCATTAGGTTTTATCAATGAAACCATTTTATTATAGATCATATTTATTGTTTGTCTCTTGGTTTGGATTTTGTTTCTTCCGTCAAGAACACGCTCGGATGTCTACCGATCCAGCGACTTCACAATCGGTATCAGAGCCGGTTAGTACTGGAATGATCTAATAATCATTCTAGCAACCAGAGCTCTTGATTTCTGGAACTAATCTCAGATCTTGACGTTAAACCCACTTCGTGTTCTTCGTGTTTTGCTCAGATCTGGTTATGTGTGTTGTTTCTATGTTAAAATCGAACTCGAAACCATGTTCTGTGAAGTCGCTGGATAGATAGACATCCGAGCATGTTCTTGACGGAAGGAAACAAAATCAAAACCAAGAGACAAACAATAAACACGATCTATAATAAAATGGTTTCATTGATAAAACCTAATGATTACAAGATCGTTACAACATAAGAATCAAGACTCTTGGCAAGGGGAGATCGAGCAAGATCTCCCCTCTCATCCGGCAGCTCTAGGCCCCGTGCAGACTCCCTCTCAAAACCCTCTCCCTCTCTACACATTGAAACTGGTATATATAGGCCTCGGCCCATATAAGATGCGACTAGGCCCATTCGTATGACTGGACCATGCGTATGGTTCAATCGTACGACTGGACCATGCGTATGGTTCAATCGTACGACTGGACCATGCGTATGGTTTAATCGTACGACTGGACCATACTTATGGTTCAGTCTTACGAATGTCCCAATCGCATCTCTCAGTCGCACGACTGGTCCATTAGCATGGCTCAGTCGTACGACTGAGTCTCATTCGCATATGCTCCTGCGAATGACCCAGTTTCATGTGTTTACAACATATCAGGTGTATTACATTAAGCCTAGACTATTCGTCAAGCGACGGACACACTATATATGACTATATATGCTCCAACAAATTCCCCCTTGGACGTTGCTTGCGAATAGTAGATAACACCTCTTACAATCTTCAGTCAATCTTTGCTCTGGTTGTCAATAGAATCAAACGAAAACCATATTAGCCAACGTTGCCGATCCGTCAGGTTGCTACAATATCCCAGAAAATGAATTTAGGCATAATAGCTTTCATTTACTTTGCAGAACACCATCATAGCAGCAAGATTCCCCATATGACTGATTTTTCCAAATAATGACATGAACAGTTTTCCATTGCTTCAATCTTCACACAGGCTAACCTGATTAACATCAACACCTGCAGAAATTCCCCCTCAAATTCAGCATATCCCAATATATAAACATTGTGCTCTCCTGGCGTCTTCACACGGTGTATTGGGCAAAAAGTAGAGGGTTCCAATCCACAGCTGACAATCTCAACCAAATCAGCGTGCACTCAGATTCATCATCAGAAACCGGCTCACATCATCACTTTCTGATTGCGTCTTCAATTCCTCTATACATGAATTTCCCTAAGAATGGGAATCCTTTTTGTGCAGATAGATGTAACTTGATTGGCCCATAAATAGTCAGATGCTCCTGACTACCCCACAAAATCAGCACCGACTGCTGACATCTTCTCTTCTTTCTTTTGTGTTCTCTACATTCACCTATTCTTGAAGTCCAACGAATAATGGGGGTATCCATCGAACTTATTTGACAAAAGAACCTCAAGGTGAATGTGCTTTGCTCATCCTCAAATCTGTGCAAAAGGTAGTTCCAGACTCCTTTTTTTTTGTCTAGAACACCGTTCATCCATATGACGTGGAGGACAAATATCACATTCATGTGAATGGATGATACGAATGATATATTTGTGATACTGGCCAGAAAACTTGTCTAGTAGCATGATTGGTCATAAGACTGGTCCAGTAGCATGAATTGTCATATGACTGGTCCAGTAGCATGACTTGTCATAAGACTGGTCAAGTCTCATGACTGGACATAAGACTGGTCCAGTCTCACGACTGGACATAAGACTGGTCCAGTCGCACGACTGGACATAAGACTGGTCCAGTCTCACGACTGGACATAAGACTGGTCGAGTCGCACGACTGGACATAAGACTCGTCCAGTCTCACGACTGGACATAAGACTGGTCCAGTCGCATGAACCATTCTGCAAGCAGATTTTCAGATCTGCAGCCGCCACAGTTGCCAAAAACCCTAATTCGACGAATTTTACATGAACCGAAACAAAATAGACATCATCAGATTCGCAAGGGTGATCATAACGTGGTTCCGGGTTTGATTTTAACATAGATACAACACACGTAACAAGATCTGGGAAAAACACGAAGTGGGTTTAACGTCAAAGAACCTGAAATAGATCCAGAGATCAAGAGCTCGGTTGCTAGAATGATTGTTAGATCATTCCAGCAGTAACCGGCTCTGATACCAATTGTGAAGTCGCTGGATCGGTAGACATCCGAGCATGTTCTTGACGAAAGGAAACAAAATCAAAACCAAGAGACAAACAATAAACACGATCTATAATAAATGGTTTCATTGATAAAACCTAATGTTTACAAGATCGTTACAACATAAGAATCAAGACTCTTGGCAAGGGAGATCGAGCATGATCTCCCCTCTCATCCGGCAGCTCTAGGTGCTGCCGGATGAGAGGGGAGATCATGCTCGATCTCTCTTGCCAAGAGTCGTGAATATTATGTTGTAAAGATCTTGTAATCATTAGGTTTTATCAATGAAACCATTTTATTATAGATCGTGTTTATTGTTTGTCTCTTGCTTTTGATTTTGTTTCCTTCCGTCAAGAACACGCTCGGATGTCTACCGATCCAGCGACTTCATAGTGATTGTGTTTGAGAATAATAATAATAATAATAATAATAATAATAATAATAATAATAATAATAATAATAATAATAATAATAATAATAATAATAATAATAATAATAATAATAAGTGTAATTGAATTATTGAATATTAAAATATGAAAATGAAATAATTAATCTAATAATTAATTATCTAAAACTTGATCAAAAGTAATTAATTATATAGTTTGCATTTGTATTTGGACTTGATTCAAAAATAAGTTTAAAATATTATACGTTTATTTTTGAATAACTTGTAGTTTGAAACTTGTAAATAGATGTATAATGTTTTATAAAGCATTTAATCCTTTAAATAAAGAAAATGCAAATTATATTCATTCACAAAATTGTAAAAACTAAATGATGACATCTTAATTAATATTACATAATTTAATAATTTAAATTATTATATTATTATTAAAGTAATTTCTGAAATTAATAAAAATGTTTTAAAAAAAAATGAGGATTGCCCGGTTCAAAACAGGGTCAAAAGTATGAATGTAAATAGTGTTTACCAGTGGGCCAACAGCCTAAATCTGGCTTAGTTTGGATTTAAATTTTTAAAACAAAGCATCTAAATAATTGTTGGATTCTTTATGCCCAAGACACATAGAATATTGATGTGGTTAGTGCGTCATGATCCAAGTCGGGTCATACCCAATAACAAGTTTAGCAAACACCAATATGTATTTAATTGATGATATGATCATGCAATTAAATCATTGCACCAATTTCTGAAAAAGGATTTTCTAAAATAAGTTGTATGTGAGAAAGAACAACTTATAATTATATTTTGTTCATGGACATTATTTGTAATATTATTTAAGTTTGTTAAATAACATCAAATAATAAGAGTGTGTGTTTAAGTTATATATTTAAAAGGTTAAACTATATAATTAATAATAATAATACAAAATACAACTAGTGACCTTTTAGTGGGTGTTTTAAAATGACAAACCCAATTTGAAAGAGGTGTGGCCGCCCCTTGAGGGCATTTTTGTTCATTTTGTTTTCTTGAAAACACACACCCATTAACACAAAACACACTCTCCAAAATTCAGCTCTCTCTCTTACATGCAAGGGCCAAGAACACACACATTTTTCTCTCAAAACTTCTTGAAGAAAAGCTGCTGAAAATTCGATTTTTAGCATCCATGGTCCGATTTTGGTGCACAAAGCCTAACAAAAGGGGTGTTTGTTGGAGGCTTGTGGGTATGAACAATTGAGGACATCTATTCTTGATGTTTTGGTCATCCAATAGCAGCTCCATCTACATCTTTATCCACGTTTTCCAGCAGTCTTTGGATGATGTTTCAGTCTCGGTTTTAACAGCATAACTAGAGGTAGTTTGTATGTTATGATTTGGTTGTTATTTCTTGTAGATAGCTAGTTCAAACACATATTAAAGATCCTTAGATTCTTGGGTTTGTTGTTACTATGAGATGAACCTTAAATTTCAGTTTATAAAACATGAAATTAAGCATTTAATCCGCTGTGTTTTCCTTGTTTAAATGGTTAAACTACGTTGTAAAGGTCCAACAAACCCAACATTGGCATCTAGAGCCGGATATGTGGTTGACTAGCTTCATGTGTTCTTGAAAATTGGTTTTATGAGGCTTTAACAACCAAATTAGGGCTATTTTGAGATGATATGATGATACCCCAACCTTTCAAGGTTATATCTTGCATGCTTCTGATTAAATCTTGAAAGGAAAGATATCAAAATGGTTGATTGTGCCTTTGTTTGGACAAAAGACCCTAAATTCTTGGTTTATATTGGCTGAAAATTTAGGGTCAAATGGGGTTCATTTTGGTTCTTGAGATGATGTATATGGCTACATATATTAGTGCATAACATAGTCTTGACCATGTGTGTTTTGGATTTGGTTGATTATAATCTTGTCATGTTGGTTGTATTCATTCTTTATGGGTTGTAATAATTTCTTTTGCGTTTCTATTTGGGTTGTAATTTGTTTATTCATTTGGCAATGTAATAAATAGATTAGGAGTATTTTTCTTTTACTAGAAAATATGTATTAGGATATATATTTTGTAAAAGAAGATGCTCGGGAAGAAAGCACAAAAGGAAGACACAAGGGATGAACTTGAAGCATTTGGATGCAAGTTCAAGTGGGGGTCTTTGGAGATCTCATCTTTTGTGTTGTGTTCAACCCTTAGGAAAGACCTTATGACAACACTTGTGATGGCAAACAAGTGTAGTCAACTTAGTAGCTATGGTTATGCACATATGTTTGTATGATTATGCTTGTTTGGTTGTTTGTTGTATGATTGTTGTTTGATATTTGGATATGCAAAACAAACTCATTAGCAAACTTAACAAGCTAAAAATTTATGGTTTCTAATCATTAAGTGGTTAATAAAAGGTTATTAAAAGGATTAATGATTTAATAAAAGAGGTTTTATTAAAAATAAACCATAGGGTACCATGTATTTAAAAGCATGCGAATACAAGGTACATAGAGTTTTCATAACTAGAATTAATGGAAACTTAAATCCCTTTGGTAACAAGTCTAACACCATCCTTTTACAAGACACTCGAATCTCTTGGGAATTATTTGTGGGATAAAGGTCACCTAACCACTTGTAGGGAACTTGTATCTTTGAGGTGAGTCTAACGTACTTGTGGGATAAAGGTCACCTAACTGCTTGTATGTGAAAACTCACACGTGTGTGTAAGTAGGACGACTTGAATTGGAAACCATGTGATTAGGGTCACCGAAGCATGGCGTAAAATGGTGTTGATGGGATTAAACATGCCGACTAAACATATGATGTTTAACCGATCCCATAAGACTAAAAGTTGCAATAGGTTGCAATTGTCAACTGTTGACTACCTTGTTAATTTAAATAATGGTATAAAGGTCACCTAACCATCATTTAAATGTAACGTTGGATTCTAGATTTTAATTATTAATTGTCTATGAGACATGTAAAGGGTATTTATAGTTAAAATGTAATTTTTCAGAAATACTAAAATGAACTTTGTAATTTTGTAGTAATGGCCGCAAACCACGATGCTACTACCCCCGACCGTCCCTACCCTATCACCGAGAACCATCTTAAAAGGGGATCGTCTTAACCATAATAAACTTATGGACTCAATTTCGAAATTTGAGAATCGTTCTAAAAAATGAGTAAAGGCCTATGTCCTTGACGATCCCATACCTCACCAACCAACGCTATTGATGTTAAGGCCTTTTGACGATTGGCTTAGGCACACTAAGGATTCTGTGCAGGTATCCTACCTCATGTTGGGAATATGATTCCCGAACTCCAAAAGGGTTTGGAGCATCATGGGGCATATGACATGATAATCTAGTTGAAGGAAATGTTCCTTCAACAAACTTTAGTAGATTGCTACGAAACGGTTTGAGCACCTTATACATGTCACATGGAAGAAACCCAATCGATATCATCTTACATATTCTTAAGATGAAAAGCCACATTGATAGCCTCAAGATGCTTAACTGTCCTGTCTCAAAGTAGTTGGGCCAAGGATTTGATCCTTGATTGCCTAACTAAAGGTTTGAGACATTCATAATAAACTGTAATATGAATGGGTGGGACAAGAGCATTGGTGAACTTCATGCAATGCTCAAAGCAACCGAGGCAGGGATGGGTAGAGAGGTTCTACCTATTCTCTCGATCAATGAGGGAGGCTATAATAAATGGCCAATCCCGATCCTAAGGCAATTATTTCCAAAGGAAAGGAATACATCAAAGCAAAGGTTAATGCGAAACCTCGAAAAGCCTAAGCTTATGAAGCCTAAGGTAACGAAGAACGTTCCATGCTTTGAGTATGGAGAGATAGGACAATGAAAAGGAATTGTCCCTCCTATCTCAAGGAGTTGAAAGACAAGAGGGATGTTGAGCAAACCTCAAATACAATTTCCATGATTCACACATTGTATTAAATGTCATTTCTTCAAACACATGGGTATTGGATACCGGATGTGAAACTCATTCTTGCAATTGTTGCAAAGGGGTTCAAAAGAAATGTGCGCTTCAAGGAAGGAAACTCTATTTTGAGACTTTCAAATTGTTTGGAAGTTGTTCTCAAACCCTTTTGTATGCATCTAGTTTGACTAGGAACATAATTAAGGTTTCCTATTAAAACAATGTGATCATGATTTAAAGTTTGTAAAGAATGGTATTAAGTTTTATGGATGATATATTTCATTTTAAGGACATACCTTTTAATGATATCCATGAATTGGTTCATGATAATTCGTCCTACAATGACTTATTATACACATTAAGCACCAAGAAACTTAAAATGGGTTTAAGTTATTATTATCTTTGACATTATCGTATTAGTCACATAAACAGAATTGGATTCAAACACTTCAAAAGAATGGTCTTTTGGAAACAAATGAAAATGTTTCATTTGATAAGTGTGAACCAAAAGACTTATTAGGAATGATACATTTGGATGTATGTGGTCCTTTTAAGACAATGACAAAGATTGGTGACAGATACTTCATTACTTTTACCGACGATTACAGTCGCTATTATTATGTGCACTTGATGACACATAAGCATGAAGCTTTTGAAATGTTCAAAATCTTCAATAATAAAGTAGAATATCAACTCTACATAACTATCTGTGTTCTTCATTCTGATAAAGAAGAAACTGAACCCTATTTGGATATGGTTCAATTTATTATGGCTATGAGCTTACCATCTTTATCATTTTGGGTTTTCGCATTGCTCTTTAAGTCTCATATTTTGAATATGACCCGGACCAAGAAAGTGTAGATTAGTTGAGAATCCACAGAGACTGTATGGAATACTGTTTCTTTGACTCAACAGAGCAAAAGTATTTATTTCTCGAAAGGCTAAGTTCTTGGAAACCGAGTTCTTTATGGAAGGAATGACGTATAGAACTGTGGAACTTGATAAGAATCAAAATCCACAAGCCGGTACACTTTTGGTTGACACTAGCTACCAACAAGAGGTTGTTGATGATAATCAAGAGGTTGATAAATATACACAAAACGTTCACAAATCTGGTAGAGTTAGTATTCCATCTAAGTGATATGAACATTCCAAGAATGGATGCTATGTGGTTGACCCCTGTAGGCTAACCATATACCAAGATGCTATGTCCAATTTGGATTGGGACAAATGGCTAGAAGCCATGAACGTAAGGATGCAATCCATGTATAACAACCAAGTTTGAGAATTGGTTGACCCTCTACTTAACTCCAAACCGGTTGGATACAAGTGGGTTTTCAAGACGAAAACAGATATGCATGGAGACTTGAATACTTATAAATCAAAGACTTATAGCATAAGGTTTCCATCAAACTCAATTGGTTGATTATGATGAAGCTCTTGCGCCCGTGGCAATGCTAAAGTCGATTAGGATATCATGTGCCATAACTGCATATTCTGAATATGAGTTTTGGCAAATGGATGTCAAAACCGCTTTTCTTAATGAACATCTCGAAGAGATTGTCCATACAGTTCAGCATGATGGTTTTGTCGATCCATGACATCCTAATAATGTATATAAGTTAAAGTGATCAATCTATGGATTGAAACAAGCATCGAGAAGGTTGTGTATATATATAAAGGCTAGTGGGAGCATAAATGTATTCTTAGTGTTGTATGTTGATGACACACTACTATTTGGAAATAATATTCCAACCTTGGAAGGTGTTAAAACCTAGCTTGGAAGATGTTTTTCATATAAGATCTCATTTAAGCCACCCATATTTTGGAATAAGGATCTATAAGGATAGATCGAGGTGGTTGATAGGGTTAAACCAAAGTGCATATATATTGATAAAATATTGAAAAGGTTCAAGATGAAAAACTCTTAGAAAGGTATGGTACCTATTCAAGGAGGGACAGTGTTGACTACGTCTCAATGTCCAAGCTCATAGGATGAGCAAAATCAAATGAATGATATCCCATACGCATCTGCTATAGGATCCATCATTTGTGTGATGATATGCACTAGACGGACGAGTCATGCTTATTAAGTATGACAAAGTAGATACCAATAGAAATAACCATCGGATGGCTCTTAAAAGTATATTGAAATACCTTAGTGGGACTAAGGATTTGTTTCTAATATACGGAACTATTGAAAAGGAAGTCGTTGTAAAGGGTTACACGGATGCAGGCTTCCAAAACTGATCGAGATGATTTTCGATCACAATCGGGGTATACTTCCATTATGAATAGAGGAGAAGTGTCCTTGAAAGGTTCAAAGCAAGACACGGTAGCATTGTTCACTACAAAATCCGAATACATAGCCGCTTCATTGGCAGCTTGGGAAGCTGCATGGATAAATTTGTCCATTGCTTATCTAGGGATGGTCTCTACCATTCAAGACCCCTAGAAATCTTTGGTAATTACATGGGTGGATTGCTCAAATCAAGGAACCCCGTACTCATCAAAGACTAAGCACCTTGAGCGGAGATTCAACATCATAAGGTATGGAGTTGAAAAGGGTAAGATATGTATTCGTAAAGTTCATAAAGATCAAAACATTGCTGATCCACTAACGAAGCTCCTTGATGAGGGCAAAGTATGAGGGTCATACTTGTGCCTTAGGACTTCGATTTACTGGTGATTAGAATTGATCTGTTTAGCATATAAAACATGGAACAATTGTAATATTTAACTCTTTTATATATTTGAGTTATGTTCCCTTTTAGCATGTTTACATCCATGAATAATTCTTTTATTCTAAATGTCTGTAGTCGGTCATATTTGTGGGAACAAATATGAATGTAAGACTATTATGAACTTGGATTGGTGAATATTCATAAGGCATGAATATAGAGCAATTGGTTGCTGCCAAGGTTCATAGATATTTGTGGGATACGAATATTGGACTGACCCGCGTCTCAAATCTTACTACATGGAATCTTATTGATTGATCATAAGTAAATTTGAGTAAAGGCGAATATCATTTGGTATCCTCTGACCTGAGATACATATTGGGTTTTGATATTCACCAAGTGTTATACCTTGAGCTAGTTCTTCGCTGATATGAAATAATGGTCAGTACATAAGGCTATGTTCAGGTATGACATAAGGTGATTGTGAGAAACATATGTAGTCAAGATGGGATTTGTTCCTCTTATTTCGTTGAGAGTATGATGTCTAAGGCCTGATTAACTTAAATCAACAAGGAATGATCATTCTGTGTCCTTGGATTTAACATGACATCTGTAACAAAAGGATAAATGATTGATTCACCTAAAACATTTCAAGTTGGATACTTGAAGGGGATAATGTTATTGAATGGCTTCTAAGTCATGCGTATTAAGGGTAGTAAACGTTGTTAGGCGGTATTTACTGCTTGCATCAATCTTCTATGAATCTTGTGCAAGTGGGAGATTGTTGGATTCTTTATGCCCAAGACACATAGAATATTGATGTGGTTAGTGCGTCATGATCCAAGTCGGGTCATACCCAATAACAAGTTTAGCAAATACCAATATGTATTTAATTGATGATATGATCATGCAATTAAATCATTGCACCAATTTCTGAAAAGGGTTTTCTAAAATAAGTTGTATGTGAGAAAGAACAACTTATAATTATATTTTGTTCATGGACATTATTTGTAATGTTATTTAAGTTTGTTAAATAACATCAAATAATAAGAGTGTGTGTTTAAGTTATATATTTAAAAGGTTAAACTATATAACTAATAATAATAATACAAAATACAACTAGTGACCTTTTAGTGGGTGTTTTAAAATGACAAACCCAATTTTGAAAGAGGTGTGGCCGCCCCCTTGAGGGCATTTTTGGTCATTTTGTTTTCTTGAAAACACACACCCATTAACACAAAACACACTCTCCAAAATTCAGCTCTCTCTCTTACATGCAAGGGCCAAGAACACACATTTTTCTCTCAAACTTCTTGAAGAAAAGCTGCTGAAAATTCGATTTTCAGCATCCATGGTCCGATTTGGTGCACAAAGCCTAACAAAAGGGGTGTTTGTTGGAGGCTTGTGGGTATGAACACTTGAGGACATCTATTCTTGATGTTTTGGTCATCCAATAGCAGCTCCATCTACATCTTTATCCACGTTTTCCAGCAGTCTTTGGATGATGTTTCAGTCTCGGTTTTAACAGCATAACTAGAGGTAGTTTGTATGTTATGATTTGGTTGTTATTTCTTGTAGCTAGCTAGTTCAAACACATATTAAAGATCCTTATATTCTTGGGTTTGTTGTTACTATGAAATGAACCTTAAATTTCAGTTTATAAAACATGAAATTAAGCATTTAATCCGCTGTGTTTTCCTTGTTTAAATGGTTAAACTACGTTGTAAAGGTCCAACAAACCCAACATTGGCATCTATAGCCGGATATGTGGTTGACTAGCTTCATGTGTTCTTGTAAAATTGGTTTTATGAGGCTTTAACAACCAAATTAGGGCTGTTTTGAGATGATATGATGATACCCCAACCTTTCAAGGTTATATCTTGCATGCTTCTGATTAAATCTTGAAAGGAAAGATATCAAAATGGTTGATAGTGCCTTTGTTTGGACAAAAGACCCTAAATTCTTGGTTTATATTGGCTGAAAATTTAGGGTCAAATGGGGTTCATTTTGGTTCTTGAGATGATGTATATGGCTACATATATTAGTGCATAACATAGCCTTGACCATGTGTGTTTTGGATTTGGTTGATTATAATCTTGTCATGTTGGTTGTATTCATTCTTTATGGGTTGTAATAATTTCTTTTGCGTTTCTATTTGGGTTGTAATTTGTTTATTCATTTGGCAATGTAATAAATAGATTAGGAGTATTTTTATTTTACTAGAAAATATGTATTAGGATATATATTTTGTAAAAGAAGATGCTCGGGAAGAAAGCACAAAAGGAAGACACAAGGGATGAACTTGAAGCATTTGGATGCAAGTTCAAGTGGGGTCTTTGGAGATCTCATCTTTTGTGTTGTGTTCAACCCTTAGGAAAGACCTTATGACAACACTTGTGATGGCAAACAAGTGTAGTCAACTTAGTAGCTATGGTTATGCACATATGTTTGTATGATTATGCTTGTTTGGTTGTTTGTTGTATGATTGTTGTTTGATATTTGGATATGCAAAACAAACTCATTAGCAAACTTAACAAGCTAAAAATTTATGGTTTCTAATCATTAAGTGGTTAATAAAAGGTTATTAAAAGGATTAATGATTTAATAAAAGAGGTTTTATTAAAATAAACCATAGGGTACCATGTATTTAAAAGCATGCGAATACAAGGTACATAGAGTTTTCATAACTAGAATTAATGGAAACTTAAATCCCTTTGGTAACAAGTCTAACACCATCCTTTTACACGACACTCGAATCTCTGGGAACTATTTGTGGGATAAAGGTCACCTAACCACTTGTAGGGAACTTGTATCTTTGAGGTGAGTCTAACGTACTTGTGGGATAAAGGTCACCTAACTGCTTGTATGTGAAAACTCACACGTGTGTGTAAGTAGGACGACTTGAATTGGAAACCATGTGATTAGGGTCACCGAAGCATGGCGTACAATGGTGTTGATGGGATTAAACATGCCGACTAAACATATGATGTTTAACCGATCCCATAAGACTAGAAGTTGCAATAGGTTGCAATTGTCAACTGTTGACTACCTTGTTAATTTAAATAATGGTATAAAGGTCACCTAACCATCATTTAAATGTAACGTTGGATTATAGATTTTAATTATTAATTGTCTATGAGACATGTAAAGGGTATTTATAGTTAAAATGTAACTTTTCAGAAATACTAAAATGAACTTTGTAATTTTGTAGTAATGGCCGCAAACCACGATGCTACTACCCCGACCGTCCCTACCCTATCACCGAGAACCATCTTAAAAGGGGATCGTCTTAACCATAATAAACTTATGGACTCAATTTCGAAATTTGAGAATCGTTCTAAAAAATGACATGATAATCTAGTTGAAGGAAATGTTCCTTCAACAAACTTTAGTAGATTGCTACGAAACGGTTTGAGCACCTTATACATGTCACATGGAAGAAACCCAATCGATATCATCTTACATATTCTTAAGATGAAAAGCCACATTGATAGCCTCAAGATGCTTAACTGTCCTGTCTCAAAGTAGTTGGCCAAGGATTTGATCCTTGATTGCCTAACTAAAGGTTTGAGACATTCATAATAAACTGTAATATGAATGGGTGGGACAAGAGCATTGGTGAACTTCACGCAATGCTCAAAGCAACCGAGGCAGGGATGGGTAGAGAGGTTCTACCTATTCTCTCGATCAATGAGGGAGGCTATAAAAATGGCCAATCCCGATCCTAAGGCAATTATTGCCAAAGGAAAGGAATACATCAAAGCAAAGGTTAATGCGAAACCTCGAAAAGCCTAAGCTTATGAAGCCTAAGGTAACGAAGAACGTTCCATGCTTTGAGTATGGAGAGATAGGACAATGAAAAGGAATTGTCCCTCCTATCTCAAGGAGTTGAAAGACAAGAGGGATGTTGAGCAAACCTCAAATACAATTTCCATGATTCACACATTGTATTAAATGTCATTTCTTCAAACACATGGGTATTGGATAGCGGATGTGAAACTCATTCTTGCAATTGTTGCAAAGGGGTTCAAAAGAAATGTGCGCTTCAAGGAAGGAAACTCTATTTTGAGACTTTCAAATTGTTTGGAAGTTGTTCTCAAAACCTTTTGTATGCATCTAGTTTGACTAGGAACATAATTAAGGTTTCCTATTAAAACAATATGATCATGATTTAAAGTTTGTAAATAGTGGTATTAAGTTTTATGGATGATGTATTTCATTTTAAGGACATACCTTTTAATGATATCCATGAATTGGTTCATGATAATTCGTCCTACAATGACTTATTATACACATTAAGCACCAAGAAACTTAAAATGGGTTTAAGTTATTATTATCTTTGACATTATCGTATTAGTCATATAAACAAGAATTGGATTCAAACACTTCAAAAGAATGGCCTTTTGGAAACAAATGAAAATGTTTCATTTGATAAGTGTGAACCAAAAGACTTATTAGGAATGATACATTTGGATGTATGTGGTCCTTTTAAGACAATGACAAAGATTGGTGATAGATACTTCATTACTTTTACCGACGATTATAGTCGCTATTATTGTGTGCACTTGATGACACATAAGTATGAAGCTTTTGAAATGTTCAAAATCTTCAATAATGAAGTAGAATATCAACTCTACATAACTATTTGTGTTCTTCATTCTGATAAAGAAGAAACTGAACCCTATTTGGATATGGTTCAATTTATTATGGCTATGAGCTTACCATCTTTATCATTTTGGGTTTTCGCATTGCTCTTTAAGTCTCATATTTTGAATATGACCCGGACCAAGAAAGTGTAGATTAGTTGAGAATCCACAGAGACTGTATGGAATATTGTTTCTTTGACTCAACAGAGCAAAAGTATTTATTGCTCGAAAGGCTAAGTTCTTGGAAACCGAGTTCTTTATGGAAGGAATGAGGTATAGAACTGTGGAACTTGATAAGAATCAAAATCCACAAGCCGGTATACTTTTGGTTGACACTAGCTACCAACAAGAGGTTGTTGATGATAATCAAGAGGTTGATAAATATACACAAAACGTTCACAAATCTGGTAGAGTTAGTATTCCATCTAAGTGATATGAACATTCCAAGAATGGATGCTATGTGGTTGACCCCTGTAGGCTAACCATATACCAAGATGCTATGTCCAATTTGGATTGGGACAAATGGCTAGAAGCCATGAACGTAAGGATGCAATCCATGTATAACAACCAAGTTTGAGAATTGGTTGACCCTCCACTTAACTCCAAACCGGTTGGATACAAGTGGGTTTTCAAGACGAAAACAGATATGCATGGAGACTTTAATACTTATAAATCAAAGACTTATAGCATAAGGTTTCCATCAAACTCAATTGGTTGATTATGATGAAGCTCTTGCGCCCGTGGCAATGCTAAAGTCGATTAGGATATCATGTGCCATAACTGCATATTCTGAATATGAGTTTTGGAAAATGGATGTCAAAACCGCTTTTCTTAATGAACATCTCGAAGAGATTGTCCATACAGTTCAGCATGATGGTTTTGTCGATCCATGACATCCTAATAATGTATATAAGTTAAAGTGATCAATCTATGGATTGAAACAAGCATCGAGAAGGTTGTGTATATATATAAAGGCTAGTGGGAGCATAATTGTATTCTTAGTGTTGTATGTTGATGACACACTACTATTTGGAAATAATATTCCAACCTTGGAAGGTGTTAAAACCTAGCTTGGAAGATGTTTTTCATATAAGATCTCGTTTAAGCCACCCATATTTTGGAATAAGGATCTATAAGGATAGATCGAGGTGGTTGATAGGGTTAAACCAAAGTGCATATATATTGATAAAATCTTGAAAAAGGTTCAAGATGAAAAACTCTTAGAAAGGTATGGTACCTATTCAAGGAGGGACAGTGTTGACTACGTCTCAATGTCCAAGCTCATAGGATGAGCAAAATCAAATGAATGATATCCCATACGCATCTGCTATAGGATCCATCATTTGTGTGATGATATGCACTAGACCGGACGAGTCATGCTTATTAAGTATGACAAAGTAGATACCAATAGAAATAACCATCGGATGGCTCTTAAAAGTATATTGAAATACCTTAGTAGGACTAAGGATTTGTTTCTAATATACGGATCTATTGAAAAGGAAGTCGTTGTAAAGGGTTACACGGATGCAGGCTTCCAAAACTGATCGAGATGATTTTCGATCACAATCGGGGTATACTTCCATTATGAATGGAGGAGAAGTGTCCTTGAAAGGTTCAAAGCAAGACACGGTAGCATTGTTCACTACAAAATCCGAATACATAGCCGCTTCATTGGCAGCTTGGGAAGCTGCATGGATAAATTTGTCCATTGCTTATCTAGGGATGGTCTCTACCATTCAAGACCCCTAGAAATCTTTGGTAATTACATGGGTGGGATTGCTCAAATCAAGGAACCCCGTACTCATCAAAAGACTAAGCACCTTGAGCGGAGATTCAACATCATAAGGTATGGAGTTGAAAAGGGTAAAGATATATATTCGTAAAGTTCATAAAGATCAAAACATTGCTGATCCACTAACGAAGCTCCTTGATGAGGGCAAAGTATGAGGGTCATACTTGTGCCTTAGGACTTCGATTTACTGGTGATTAGAATTGATCTGTTTAGCATATAAAACATGGAACAATTGTAATATTTAACTCTTTTATATATTTGAGTTATGTTCCCTTTTAGCATGTTTACATCCATGAATAATTCTTTTATTCTAAATGTCCGTAGTCGGTCATATTTGTGGGAACAAATATGAATGTAAGACTATTATGAACTTGGATTGGTGGATATTCATAAGGGATGAATATAGAGCAATTGGTTGCTGCCAAGGTTCATAGATATTCGTGGGATACGAATATTGGACTGACCCGCGTCTCAAATCTTACTACATGGAATCTTATTGATTGATCATAAGTAAATTTGAGTAAAGGTGAATATCATTTGGTATCCTCTGACCTGAGATACATATTGGGTTTTGATATTCACCAAGTGTTATACCTTGAGCTAGTTCTTCGCTGATATGAAATAATGGTCAGTACATAAGGCTATGTTCAGGTATGACATAAGGTGATTGTGAGAAACGTATGTAGTCAAGATGGGATTCGTTCCTCTTACTCGTTGAGAGTATGATGTCTAAGGCCTGATTAAGTTAAATCAACAAGGAATGATCATTCTGTGTCCTTAGATTTAACATGACATCTGTAACAAAAGGATAAATGATTGATTCACCTAAAACATTTCAAGTTGGATACTTGAAGGGGATAATGTTATTGAATGGCTTCTAAGTCATGCGTATTAAGGGTAGTAAACCGTTGTTAGGCGGTATTTACTGCTTGCATCAATCTTCTATGAATCTTGTGCAAGTGGGAGATTGTTGGATTCTTTATGCCCAAGACACATAGAATATTGATGTGGTTAGTGCGTCATGATCCAAGTCGGGTCATACCCAATAACAAGTTTAGCAAACACCAATATGTATTTAATTAATGATATGATCATGCAATTAAATCATTGCACCAATTTCTGAAAAAGGGTTTTCTAAAATAAGTTGTATGTGAGAAAGAACAACTTATAATTATATTTTGTTCATGGACATTATTTGTAATATTATTTAAGTTTGTTAAATAACATCAAATAATAAGAGTGTGTGTTTAAGTTATATATTTAAAAGGTTAAACTACATAACTAATAATAATAATACAAAATACAACTAGTAACCTTTTAGTGGGTGTTTTAAAATGGGAAACTCAATTTTGAAAGAGAAGTGGCTGCCCCCTTGAGGGTAATTTTGGTCATTTTGTTTTCTTGAAAACACACACCCATTAACACAAAAAACACACTCTCCAAAATTCAGCTCTCTCTCTTACATGCAAGGGCCAAGAACACACACACTTTTCTCTCAAAACTTCTTGAAGAAAAGCTGCTGAAAATTCGATTTTCAGCATCAATGGTCCGATTTTGGTGCACAAAGCCTAACAAAAGGGGTGTTTGTTGGAGGCTTGTGGTATGAACACTTGAGGACAGCTATTCTTGATGTTTTGGTCATCCAATAGCAGCTCCATCTACATCTTTATCCACGTTTTCCAGCAGTCTTTTGAATGATGTTTCAGCCTCGGTTTTAACAGCATAACTAGAGGTAGTTTGTATGTTATGATTTGGTTGTTATTTCTTGTAGATAGCTAGTTCAAACACATATTAAAGATCCTTATATTCTTGGGTTTGTTGTTACTATGAAATGAACCTTAAATTTCAGTTTATAAAACATGAAATTAAGCATTTAATCCGCTGCGTTTTCCTTGTTTAAATGGTTAAACCACGTTGTTAAGGTCCAACAAACCCAACAATAATTCCCATATCCTCAAGAACCCTAGAATCCAAATCAAACGAATTGACCATGTAAATGTTTATTGTAATCGAATTAATGTTAGGGCTTTGGTTCCCAGAGTAAAACCATGTGTGTGTGTATGCGCGTAGGATTACCTGGATTGATGTCCATTTGGTGATAAAAGATGAAACAAGGTCGTGGTTGATTGAGAAATCAATTTGGGAGATTTAGATGTTGATACTCC
Source organism: Flaveria ramosissima (assembly GCA_025215565.1). NCBI lineage: Eukaryota > Viridiplantae > Streptophyta > Magnoliopsida > Asterales > Asteraceae > Flaveria > Flaveria ramosissima. The sequence goes on from CM046041.1 coordinate 2,509,555, forward strand.
AAATTGGTAAAAGGGAAACTGTTGTGCGCCCAAGTGTGGATGAGCAAGCTATAGTCTTTTTGGAGGCCAAGAACACTTATCAAAAGGGGCTTCACTGAAATAGCCATAAGTTGGGCTAGAAGTCTCCGGTTTGGGCCATTTTTTAGCCCAAAAACGGCTTATTTTAGGAGTTATTTCAACTTGTATCTTATTTTTACATTTTGTTGGACTTTACATTTGCCTCAGTTTTTGGCCCGTTTATGTTTTGTGGCCCATTCGACTTTTCTTTGTTTCTTTATATGCATGTAAGAGATTGAAGGAATGATCATTGAAGTTTATGAAAAAATCTTGTTTTTCTCTCTATCATAGTGTGTGTTAGTATGAGTCCTGATTATCGGTATTCTTTGTGAATCAACGATAGTTAGAATAATTGTTCCTGGTATTCTCGTTGAATCAACAGGTTCAATTATTTATCTTTCTGTTTACGACTGCATCAGAAACCTTCTGAGAGCGATAAGGATTGATAGCCCTCAACCAATTGCAATCAAGATTACTCAGAAGAGGTATCTCGAATGAGTTGCAGGTCGCGAATGAAGGTGATGGTCGAATGTGATGTGTGTGTGTATTTCAGATGAAATTGGAGGTTCAAATGGTATGAAGGGATAGAATGCAATGTTTTCCCATATTTATATGATCTCAATTTTGGATGTTTCAATCCAATCGAGTTATGAATTTGGTATGAAAGTTTCGGGGTCATTTCGTGAGCATTAACACAATTTTTAATCACAATGATTTGTAAGTTTTAATCGAATTGATATCAGGAGCGTTTTGGGTTGAATAGTTATTTCATTTGATGATTCGAGTTGTAACGGGTCCAATTTGTTATGTGATTTCGGTTTCAAGTAGACAATGTATAATAGTCGGAGATTCAAATTAAGATGGTCATTGTATTCGAGTCTGGTACACAAGTGGGTTTAAACGGTTTGATTAGGTTTAATTTGGATATATTTGGTTGATTTGGTGGCCACCGGAGCTCTCCGGAAGTTGGCCGGAGAACAGGGAGGGGCGAGGGGGGGTTGGTTTGGGGTTTGTTGAAATTACACTTTGGTCTCTGGTGTTTTGAAGAGTTATTATTGACGGGTTTGTTAAAACACTAAAACATAGTTTAACCTTTTAAACTTTTCAGAAAACGCAGCGGAGGTATAGGATTATAACAAGTTTATAATCTGAAATTTTCGTGTTCTTAGTGTCCATTTAATGTAGAAAAGCAAACCCAAACAAAAGGATCATGTATGTGAATGAAACAAGCTATGACAAAACATAAACGTACATAAAATCACAGCTTGAACAAGCTGTGACAACTACCTTGTTCCAGCAGCAAATGTCGACCAAAATGAGGTGTTTGATGCTTGTTCTTTTGGCCAAGACTTCAAGGAGGAGTCCTCAAGTGCTTATACCCCAAGCCTTGTGAAGCACACACCACTTTTGCTAGGAATAGTTCACCAAAATCAAACCAAAAACTCCAAATCTGCAGCCTCAAATCCGAGAGAGAAGAGAGAGAGGAGAGAGTCTTTTGATTTTCGTTTGCATGAAATGATGTGTGTTAGAGGTGGAGTCAATTGCTAGTTAAGAGTTGCAAGTCTCAAAACACAAAGGTCCAATGAGAATGCAACATAGGGGGCAGCCATGTGTTTTAAATTTTAAGAGATTCCCTCTTAAAATTATAACACATAATACAAGTTAACTAGTCCTTTTAACTAGACACATATACAAGTAACCATTTAATTGTATAATCTAGTCACTCCATTATAAGTTTTGCAATATTATTTAACTAATTTAAATAAAATTACAAATAACTCATTGAACAAAATATCCTAATAAATTGTTCCATCTCATATGCAACTCTTTTAGAAAACCTATTTTCTAAATTGGTGTAAATATTTAATTGCATGATCATATCATCAATTAAATATTAATTGGTGTTTGCTAAGCTTGTTATTGGGTATAACCCGACTTGGATCATAACGTACTAACCACATCAATATTCTAAGTGTCTTGGGCACACAGAATCCTACAATTATTAATGTAAGAAACTTTTAAAATTAAGTTTTGGAAATTACAGATTTAAACCCTATACTTATAAAATCTAATTTATATAATAAATCATTTTATATTTATAAAATATTTATAAAACTTTATAAGTTTTAATAAGACTTTTTTAATTATTTACAGTAATTTAATGACCAACACACATAAACGGCAAATGAAACTTTACAACTTTATAATAGTTTATTTTATAAATCATATTATTATTATAAATTGTTTAAATGATTTAAAATATAAAAATTGAATAAGACAATTCACAATATTGGTTAAATTGCACATTTAATGCATTTGATTTATTAAAATAAATAAAAAATTTGATCTTGAAATTTTCATTGCATGAAAGTTCAAAATGGGTTCGGGTTTGGGTTTATAGTTTGAAAATGGGCATGTTACAAATATTGTCATTTCTTCTAATCTATCTCTATTGGATTTTACAAAAGAAGATGGGCTAGATCTTACAGACTGTGTTTGGAGAGTCCCGACACATGTATTATATTCATTCTTTCTGAACCACCAACAATTATTGAAATTTTAGTAATATCCCTTGGATCATATCTCCATGAGGCGAATGGGTTTTAAGAGCTTAATAGAGCTACATATAAAGCTTACTATGTATCTTATGCATTTTCTAGCTTTTCCTTTCTAGATAGTCTTAGTAGAATTGTTACCATTAACATATACCTTTTGGACCTAACACATATGAACTTTTCTATGTCTAGCATCTGTTGTAGATCATCTGTGCTAAGAATGGTACTTTGAGTTCACTAGGGGGTAAAGTCTTCTTATGATCCATTCTTTCAATAAAGAAGTGACAAGTTTTGTCATGAAAACCCCAATATACTATTATAAATCTATTTTCTTTTGAAAATTCAGAATGATTGCTTAAAGGTTTGTCTTCTTCATAGTCTTTCGAAGATTTTGTTTTTGTTTCTAATCCAAGTTTAAGGCTTGTAGCTGTACTTGGTGGCACTACAAATAGAGGCTAAGGAGATTGTTGTTCTAGTTGGTCTATTGTTGCTTTTATGGGAATGGGTTGGATTGTTAGAGGTTTAGAATTTTTAATTCTTTTGCTATTTTGGGCAAAGAAAACCATCTTTCTTTTATTCCTTTTCTATTCTTATTCTCATGCCTTTCCAATCTTCTTAAACTCTTCTACCATCATCTGTTAGGCAATTTGTTCTGTGTACACTGAATTATTACTCATTCTACTAGGATTCATGCATAGGTTTTTCAAAATATTAATAATACATGGTGGTATAATAAGCACATAAGTGTGTGTAGGTCAAACCCTAGATCACCCACCAAGAGTCGAATTACAAACCAAATATTTAAACAAACATACCCAACGATGTTTAAGAGATTACACATTTCTCTTGCAAGATTGTAGACCACAACAAACCTAAAACACAATGTTGTAACAATCCGGCCGTTAAAGATGCTCTCATGAAACAAAAACACCAACCCTACCCTCAATGCCAAATTCGATCTCTATTTAAATCATCTACCTAACTTGATCACCAAAACACCTAGATCTTTATTCGATCACCAAATCTCCCAAATCTTTATACAATTACAGAATATCTATCTGATTACAGTTCTATCTGATCATTATTAAATCAAGATAATGGCACACAAACAAAACCCGATGCCAAACGCATGCGGTGGCAGTTCGATGGTTGGACGGTGACAGTGGCAGTGTAGGCAGGGCTAGCAATACAAGTAGCGATTATGATAAGGTGTGAGAGATGGTCTTGTGGCGACGAGGGTGTGATAGGGGGAGGGGAAGAGGATTAGGTTTTTGCAACTTTTTCTTAAACATTTTGTTTTTACGTATGCTTTTTCTAATCTTTAATCCTTGATTTATAGTTAACATAAAACCTTAGTGATCAAGCTCGGTTAACCATAATTAAATTTTAACCAAATTCGATTATTCAGTAATAAAAACTAATAAACAACTTTAATTATTTTAATTGTATGGAAATTATATTATTGATTCAATTAACTAATAATTGATTATACATGAGACATATACATTTTAAGAATTTCTATAAGTCTCATGCAGCCAAAACATCCAAAGTCTCTAGCATGCATGCAGTGAAGAACAGAAGTAGAAATGCTTCGGAAGTTTTACACCTTGCATTAGAAATATTCTAAGTGTAAAATCTTCCGAAGCCAAGACCAACATCTTCCAAAGCCATAAGTGAAGTCTTCCGAAGCTTCAAAGACAAAGTCTTCCAAAGCCAAAGAGTGAAGACAAATTTCTTCCGAAGACTTTTAGATACATGCTTTTATCTGATGTACTTTACCATAAAGCTGGACCACCTTTCCGCTGCAACTCTGTTTAGTCACCAACTTACATGAGTTGGTGAAAAGGTCCATGCTTTTGGTAATGTATATTAAGGTCTTCAATCTGTGCTTTCTACTTTATGTACTTTTATCATTTTTGTAATATATTAGGATGTGAGCTATGGCATGTCATAGTCACTAGTCAAAAGGCAATCTTTCTTTTGACTCTACATTTGATTTTGTAGTTGTCTAGACTTATGTATCCAGCTGGCCTTTAAAGTATGGCTGGCTGTAGGATGTAGTCTAAAGTATCTCAAATACTTGTAACTTTCTATTGTATGCTTTGAAACATTTGTAAAAGAACTTGAGAAGCAATATACAATATTCTTGAAAACCAAATACTTGTGTTGTTAACTATCTTTTTCTGTATCATTTTTACTTGTGTTCTTAGCATCTTTCACATAAGTTAACCAGTTCCCTATTTGATTTGTTAAGTGTTCTAAGGAACTCTTCTAATTATGTTGTTGTGTTGTAATTGCATACCCTTCACCGGTCCTGCATTTGGTATCAGAGCCATTCAGGCTCTTGATATAAGATCTCGCCATCTTAAGATCCATCACACACACAAAATACTTAACAGCTCAAATGGCTGCTATTACCAAAGCTGATATGGAAACTGTAACTATGACAAAGTCTCCACTGATCACTCCTGAAGACTGAGATACTTGGTGTCAAAGAATGGAAAGCTTCATCAAGTCTCAAGACTCCAGGATGTGGGACTCTGTTGTTGAAGGACCTTACATACCAAGCACCACTTTTGCTACTGGTGGTGGTATGATTCTAATGTCTGTAGCTGATTACTCTGAAGAAGGCAGGAAGAGAATTGAAATTGATCTGAAAGCCATGATAGCCCTTCAAACTACTCTTTCAAACTCCATCTACAAAGGCTTCAAGAAGTGCAAAACTGCCAAGCAACTGTGGGAAGCACTGAAGTTGATGTATGAGGGGTCCACTGAAGCAAAGGAGAATAAAAAGGATCTCCTAAAGTAGCAGTTTGAAAACTTCACCTTCAAGGTAGGAGAAACCATGACTTAACAATATTTCAGGTATGTTGAGATTGTGGATACTCTAATGGATCTTGGAGTAACTCTTAAGAATAGGGACATTGTAAGGAAGTTTATGTCCTCTCTTCCTAGACAATGGACACATTATTGTGTTGTCATCAAGAGGACTGAGAACCTTAAGACTCTTACTCTCACAGAGTTGTATGGTATTCTTAGTGGCTACCAGATGGAGATGAATATGCAAAACTCATCTGGTAACTCCAGCAATCAACTGAGTTCAGCCCTCCATGTGGTTGAAAGGGAAAGCATTGAACCATAACATCATCTTATATGCTACCTTGACAACTCACAAAAGGATCCTTTCATCACCTTCCCAGAGACTCAAAGCGAAAGCTACACTCAAGGAAGTCCTTTCCAAGAGACAAGTTCTTTTCATGCCTTTGTCTCTGCTGGTGAAACCACAGGAAACTTTCTCTTCACTCTTGAAGAACTGGACTGTATCCATCCAGATGATCTGAAGTACATGGAGATAGTTTAGCAGATGGCTCTTCTCACTCACAGAGCCAAGAAGTTCTACAAGAGGACAGGGAGGAAGTTTCCAAGCAATGCAGCCAGTGGAAAGTTTGGGCTGGATAAAAGCAAAGTAAAGTGTTACAACTATAACCAGATGGGACACTTTGCAAGGGAGTGTAAGGCACCAAGGACAAATGGTGGCCAAACACAAGCCAGACCAAACTACACTGAGAAAGCTCCCAAGAATGAGAAGCCAAAGCAACAAGCTGCAGTTGTTGTTGAAGAAGGAGGCTTTAAAAGGAGCTTTCAGGTAGAAGATGCATCTCCAAACCAAGCACTCATGGCAGACCACGATGAAGCCAAGGTATTAGAACATCTTGTACTCCTAAATGTATTACTAAAGCTAATAGATACGAGGCCTATAACTTAGAAATAAGATCTGATCTTGAGTCCTTAAATATCTTAAAAGCTTATTTTAAGAGGGCTGAAAATGATTATAAACTAAAGATAGAGGACTTAGAGAAAACCATTTCAACTCTTAAACATGAGCACACAAACTACAGGACTCAGATCAAAGACCTCATTACTAAGTTAACTGAATGCCAGGCTGAGCTTGTGATCAGCAAAGCCAAGGCAAAAAAATGTGTTCTTGAAAAAGAGATGTTGATACATATGTACCTAGTTTAGGAGTTTATTGTAAATGTCTGTCATGGCTTACATATATGTAATGATTGAGGTGAATGAAATACAATATGTGATTGATGCTTATAATGTTTAATGTTTCATTGTTTATTGTGTGACAAAGTATATTGAACTAACTTTATAAGTTTGAGGTTATTGTGCATAGTTCTTAGTCAACAATGATTGAGAAACGTGTTCAAACTTAATCGTATGAAGTCTTCATGCAAATGTACCATGCTAATGGACCATACGCATGAATACTTCATGCTAATGAACCAGTCGCACGACTGAACCAGACGACTGGATCAGTCATACGAATGAGACATGGTATTGACTCAGTCGCACGACTGAACCTTCAGTCGTGTGTATGAATCAGTCGCATGAGTCAATCGCACGACTGAACCATGCTAATGGTTCAGTCGCACGAATGAAGACTGCAAACCCATAAATACCACTTAATTCGTGGAATAACAGAACTTTAGAGACATACTCATAACCTAGCCATCCAGAGCGTCCAGAAAGCCTGTTCCAAGTTCATAGTTTGCATATGATCGTTCTCTACTCGTTCTTAACGTTTCTTTAATTGTTAGATTGTCGGGATTGCATTCTCACTGATTGGATCGCCAATCAAATAGGATTCCGCACTATTTGAAATGGTTTCACGCATTATCAGTTGGTATTCCGTACGTACACGGTCCTGACAAGTGGTATCGAGCTTTGGCTCTTGATTTTGTGTGTGACTCGATTACTCTCGGTGTAAAAATCACGTTTTTCATTCAAAAGAGTCATCTTTTTGAGTAAAACAGTGTTTTCGACGTCTCCAGGTCTCAAAGTTTTCGTTTTTCGGCATACGGCAGATTAGGGTTCTTGAAAAATCGTGTTTTTGTGTCAAAATGTCAAAAACCTTTGATTTTGCAAAAACAGTAGCCTTCAGTCGCGCGATTAGCTCAATTGCACGACTGAACTCATTAACATACCCCATTCGTACGATTGAACTCAGTCTCTCACTCATTCGTACGACTGAACAACCCCATTCGCTTGTCTCCAATCGGACACTCCATACGTACAACTGACTCCCAGTCACAACCTTCATTCGCACGAGTGAATCCAATCGCACGATTGAATTCATTCGCACGCTTCATTCGCACGGTGATCCATACGCATTATTCATTCGCACGATTGAAGTTGACTTGTTCTCAAAGTTCAAAGTTAATACAAATGGAAGATCAGTTTTTAGCGTTTACTGCCGGGAAAGACTCACGTATCCAGAACCTTCTGCTTCCGGAGAATGAGGTTGGAAATCACAATAAACCGCCTAAGCTTATAACGTTAGATGACTATCCATAATGGAAACAGCGGTTCGAGATCTATCTAAATGGAGTTGATCCCAACCTTTTGGAATCCATTCGGACAGGTTATAGTATGCCAGTTGGTGCTGATGGTGTTAAGTTAACTTTGGGAGGTATGACTGACGGCCAAAAAGTGAAGTACAATGCTGAAAAGAAGGTATACGCCCTGTTGACTCAGTCTATGCCAAAAGATATATTCCATCAGTTTTCTGAGAACAAACAGGCAAAGAAGTTATAGGAAGCGTTAGAGAAAAGGTATGATGGGAATGCATCGTTGAAAGCTTTGAAGGCAAAGGCTCTGAAGAAGGAGTTTGACAACTTCTCTTCGATGGGAAAAGAAATCTTGGGTGATGTTTCCGATAGGTTCTACCATCTGATGAGTAAATTGCATACTCATGGGATTACAACGTCTATGGAAGATAAGGTGTCAAGTTTTGCAGATGGGTTTCTAGAGAAATGGGACTCGTTTGTGTCTAATCTGAGACAGAACAATATTCTGTCAAGGTTGGATATAAATGACTTCATATTCAAGTTGAGAGAGGAGGAACTTAGAATAAAGTATAAGTCACAGAAAGGATCCTATGACCAGAATCCTTCATTTTATAACTCAACTCCCAATTCAACCCGTTCAGAGCACCACTTCAAACTGCCTTTGTGTCTAGTTCAGCAGCTCCTTCCTAATCCATTGCTTCAGGATCTGAAACGTAAGGGTCGTCTAGTACCCAATATATTGTGCCTGAAGCAATTCCTATGATGGTCTAGTTGTAGGGAAGACTGGAAATTGCCATCTAGCAGATGAAGATTATGAGCAGGTGGACGAAAGTGAACTGGAAAGAATGGATATTATGTGGGCTTTGGCAAGTGCTGTCAGGAGAGCGAAAAAGTTTGTGAAGAAGACTAGACAGAACTTGGTAGCTACAAAAGATACTACCTTTGGTTTCGACAAAACCAAAGTTACCTGCTTTAATTGTGGAGAAAAGGGGCATTTCAAACGTGAATGTATTAAGCCCAAGAAAACAGGTAACGGAAATCCATTCTCCACCTTCAACCGTCAAGAAAAAGACATGGTCGGAACTAGTTCTTCAAATAAAGAGACTAAGGCACTAACTGCTCAAGATGATGAAGGACAAGACTGGTCTTTCCGTTTTGTCTCTCCTGGAGAATCAAACATTGCTTGTGTTGAAGCATTGGATGATGGGTCTGCCAGTGAAGGTGATATTGCAGCTGGGCAAGCTATGTCAGATTCAGAAGAAGTTGTAAACGTGGTAAATCACGTGATTGAGGAAGAGCTCAGAGCAACAAGTTCAGAATCTCCAGCATCTGAGGAGTCTAATTCTGGATTGATGGCTGATTCATCTGAATCTTCACAGGTAAGCACAAAAGATCAAATTTTTGAAAAACATGCTTGTAATGAATGTAACAAATTTAGAGAAAGCATTGATCTTAAGTTTGCTAGGTTATTAGACCAAAATGATAGCTTAGTAAATGATTTACAACTGTGCACAGAAGCTAATCGGATTTTAAAACAAAACGAGTGCAGTTATGGAGAGAAAATAGAACTTTTAAATAAACAACTATGGGAAACCGAGGTTGTTGCTTTTATTCAAGCAAATGATGTAAAGTTTTATTTAAACTCTTTGGAATAAACAAAGAAAGAAAAAGTAGTTTTAGAAGTCAAAGTCAACTCATTAAAACAAAAACTGCATAGTTGGACTAGTTCCTCTCACATAGTTCAAAATTTAGTGAAAGAACGGAACAATGGGGAAGGGTTGGGTTACAAAGTAGTTCCACCACCACATGAGATCCTGTTAAATACAAAATGTAGACCTGTGAATAACAATCCAATTAAGGATCATGTGGTGTTCACTCCTCTGGTTAGTGATCCGGATCCACGGGTAAACCGATGAATTTTGTCACTAAACAGAAGGAGGCTACTTTGAAATCTAAAGGTAAGATGCCTATTGTATATTTGGATGAACAATTTGAAAAGGTTAATGTAAAGTCAGGTTCAAACATGTCTATTTCTGAAGCCAAAACGACCAAACCAGTTAACCAACCACATGCTTCACGTCAAAGTCCAAATAAACAAAAGGCTAAGGATGTTAAAAATGTTCAAACAATGAAATTTGTTAAAGAAGCAAAAACATCTAAACAAGAAGTGCCCAATCAGACTCAAGTCACACCTGTTTCACCCTCAACTCCACAGAAACAGTTTCCTCAACATGTAGAAGGGAGATCTTGCTACAGTTGTGGAAAGAGATGACATATCACTTCTAACTGTCCTTATTATCAGACTCCAAGACAGAAAATTGAACTTTATGATACTAAACCAAGTTCTTCAAAAACGAGTTCTATTACTCCACCAAAGAGAATAAATGAACCCAAAGTTCAAATTGTAAGCCAGTCGTCTGTTTATCACAAACAGGCCTTATACAAAACTGGCTTATGGAAAGAAAAGTCAAGTCCATTGTCTGATAATGAGAACACTAAGAAGAATGATATGCCCTCACCCTCAAACAGACAGTGGGTTGAGTTTATGATGTGTGATTCCTTTGGGTCACCCAAGCCAGTTAAGGCTTGGGTCCCAAACCTAAATTGATCATTTCTTTTAATGTGCAGGGTGTCCGTTACAGTGTTATCACAAATTCCTGGATTGTTGATAGTGGGGCGTCTAGGCACATGACTGGGAACCTGTCTCTCCTTTTTAATGTCAAACAAATTAAAGGGGGACATGTATCATTTGCTGGTAATAAAGGAGGATACATCACCGCTCAAGGCGAAGTGGGAAACCAGAAATTCAAGTTTGATAAGGTCAACTACGTTCAACAACTACAGAATAACTTGCTTTCAGTCTCCCAGATCTGTGACAAAGGATTCAAAGTTGTTCTTGACAACAAGAAGTGTTATGTATTGAAGAAGGATTACATTATCCCGGAGGACAAAATCTTAATGTCAGCTTCAAGATATAATGACTTATATGTCTTGGATCTATCAAAAGCCTCCACAACTGATCATAAAGTTCAATCTTCTTGTCAAAGGCAATAGAGAAGGACTCAATCTCCTGGCATAGGACAATGGACACATATATCGACGGAAGATGAATCATCTGATCCAGAATGATTTAGTGAATGGAGTAAATGTCAAGAATTTTCAACTTCTGGATTTTTGTGTAGCTTGTAAGAAAGGTAAATAGACCAAGAAGTCTCACAAGGAAAAGAAAGTTAATTCCATTGACCTGGCTCTCGAACTTCTACACATGGATCTGTTTGGTCCTGTCAGCACAAAAAGCATCGCTGGTGATTTGTACTGTTATGTAGTCACTGATGATTACTCTAGATTCTCTTGGGTGATGTTTCTGAAATCCAAATCAGAGACATTTGAATCCTTCAAACAGTTGGTAACTACATTGGAGTCACTCTATAAGTTGAAAGTGACACAAATTCGATCAGACAACGACACGGAGTTCAAGAACCAGTGGATGGAGGCGTTCTGCAAAGAGAAAGGAATTGTACACCAGTTCACATCTGCCTACACTCCATAAATGAACAGAGTAGCTAAGCGAAAGAACAAGAGCCTGATAGAGACAACAAGAACGATGCTAGCCGACTCAAAACTGTCTATCCAATTTTGGAACAAGGCAGTTGCCAATGCATGTTACACCCTCAATCGAGTCTTAGTGGTCAAACGACATGTGAAAACGTGTTATGAGTTGCTCCAGTGACGTAAACCAAACTTGGAGTATCTAGAACCGTTTGGCGCACCGTGCATGCTACTAAAGAAAACTCAGACTGGGAAGTTTAGTGAGAAGGCAGAAGAAGGGATCTTTCTAGGATACAGTATACCAGACAAGAGAGTTTATAACAACTCAACGGGTCAGGTAGAAGTATGGTGCAATGTTGATGTTTAGAGATACACCACCCCCCTGCTGGAAAGGGACCCTCATTCTTCTTCGACTATGATGGATTCTTTAAGTCCTTCAACATCCCTCCCTCCCTTCCTGATGACGAGTTATCAACCAGAATGATGTACGATGTCTTAAACACACCGTCCTTAAACTCGACAACATCAGTTCCACAAGGTGAGTCTTGTAGTCCTTTAGGGGAAGCACTTGATGTAAGTGACTCCTCCTTTGACAATGAAGTAGTGGAGACTGAACAGGTGGACCAGGAGGAACAAGTTCCTGCTACAGCAAGTACACAAGCATCAAACCCCGATGCCTCTAACACTTCGGAACCTCATATTCCAACAACTTCATATACTAGTGGTTCACAATCTGGATAATGAGGTAGCTGTTCCCACCACTCCTGGAACCCGGATAAATGTTTATCATCCTTTGGAAAATGTCATTGGGGATGTACAATCAGGAGTACAGTCATGAAATCAGCTTTACACAGTTGATTATGCCTCAGTCATGGAAAAAGGCTATCTTCACGACAGTGCTTATCGATGTTTTGTGTCTCAATTTGAGCAAAAATATGTTAGTGAAGCATTAAACGATGAGGCATGGGTAAGTGCGATGCAAGAAGAACTCCCACAGTTCAAGAAGCTAGGAGTATGAACCCTTGTGGACAGACCAAAAGGTGCTAAGGTGATTGGCACAAAATGGGTTTTGAAGTGCAAGAAAGATGACCAATGGGTGATAATGACAAACAAGGCTTGCCTTGTGGTTCAAGTCGAATGCATTGATTAAAATGAAGTGTTTGCACCTGTGGCTAGAATTGAAGCAATCTGTATCTTCCTAGCCTATGCATCTTACATGAAGATCAAAGTTTATCAACTAGATGTAAAGAGTGCGTTCCTTCATGGGGAAATTCGTGAGACAGTATACGTCAGTCAACCCGAAGAATTTGAGGATCCTTATCATCAGGACAGGGTTTACAAGCTGGACAAGGCTCTCTACGGGCTCCATCAAGCCCCTAGAGCCTGGTATGAGAAGCTCTCGCTCATCTTGTGAAACACGATTTTCGCATAGGAGTGATTGATTATACGTTATTCATCAAAGAAAAGGATGGCGACTTACTGCTAGTACAGATTTATGTTGATGACATAATCTTCGGTTCCAAAAACGAAAAGTTATGTAAAAAATTTGAAGCTGTCATGAAAGCAGAATTTGAGATGAGTGCAATGGGGGAGATGAAGTTCTTCCTAGGACTACAGGTGGATCAGACACCAAAAGGAATCTTCCTGCATCAGACTAAATATGTAGGGTACATCCTCAGTCGGTTTGACATGGAGAATGCTTCAGCTGCTTGAACTCCACTTGCCACGAATCATGATGTCGCACCCGACGAAAGTGGTGATCTGGTTGATGCTACAATGTATTGAAGAATGATCGGATCCCTTATGTATCTCACAGTGTCTCGTCCTGATATCATGTATGCGACGTGTCTTTGTTCCAGATATCAGGCGAAACCGAAAGTCAACCATCTCATAGGTGTTAAAAGGATTTTCTGTTATCTGAAGGGTACTCCAACACTAGGGTTGTGGTATCCTCATGACGACGATTTTGAGCTTACAGCGTATAGTGACTTGGATTATGGTGGTTGCAAGATAAACTACAAGTCAACTTCTACATGATGTCAATTCTTTGGGAGAAGGTTAGTCACCTGGCACTGTAAGAAGTAGACATCGGTTGCTCTGTCAACTTGTGAAGCTGAATACATTGCTGCTGGAAGTTGTTGTCCGCAGATCATTTGGATTCAACAGCAAATGCGTGACTACGGTTTGCAATTCTATACCACTCCTATTTTTGTTGATAACTCTGCTGCTATTGCTGTCACAAAAATCCAGTCCAACATCCTAAAACTAAACACATCGGAATTAAGTATCACTTTATACGTGACTGTTTTGTAAAGCAACTAATCGATGTGGTTAAAATAAATACGGATTTTCAACATGCCGACCTCTACACAAAATCATTTGATAAGCCAAGGTTTTTATATTTATTAGAGGTATATGGCGTGAAAAAGAAAAGTGATGTGATTTTAGAGGAAGACAGTGCCTAGTCTGACATTTTTATTTTTTATTTTCTTTTATTTTCTTTTCCTGTTTATTAGAGGTTATGGAGAGCTTCTACATGTATCCAAGGTTCTTGCAGATGATCATAGATGAGAAGCTCCCCTTACTAGCCAAGGAGAAGGACGATGTTGTGATGTTAGAGGTTATGGATGACACCACCCTGGGGAGGATGAAGGTGTAAAGGGGGAAGCAGGTGAAACCCCCTGTGAGGAGATTCTTCGGGCACCTGGCCAATGCTGATTACGTGACGCCTTCTCACAAGAAGTGGCGTCACGACGATAGTGATTCTGATGTAGAGCCTATTGAGCTACCCACCGATGACTCTGACGACGATGATGATGACAGTGGTGATGGTGGAGATACAGGGCCCACCCACTCTAGGGCCACTACGACAGATATTACATCTCTACCATCCACCCAGGATGGAGCTGAGACTACTGGATTCCACCAAGACTTCCGTCCTGATGACGAGGAAGTCAGACGAGGAGCCTCTGGTACGGACGGTGGGAAGCAAGGTGGTTGCCATAGAGAGAGGGCTAAGGGCGGTTGGTGGATGCCAGGGTGAGTCCGGGGATGTTGTCACTACCGATACTGATCCATCTTACATCCCGGACCATCCCATCAGCCAAGGGGGAGCATCTTCCTCTAAGGGATCGAGGAAGAAGAGGATGGCTCAGCCGCATGGGACGATGAGCAAGCGAAGGAGGATTACTTTGATCACCACCACACCTACCATTTCTACCACAGCTACCACCACCACTACTACACCCCTTACCATTACTACCACACTCCCAACCACCATTACCACCACATCCCAACCACCATCACTACCACACTCCCAACCACCACTACCACAGCTACCCCTTCACCATCCACTCCTATCCCACCACCCATATTCACCACATCCACCACTGCCACCACCAGCCACCAAGCAGGTCCCTCAACCCACTCTACCTTCACCACGGACCCACTCTACCCTTCATTGGGGTAGAGGAACAGCTTGCCAACCTAAACCGGATGGTACTAAAGCTGTTAGCTGCTGACGAGCAAAGGGCTACACAGCTAAGTCAGCTTGTGGAACTCAATGTTGCTCAAGCACAACAGATTACCCAACTTTAGGAGCAGAATGATCAATCAGTAAAGAGGATTGAGGAGTTGGAGGCCAAGAACAAGAAGATCATGCTCAGACTTAAAGGATCAAAAGATGAGCCTTTGAAGATCCGGGAAGGTGAAGATGATGATGATGATGGTGATGATGATGAGTCTGATGATGAAGATGATGGTGATGATGATGAGTCTGATAAAGAAGATGACAGTGATGATGATGGATCGAGGAGAAAGAAGAAAGGTGATGAGAATAATGAAGAAGATGATGCTGATGCTGATGCCTCTGCTGAAGGTCAAGAAAGGAGGACCAAGAGAGCACAAGACCAGGAGCATCATCCTCAGCCTCTGCTATTGAAGAACTGACGAATAAGGATAAAAGTAAAGATTAAATGTTTATGTATTTAAAAACATTTGTACTTGAATCTTGTATTACATTTATGTAATTAATGTTTATCTATGTTTATCTAATGTTTTAATGTCTTGATTAATTGGTAATGATTGATGTGTTAAATGTTTAAAATCAAGCAGATCAAACATCACAGCAAGATGAAATTGATGTTGCTCCCCTGTAGCAAATCAAGTCTCAATTAACCATGATTCTTGATTTGCATAGGATTGTGCGAAGGTCAGTGAGCTACACTCCCGAAGAAGGAGAAATCATACACGACCTGACCGATGAGTAACTTGCAGACATGTTCAGAATAAATCCAGATGAACTGATCAAAGATGCTCCCAAAGTAAATGTTCTAAGTGAGGAGGAGCTACAGGATGTCGATGAAATAGAGATTGAAGATGTGACAGCTGAACACTATCCAGAGTACACAGACCGAGAGGGAAATGTGATCCCCAACTTGGATGAGACTCTCGGCAGTGCTACATATGAAAAGCTGGATGAAATGGAGAAGGAAAAGGATAAGGTTGAAAGCCAAGCCCAAACCTCGGACGCTGATGTTGATATACAGAAGGATGAATGGGCAGCTTGTTTTGCTGAGATACGAGCCCAACGCACAGCTCAAAAGCAAAATGCTTACACCAAGCTCTACAAGGTCAAGAAGCATCTAAAGGTGTCTAGCAAGATTATTGTGTGGGCGTATTTTGAGGATCTTAATGTTTATGCTGTAAAGAGGGAGAAGGGAATAGAGTACTTCAGATATCCACATGATCTGAAAACTCTCCCAGCTTTTGAGCTCAACCAGCTGGCACGTTTGAATCTGCTTTATGTGGATCCCAGAAAAATGTCAGGATGGTTTGAGGCTGCCCTAAAGAAGGAATACCACACTAGATGGGTAAACTTCAGACCTCAAGAACCGAAGAGGTACATTCATAGGTATGAAGAGGATCACATATCTGTAAAGCCTAAAGTGGTGCTGAAGTGGAGTCCCCCGCACACAATGTCCAAGATTCCCTTACGGGAAATGCCACAGGACTTCACTCCACACTTCAAATGGTGGTATTATGATTGGAGAATAGGCGAAGCGGTCATAGTTCTAAATAGAGAAGGAAGAATGGAAACTATCCGGGTATTCGACCCGATGTGGCTTACAAACTTGTCTGCAGAAGATGTCTACACATTGTACAAGTGGCCACTGTTCTATGATGCGCAAGATATTGTACAAGCCCTCCAGTTCCAGAATGTTATACGACTCTGCTTTGCATTTGAAATACATGCAGGAGTTACTAGAGAGGAGAAGTACAAGAGATTTGATGAGCTTATGAAGAATGTCAGACATTAATGTAAACTAGGTCCAAGGGGGAGTTTGTTGATACATATGTACCTAGTTTAGGAGTTTAATGTAAATGTCTGTCATGGCTTACATATATGTAATGAATGAGGTGAATGAAATACAATATGTGATTGATGCTTATAATGTTTAATGTTTCATTGTTTATTGTGTGATAAAGTATATTGAACTAACTATATAGGTTTGAGGTTATTGTGCATAGTTCTTAGTCAATAATGATTGAGAAACGTGTTCAAACTTAATCATATGAAGTCTTCATGCGAATGGACCATGCTAATGGACCATACGCATGAATACTTCATGCTAATGAACCAGTCGCATGACTGAACCAGACGACTGGATCAGTCGTACGAATGAGACATGGTATTGACTCAGTCGCACGACTGAACCTTCAGTCGTGCGTATGAATCAGTCGCATGAGTCAGTCGCACGATTGAACCATGCTAATGGTTCAGTCGCACGAATGAAGACTACAAACCTATAAATACCACTTAATTCGTGGAAAACGGAACTTTAGACACATACTCATAACCTAGCCGTCCAGAGCGTCCAGAAAGCCTGTTCCAAGTTCATAGTTCGCATTTGATCGTTCTCTACTCGTTCTTAACGTTTCTTTAATCGTTAGATTGATCGGGATTGCGTTCTCACTGATTGGATCGCCAATCAAATAGGATTCCACACTATTTGATCTGGTTTCACGTATTATCAGTTGGTATTCCTTACGCACACGGTCCTGACAAGAGACCTTGAAGAACATAATATCTTCATCCTTGCATGAAAAAGTTTGTTATAAAAATAAGCAGGGACTGGGATCTTGTGAGATAGCTCTTCCACACACACTCTTTCTGTAAGATCTCCTAAATGTGGAACTTGTTAAGATGAGCTTCCCCTTATAGACCCTTTGACTGAAAAAGATGAAGAGGAGATGGTGAAGAATGGCTCTAAGAAGAGTGAAGAAGAGCATTCTAAGAATGGTCACTATCCCTCTGAGGAGAGTAAAGCTGTTGGGATTACCAAGTCCAGGAGAAAGAACTTGATTAGGAAGGCCAAAAGAAAGTCCAAGAAGACTCAAGAGATCAAGGCCACCTTTAACTCGGCACAGAAACAAGTCTTCATTTCTACAGGATTTGAAATGGTGAAGGCTGAGACACCAACTTGAACTCCACCAACAAGAGTTCTGGTTCATGTCCAAATCATCCCATCATCAAGAAGAAGGCTGATCAGTTGTGCACCACAGCTATACAAACTGAACCATCCAGCTCCAAAGGTAGTTTTATCCCCACAAGAATTGCCATAGCATCTGCAAATATGAAGATGTAGAATGAAAGTGAACAAGTTCAGCCTTGTACACAAAAGAAAACTCCTAGAAGGAAGAAAATGGACTGTGTTATGTGTGGGAGTACTTCTCATCTTGCTAAGGATTATGTTTACAATCCAAAGAGTACTCTCCACATGACCAAGATAAAAACTTCTAAGAGTTTGGAGAAGAAGAAGCAATCTTCGGAAGGAAAATCTTTTTCCTTTGGAAGCTCCAAAATGAAGAAGAAGACAAGTGGAAACTTGCCTTCGGAAGAAAATTTGGTCTCGGAAGAAAGGAATACTTCTGAGGCACTGAAGTCTGCTGTAGTGAAAGCAAGATCTTTCGGAGGTCCAGTCATCAAAACTTACGAAGTCAACAAAACTTCTAAAGTATTGAAAGTCAAGTCTAAGCTTCCAAAGGTGGTGAGGAAGTCAAAGAAAGACCAAGTGGCTGAAAGTTCTTCATCAACATCAGCAAATGATCCTTCTAGCATGACTATAGGATCAATTACTGTTGTATTGTCTTCAACTTCTTTTGATGTGCCCAAGACCAATGAGGCTTGGGTTTCCAAATGTAACTAACCATCTCTTTTATGCAGGAACAGCTCAAGACAAACATAAATGTATGGATCATTGACAGTGGCTATTCCAGGCACATGACAGGCAATAGGTCACTACTCTAAAAGTTTAAAACAATTGATGGAGGACCAGTTGCTTTTGGAGGAGATGCAGAAGGTTACATTATAGGAAGGGGCAAGGTGACAAATGGTAAGCTCAACATTGAGAAGGTAAACTTTGTCAAGGAGCTTGGGTACAATCTTTTGAGTGTATCCCAATTTTGTGATCAGAGTCATAACATGCTCTTTATTGAGCATGAGTGAATTGATCTCAGGCCCGTGGTGGTTATTCCTCATGAGCACATCCTGCTCAGAGCCACAAGGAAAGGAAACATGTACAAGATGGATTTGCAAGAAACATCTCCCTCAAGATAAGTTTCATGCTTTCTATCTAAAGCAAATAGTGATGAGTCTTTTCTCTCGCATAAAAGAATGTGCCATGTAAACTTTAAAAATATGAATAAATTAATTAAGAATGATTTGGTAAGTAGAATACCAAAGAAAGAGTTTACAAGTGATGACCACTATGTTGCATGACTAAAGGGGAAGCAACACAAGGTATCTCACAAGCCAAAGGAAAGAAATTCCATCATTAATACCCTACACTTATTACATATGGATCTTTTTGGCCCCACCAGTGTAATAACTCTAGGAAGGACTACTTATTGTATGGTGATCACAGATGACTTTACAAGATTCACTTTGGTCTTCTTTCTTAGAACTAAGGATGAGACCCCTGAGATTCTAAAGAATTTCATCTTAAAGATTGAGAACCAATGTGATCACAAGGTCAAAACCATAAGATGTGATCAAGGAACTTAATTCAAGAATCAAATCCTTGATATATTTTGTGATGAAAAAGTTATTACAAGACAATATAGTGCTCCCAGGACTCCTCAGCAATATGGTGTTGCTGAGAGGAGAAACAGGACACTAATTGAAGCTGCAAGAACTATGTTTTCTGACTCTAAGCTGCCCATCACCTTCTGGGTAGAGGCAGTGAACACTACCTGCTATGTGCAAAATAGAGTTTTAATGGTTAAGAAGACTCCTTATGAACTTTGGCACAAGATAAAACCTCTCATTGGTTTTCTCATGTCATTTGGATGTCCTTGCACCATATTGAATACCAAAGATCAAATTGCTAAGTTTGTTGATAAATCATATGATGGACATTTTATTGGATAATCTTCTCAAGCTAAAGCTTATAGAGTATACAGTCTCAGAACTAGAATAGTTGAGGAGTCAACCAATGTGACTGTCAATGAGCACACTCCCTGTATGAAAGGTTCTAGTCCAGATTGGCTATTTGATCTTGATTTTGTTACCAACTGTTTTAACAAATCTTGTGAGCATGTTTCAGGGTCCACAGATATACTACCCACAAGTGATCCAAACCCAAGATTTGAGGGTCCACAGATATACTACCCACAGGTGATCCAGACCCAAGATTTGAGCTAAGAAGACCTTCAAGCTACACATCTTCAGCTCTAGTGGTAACCAATCCTGCAACTGAAGCTTCTACCATCACATCAATGACAAATCCTACTGATACTTCTAGGGTGCCTTCAAATTCCAGCTTAGAGGCATAAAACTCAGATGATGGAGTTTCAAATGTTGGACAAAATGGTGGTGGTGAAAGTGATCAGGAATTCCTTGATGCTGATAACCACTCCATTGAAGACAACATCAATGGTGTTACACACTCATTGGATCAAGTCAATCTTGATAAGTGTGCTGATGTGGAGGGTGAATCCTCCTTGCCAGATCAAAATTTCTCAAATTTAGATCTGTCTAAGTAACTTGCTGTGATCCCTCAGCTAAGGATCCACAAGTCTCATCCTACCACAAACATCGTTGGAGATGTTGATTCAGGGGTGAGAACAAGAGGACAAACCCATGATGCAAATATTTGTCTTCACTCTTGTTTCTTGTTCCAGATAGAGCCAAAGAAAATTGATGAGGCTCTAAAGGATGGAAGTTGGGTTGAAGCTATGCTAGAGAAGCTGCTTTAATTCAAAATGCAAATGGTTTGGAAACTATGTCCTCTTCCTCAAGGGAAGACTACCATAGGAACCAAATGGGTGTTCAGGAATAAGAAGGATGATAGAGGACTTGTCATCAAAAACAAGGCAAGACTAGTTGTTCAAGGGTACACTCAAGAAGAAGGAATTGACTACACAGATGTTTTTGCTCCTGTAGCAAGACTTGAAGCTGTCAGGATATTCCTAGCTTTTGTTGCATCCAAGAACTTCAAGATCTACCAACTTGATGTCAAGTGTGCTTTTCTCTATGAGGTGATTGATGAAAAGGTGTATGTCAGACAACCACCTGGGTTTGCAGATCCTGATCATCCTGATTCTGTCTGCAGGCTTGATAAAGTTCTTTATGGGTTGCACCAAGCACCAAGGAAATGGTATGAGACTCTATCTCAGTACCTCTGTCAGCATGGCTACAAAAGAGGTACTATTGATGGAACTTAATGACATAATGCTAGTTCAAGTATATATAGATGACATTATCTTTGGGTCAACTAATCCAAAGCTCTGCAGAGACTTTGAGAAGCTGATGCAGGACAGGTTTGAAATGAGTGCCATGGGGGAACTCAATTTCTTTCTAGGAATTCAAGTGAAGCAAGTTGACAATGGAATCTTCATAAGTAAGTCAAAGTATGTACAAGACATACTTAAAAGATTTAACATGACTGATTGTAAGGTTGCTAAGACACCCATAGCCAGAAACCACTCCCTTGGACCTGATCTTCAGGGGAGTGTGTTGATGAGCATATCTACAGGGTAATGATTGGGTCTCTTATGTACCTCATAGTTAGGAGGCCTGATATCATGTTTGCTACATGTATCTGTGCAAGATATCAAGCCAACCCCAAGGTGTCACACCTAATCACTGTCAAAAGAATTTTAAGATATCTCAAAGGTGCTCCATCAGTTGGCCTTTGGTATCTAAAGAATTCTGACTTCAGTTTGTATGCTTATACATATAGTGACTATGGTGGTTGCAACATGACTGCAAAGTCTACATCAAGGGGATGTTAATTTCTTGGTGGATGGATAGTCTATTGGCAATGTAAGAAACAATCTTGTGTGTATGCATCAACTGCTGAGGCTGAATACATTGCTGTCACACCCCAACCTTGACGGCGGAAACGTCGAGGAGTGAGAGTTAAGATCGTTCATAGCCACATAACGCTATTAATAAACCAAATAAAGTTTAAACATAAGTTTTAAATTGTCACGTTACAATCATAAGTTTCAAAGGAAACAAAAACATAACGTAGAATGCAATATATCATTCCATCTTATTTATTAGTCTAGGTCCATTCCTAGATGCAAGCTTCAAAGTGTAGAAAATCAAACTTGGGCATTTCTGAAACATGTTAAAAATAAAGGGTCAACAATAATGTTGGTGAGCATTCCATAGTTTTAATACATAAGTACATATAAAAGATGGCAATTCAAGTCATAAGTTAGTGAATATATAGTGATTAGGGATGCTATGAACAATGCAACAATCAAACCTTGACAATGTTTTACAAGTCTCAAACGTTAAAAGTATATACGATCAGCTAAGTGTACTTGGATCAACCAAGCAGGCTTGTCTTACCCATAGATCTATGACTTCGCTGGGCTAGCAATAGTTAATGATTGTACATATAACGCCATAACATGGTAACCACATAAATTCAACTAACCACAACTTAACATGATGAATCGCCATAAAGTTTACAAGTCTCAAATAAGTTTACAATGCAAAGTATAGGTTAACATGTTTCACCCCAAAGTGTGAAATAAAATGAAAAGGGGGTATGGAATACTCACATGATCAAATAATATATATTTGATGATTACTAAGAATAATAACAAGCAACGTTCAACGTAGACCTTCACAATGCACCTAAAACAAGTATATATTTACAAGGTTACAATTTAATATATTTAATAATTAAACGAGGCTAGGGTTTCAAATTGGTATTTTGAGGATTTTAAATAACGTTAGTTAGAGAGATCGTATATATACTTAATCTAAGAGAAAATGTCATGTATCCAATTTTAAGGAAATTAAATCCTTTATAACAATTTGTGAAGGTTAATTATAAAATATATAAATTCTATAATTACCATATTTAATCCTTAATTGTATAGTATTTAAATAATAATTATATGATTTACCAATATTATATAAAGTCTATTCTTATAAAAATAACTTTATTAGTTTTTTTTTTTTATTTTATAAGGAAATTGTTAAGGTGTTTAAAGTGATAAATTTGTAGAAAAATAATAGGATAGTTTAAAAATAACCAAAGTTTACAAAATCTCTTTTTATAATTTTTAGAAAATTTTATATATTTTTTAAAAGGCTGAAAAGCCAAAAAGAATTGAATTGGAGGTCGCCGGGTTCGAACCCGGGACCTCTAATTCGGAATGTGAGTGGGGAACCAGTAAACCAAGGCATCCAGCCGCGTTTAAAACTCCGACTAAAAAAACTAAATACAATAAACACAGAAATCCCCAATTTCCTTAGAACCCTAGATTGATTCGAGCCAAAATTGAAGCTCAAATCGATAATGGTAATGATCCAAATCATGGGGCTTTTGTTTCCCCCATGATTTCGAGTATGTAACCCCGTTTGATTACCTGAATTGAGAACGATTTGATAAAGAACCCTAGATGAAACGGACCGCGGCTTCCTTGTATCAAATCGATGGGTAAACGTTGATGATAATCGAATTAAGTTCGAGGGCAGCTTCTAATGAGCTTCTTGATGCAAAGCCCTCTATCAATTGGGTTTTAATTTGATCAGAAAGTGGGTTTGGAAATCGCTTCAGATTGCGGGTTTGAGAGAATCAATTGGAACGTTTTGTGAAGGTTTCAGGTGAAATTAAGTGTTGTGTTCGATTAACGTTTGATAGATGATTATTTAGGTGCGTTTAATTTGATTATTATTAGGTTTTAATGCTCGAACGGCTAAAAGATTAATTTGGCCGGTTATGAACTCGTTTGATCTTAGTAACCGGTGTCTTAATCCGCAATTAAGCCCTGCATTTGGTTCGAAACTCACTCACGAAACGTTTAGGGACGATTTGGTTCCAAATTTGATGGTTTTTAACGGGTTTGAGGGTGGCCGGAGCTCGGCCGGAGTGTGGCCGGAGCTCCGCCGGAAAGTCGGGTGAAAGGGGGCTTTGGGTTGGGTTTTTAAAGATTTTACATAAATGGTCCCTGCGGTTTTGGTTTTAATGTTTTATGCACAAACTTAAATATCTAAGTTTCAAGATTAACATGTTAACCCCCTGGACTTAAATACCCTTAAGTTTATTAAATTTTCTAAATTATTTGTTATTTGTAACAACATTATTATTATTATCACTATTATTATTATTATTGTTATTATTATTATTACTATTGTATTTAGTTATTATTATTGTTTTTGTTACAATTACTATTATTTTTATTATAATTATCATTATTATAACTTGCTATTATTATTAGTATTGATAATAACATAATTATTTCTCTTATAGAAGTTATTATTGCTATTATTATAATATTCAATTTAATAGATAAACAATAATCTTTTTGCATTAAAGAATTAAAGACTAACTAAGAGTTAAACACAAATAGCCCAAAAGTTTCATGAATAGCATTAATAGTCCTTATAAGAATAAACGGCGTTAACTTTTAATTAACCAAAATTACAAGATGTCACAGTCTCCCCAACTTAAAAGAATTTCGTCCCGAAATTAAGAATAAAGCTAAGAGAACAATTGCGGGTATCTCTCCTTCATATGATCCTCACGCTCCCAAGTGAACTCAGCTCCACGTTTGTTTTCCCAACGGACTTTGACGATAAGTGTGGTAGTTGTTCGGGTCTTCTTCAGGGTTCGATCCAAAATCTCAACAGGCTTCTCAACGAAATGCAGTGACTCATCAAATTGAATTTCCTCTAGTGGAACATGCAAATTCTCATCAGCCAAGCACTTCCTCAAGTTTGAGACATGGAAGACAGGATGAACTCCGCTAAGTTCAGAAGGTAGCTCCAGTTTGTAAGCCACTTTCCCAATTCTTTTTAGAATCTTGAAAGGTCCTACAAAACGTGGGGCTAACTTACCCTTCTTCCCAAAACGTACAACTCCCTTCCATGGAGAGACCTTAAGGAGAACCATATCGCCAACTTGAAACTCCAACGGTTTGCGTCTTTTATCGGCATAACTCTTTTGGCGACTTCTAGCCACCTCAAGGTTATTTCGGATCTTGGAAACTTTGTCAGTCGTTTCTTGAATAAGTTCCGGACCAGTGATAAGATTTTCTCCGATGTCAGTCCAACAGATCGGAGAACGACATTTACGACCATACAAAGCCTCGAATGGTGCCATCTTGATACTTGAGTGATAACTATTGTTATACGAAAATTCCGCAAGCGGTAAGTGCGTATCCCAATCACCACCAAAATCAAGGACACAAAGACGCAGTAGATCCTCGAGAGTTTGGATTGTTCGTTCGGTTTGACCATCGGTTTGAGGGTGATAAGCCGTACTTAAATCCAATTGAGTACCCAAGAGTTCTTGCATCGAAGACCAAAAGTGCGATGTGAAACGAGCATCTCGATCGGAAATAATGTGTAAAGGCACGCCATGACGACTCACAATTTCGTCAATGTAGATTCGAGCCAGCTTTGAAACCTTGTATGTATCTCGTATAGGTATGAAGTGTGCTGTCTTGGTCAAACGGTCAACGATGACCCAAATACTATCATGACCACGAGGTGTACGAGGTAACTTGGTTATGAAATCCATGGATATATGCTCCCATTTCAAAATAGGGATTTCAGGTTGCTCAAGTAAACCACTTGGTCGTTGATGCTCGGCTTTGACCCTTGCACACGTGAGACACTTAGAAACATAAGACGCGATATCCTTCTTCATCCCAGGCCACCAATATTGACCACGCAAGTCCATGTACATCTTATCAGAGCCAGGATGAATGGAATATCGGGTTTGATGAGCTTCGTTCATAATGAAGTGTCGAAGATTATCACGATTTGGGATCCAAAGTCGATTCAAGAAGTACCACATGCCATTCGACTTTGTCTCCAATTGCGATCGTACGTTAGCCATCAAATCTTCATCCTTCCCTTCGTCGGTTAATGCCGCTTGTTGAGCCTCGCGAATGCATAACTCGAGGTCACTATCGATTCTTATGTTTTGGAGCATGATAGTAGCCTCGTTGACATCCACATGGATCTCGGTATCAAATTCTCCTAGCGTATCAAACCATTGCCTTCGATCTCGAAACTCTTGAAGCGAGACAGTCTTATTGTGAACCTTGCGACTTAGCGCGTCGGCTACAACATTCGCCTTTCCAGGATGGTAGCGAATGTCGCAGTCGTAGTCGCTAATTAGCTCGATCCATCGTCTTTGTCTCATATTGAGATCCTTTTGGTTAAACACGTGTTGGAGACTCTTATGATCGGTGTAGACTATGCATTGCGTCCCATATAAATAGTGTCGCCAAATCTTCAATGCGAAAACCACAGCACCAAGTTCAAGATCATGAGTTGTGTAGTTCACTTCATGAACCTTCAATTGTCTCGACGCGTATGCTATAACTTTGCCTCGTTGCATGAGAACACAACCAAGACCTTGATTAGAAGCATCGCAATATACGGTAAGGTCGTCGTTTCCATCGGGAAGTGCGAGAATTGGAGCGTTACACAACTTGCGTTTCAATGTCTCGAAAGCCTCTTCTTGCTCGGGTCCCCATTCAAAGAGTCGATTCTTTTGGGTTAGCGCCGTTAATGGTTTAGCAATCTTCGAGAAATTTGCTATGAACCTACGGTAATATCCCGCTAAACCCAGAAAAGAACGAACCTCGGTTGGGGTTGTGGGAGCACACCAATTCTTCACAGCTTCAATTTTAGCGGGATCAACGTGAATTCCTTGGCTATTCACCACATGTCCTAGGAATTGAACTTCTTCCAACCAAAATTCACACTTGGAAAACTTAGCGTACAATTTCTCCTTCTTCAAAAGTTCAAGAACTTGTCGCAAATGTGTCTCGTGATCGACTTTCGTCTTGGAGTAGATAAGAATGTCATCAATGAACACGATTACGAACTTATCCAAATACGGTTTACATACTCGATTCATGAGATCCATGAACACAGCAGGCGCATTGGTCAAGCCAAAAGGCATAACCATGAACTCGTAGTGTCCATATCGAGTACGAAAAGCGGTCTTTGGAATGTCATCATCGTGAACACGTAGTTGATGATACCCAGAACGTAGATCGATCTTTGAGAATTGAGTTGCTCCTTGAAGTTGGTCGAAGAGATCATCGATTCGAGGCAGAGGGTATCGGTTTTTGATAGTAAGCTTGTTGAGTTCCCGGTAGTCGATGCACATACGAAATGATCCATCCTTCTTCTTCACAAACAGTACAGGTGCTCCCCACGGTGATGAACTAGGACGAATGAAACCCTTATCGGTCAACTCTTGCAATTGACTAGCTAATTCTTGCATTTCAGACGGTGCAAGACGATAAGGTGATTTAGCCACAGGGTTTGCGCCAGGAATTAAGTCAATCTTGAACTCAACTTCTCGCACGGGAGGTAACCCTTTAAGATCCTCGGGAAAAACCTCGGGAAAGTCTCGCACAACAGGAATGTCTTTCAACTCCTTACCCTTGGCCTTCGTATTAACTACATATGCCATGAAAGCCATATAGTTTTTACTTAAGCACTTGCGGGCCTTGATGCAAGACATGAGTTTGAGTCTTTGGGATGATTTCTCCCCAAAGACTTTCAAGGTATCTCTAGTCGATAAAGGAATTCGGATACACTTCTCGAAACATAGAATTTCCGCACGATGCTTGGCTAACCAATCCATACCAATGATAACATCAAAGCTTCCCAATTGCATAGGAATAAGGTCGACGAAGAACTCGTGTTCGTTAAGGCTTAAAGTGCAGTCACGTATTACGACGTCCACAACGATAGATTTTCCATCGGCGATTTCGACAGTGAAGGATCTTTCCAAATTGACACGCGGTTTAGAAAGTAAAGACTCGAATTCCAGGGACACGAAACTCCTATCGGCACCCGAATCAAACAATACAGATGCATAATGTTTATTTACAAGATACATACCTGTTTGGTAACAACCTATTATTGGTATGATGAACATAGATAGGAAATTTCACAAGACAAGAAAAGACTATAAGAAATTCAACGGCGTACCATTCACCACATCGTTGTTGGCTTGTGCTTGATTGGCGTTGATATTGAAAGCCCTTCCACGAGCCGGTGGCACATTTCCCACGTTGCGAGGACATTGAGGACGAATATGGCCAGCCTCGCCACAGTTGTAGCAGGTTCGGTTGGTAAGCATGGCAGTGTTGTTTGGCGCACGAAGACAAGTAGCCACTAAATGACCATACTTTCCACACAGAGAGCAGACTCGGCATGGAATGTTGTTTGCATGGTGGTACTTGCACGTGTTACACATAGGATGTGGACCAGCATAAACCTTAGCCATGGGAGCTTGATTTGCAACCACCATTTGTTTTTGAGGAGCATTAGGGGTGGTCACGGCGTAGTTGCGTGTCGGGATGAACTTACGCTTTTTGTTTTGCGAAGATGACTCGGCCCTTACCTCCTTTGTTGCCTCGGGTATCACCTTCGCAACAGACTTGGAACCCTTTGCCGACATAGTACCAGCTCTTATATGATTCTCAGTGAGCTGTGCAGTGATGGTAATTGCTTCCTCCAAAGTTGTGGGCCTACTAC
Source organism: Flaveria ramosissima (assembly GCA_025215565.1). Taxonomy (NCBI): domain Eukaryota; kingdom Viridiplantae; phylum Streptophyta; class Magnoliopsida; order Asterales; family Asteraceae; genus Flaveria; species Flaveria ramosissima. Next base: position 2,538,114 of record CM046041.1, read on the forward strand.
CCACCACGGCATCTTGAATTTGAGGTGGCACCCCCTTGATGAACTTCTCGATATTACGGGGCACGGTGTCCACCATGTGTGGTAGGAGCATACTCAACTCATGATGCCGGGTGGAATAAGCCAAATGATTCCCACCATCCTGTTTAAGGTTCCAGAATTCCTCCTCTAATTTTTGCAGCTCGCTCCTTGGACAAAACTTTTGGATCATGTTCTCCTTAAATTCCTCCCAAGGTAAGGTCAAAGCAACCTCGGTTCCACGGTTTCTTTTTTCACTATTCCACCATGTGAGTGCTCGTTGTTGAAGAACACTTGTGGCATAGCGAACCTTGAGCTCGTTGGGGCACTCACTAACAATGAACGTGTTCTCCATGCTTTCAAACCACTCGAGAAGTCCAGTGGCTCCTTCTTTTCCACTAAAGCTAGTGGGTTTGCACGAGTTGAAGTGTTTAAAGGTGCAAGTACGGTTGTTCTCGTGTTGATTGTTCCCATTTTGATTGTTGCTATTGTCTCCATTAGCACCACCATTGTTCCCATTGGTGTTGTTGTTGTTGCTATTAGCCATTAGTGTGCTATTGAGTTCAGCAACCATAGTCGGGAGAACGGCAGCCATTTGACGGGCGATCATGGCAGCCAGCTTACGGTCGGAACTTCCACGCTTCCCATGGTGACGAGACATGCTGGATATACAAAAATGAGTTAGTTATAGGAGCGGGGATAACAATGGATAGTAGTTTAACAAAGATAAGCTAAAGGTTATAAGGTACACGGGATGTTTCCATTTGGTAACGCATTACCATTTGAAAACGTTGACACGTCAAGGTGAATTGACCCATTTACCTTAGAAACTTGTGTATGTTGACCATAGTTTATCACTCATCCCAGAAATCCCCAGGTAAGCATAACTAGTCCCGTAGGATTTATGCGATATGCTTGCCTTAGCCCGAGGGCCTTTTGCCAGGAAAACCAGGATACAGGTGTCTATGTGTCACACAATATTTCTTAGGTTCATAGAATCAAAACCTTGATGAGATTTATATAGATTAGACATAACGTCTAAAGATCCAAGTCATAACATAAGCATGAGATTCCACGTGTCGACGAGAATAAGATTAAGAGAGTTCATGTTCGGGGAGAGTCAAAGAGTCAAAGTTAAGTTTAGGGAGACAAGTAACAATGTTTAGGCAATCCTATGCTAAGGCATCAAATTGCACATAAGAGGCATAGCATTATGTAGCATGAAAAGTATATAATTTACAAGATAGAAATATAATTCTATAAGGTTTATGCATACTATAGCCTAGGTCACCATTACTAATAACCTAGATCCCTATAGTTATGGGCTCTGATACCAATCTGTCACACCCCAACCTTGACGGCGGAAACGTCAAGGAGTGAGAGTTAAGATCGTTCATAGCCACATAACGCTATTAATAAACCAAATAAAGTTTAAACATAAGTTTTAAATTGTCACGTTACAATCATAAGTTTCAAAGGAAACAAAAACATAACGTAGAATGCAATATATCATTCCATCTTATTTATTAGTCTAGGTCCATTCCTAGATGCAAGCTTCAAAGTGTAGAAAATCAAACTTGGGCATTTCCTGAAACATGTTAAAAATAAAGGGTCAACAATAATGTTGGTGAGCATTCCATAGTTTTAATACATAAGTACATATAAAAGATGGCAATTCAAGTCATAAGTTAGTGAATATATAGTGATTAGGGATGCTATGAACAATGCAACAATCAAACCTTGACAATGTTTTACAAGTCTCAAACGTTAAAAGTATATACGATCAGCTAAGTGTACTTGGATCAACCAAGCAGGCTTGTCTTACCCATAGATCTATGACTTCGCTGGGCTAGCAATAGTTAATGATTGTACATATAACGCCATAACATGGTAACCACATAAATTCAACTAACCACAACTTAACATGATGAATCGCCATAAAGTTTACAAGTCTCAAATAAGTTTACAATGCAAAGTATAGGTTAACATGTTTCACCCCAAAGTGTGAAATAAAATGAAAAGGGGGTATGGAATACTCACATGATCAAATAATATATATTTGATGATTACTAAGAATAATAACAAGCAACGTTCAACGTAGACCTTCACAATGCACCTAAAACAAGTATATATTTACAAGGTTACAATTTAATATATTTAATAATTAAACGAGGCTAGGGTTTCAAATTGGTATTTTGAGGATTTTAAATAACGTTAGTTAGAGAGATCGTATATATACTTAATCTAAGAGAAAATGTCATGTATCCAATTTTAAGGAAATTAAATCCTTTATAACAATTTGTGAAGGTTAATTATAAAATATATAAATTCTATAATTACCATATTTAATCCTTAATTGTATAGTATTTAAATAATAATTATATGATTTACCAATATTATATAAAGTCTATTCTTATAAAAATAACTTTATTAGTTTTTTTTTTTTATTTTATAAGGAAATTGTTAAGGTGTTTAAAGTGATAAATTTGTAGAAAAATAATAGGATAGTTTAAAAATAACCAAAGTTTACAAAATCTCTTTTTATAATTTTTAGAAAATTTTATATATTTTTTAAAAGGCTGAAAAGCCAAAAAGAATTGAATTGGAGGTCGCCGGGTTCGAACCCGGGACCTCTAATTCGGAATGTGAGTGGGGAACCAGTAAACCAAGGCATCCAGCCGCGTTTAAAACTCCGACTAAAAAAACTAAATACAATAAACACAGAAATCCCCAATTTCCTTAGAACCCTAGATTGATTCGAGCCAAAATTGAAGCTCAAATCGATAATGGTAATGATCCAAATCATGGGGCTTTTGTTTCCCCCATGATTTCGAGTATGTAACCCCGTTTGATTACCTGAATTGAGAACGATTTGATAAAGAACCCTAGATGAAACGGACCGCGGCTTCCTTGTATCAAATCGATGGGTAAACGTTGATGATAATCGAATTAAGTTCGAGGGCAGCTTCTAATGAGCTTCTTGATGCAAAGCCCTCTATCAATTGGGTTTTAATTTGATCAGAAAGTGGGTTTGGAAATCGCTTCAGATTGCGGGTTTGAGAGAATCAATTGGAACGTTTTGTGAAGGTTTCAGGTGAAATTAAGTGTTGTGTTCGATTAACGTTTGATAGATGATTATTTAGGTGCGTTTAATTTGATTATTATTAGGTTTTAATGCTCGAACGGCTAAAAGATTAATTTGGCCGGTTATGAACTCGTTTGATCTTAGTAACCGGTGTCTTAATCCGCAATTAAGCCCTGCATTTGGTTCGAAACTCACTCACGAAACGTTTAGGGACGATTTGGTTCCAAATTTGATGGTTTTTAACGGGTTTGAGGGTGGCCGGAGCTCGGCCGGAGTGTGGCCGGAGCTCCGCCGGAAAGTCGGGTGAAAGGGGGCTTTGGGTTGGGTTTTTAAAGATTTTACATAAATGGTCCTTGCGGTTTCGGTTTTAATGTTTTATGCACAAACTTAAATATCTAAGTTTCAAGATTAACATGTTAACCCCCTGGACTTAAATACCCTTAAGTTCATTAAATTTTCTAAATTATTTGTTATTTGTAACAACATTATTATTATTATTACTAATATTATTATTATTGTTATTATTATTATTACTATTGTATTTAGTTATTATTATTGTTTTTGTTACAATTACTATTATTTTTATTATAACTATCATTATTATAACTTGCTATTATTATTAGTATTGATAATAACATAATTATTTCTCTTATAGAAGTTATTATTGCTATTATTATAATATTCAATTTAATAGATAAACAATAATCTTTTTGCATTAAAGAATTAAAGACTAACTAAGAGTTAAACACAAATAGCCCAAAAGTTTCATGAATAGCATTAATAGTCCTTATAAGAATAAACGGCGTTAACTTTTAATTAACCAAAATTACAAGATGTCACAATTGCTGCTGCAAGCTGTTGTGATCAAGGGCTTTGGATTCAAAATCAGATGTTGGACTATGGATTCAACTTCAAGGAGACTCCCATCACATAGACAACAACAATTCTATCTCAATCACAGAAAATCCTATGCAGCACTCAAGGACAAAGCACATCAATATCAGGTATCATTTGATTAGAGATAACTTTGAAATGGGATTAATCAAATTAGTCAAAGTTAACACAAATGAACAATATGCTGATCTGGTCACCAAATCTTTTGATGAACAAAAATTTAAATATCTTGTATAAGCTATTGGGATGATTAACTTTGAATATATTTTCTTAAAACTTAATCATATTATTTCTAAAACCTGTGTGTCCTAAGTTGTCTATTTATCACCTTCATAAGCCCTTGTTCTCTTTGGAAGAAAAATCTTTTTGAAAGACATTCCTTAGATTTTTGAAAATTTTGATCTCTTTTCCCTTCGAAAGATTTAAAATTACCTTCGGAAGAAACTTATGTCTTAGCAACCAAAAAACTACTTAAGTAGTTTTACCTTCGGAAGAAATCTCTGAAATATCTTCCGAAGCTTAAAATCAACTTAAGTACTTTTATGTTTTAAAAGAACAATTTTCTTCCGAAAGCAATTTACCTTCGGAAGTTTTCATTCTTTTTAGAATAAAAACTCTGAGTATTAAATCTCTTCCGAAGCAAAATTCTCAAAAACCTTTGAAATATCTTCCGAAGCCAATTTGCCTTCGGAAGCTTTTCTTCAGAACTTCCGAAGCTAAATAACATTTGGAAGATTTCTCGACTTCCAAGAAAACTACTTTTTGGGAAAAAGTAAACTACTTTTTCAGAGGTGGGACCGACATCTGGATTTCAAAGTTTATCCTCTTTCATTAACTTTGTCTCAAATCCTTTTCACATAAATACCCAATGGTTCCCCCCTCTTTCACTATCTTCTTCAAATTACACTATTCCTTAAACCAAAATTCTCCTAAACCACCTTTGTTCTTTACTTTTCTTCACCTTTAAGCTTCCCAAAATGGCCAATCTAAACCGCTTATTTTGGAAGACCTGCCAAGAGGTCATCATGGATGGAGAGAAGGCACTATCTGCCATAGTGCAGGGGAGGACAATCTTTATCACTCCGGCCATCATCAACACTCATCTTCAGCTGGATGATGAAGAAGGTGAGTTGTCTTTCCCAAAGGAAGCTGTTAATCATTCCTTTATGCAGATGGGATATGAGGGAGATTTCTCTGTAAAGACCTTAAGGAAAGGGAAGGCCTCATCCCAGTGGAAATATCTGCTCCATGTGGTTGTCCACAGCTTGTCAAACAAGCATGAAAGGTGGGACCAGATTCCTGGGGATCTCTCCTTCATAGTACATGGAAAGGTTCAAGGGGTCAAGTTCAGGTACTCTTAGTTTGTTTATAGAAAATTTGCTTGCTAACTTGGACTCCTTAGAGTATTACATGTTTCCTAGATATGTTCAATTCATTCTCAACTTTGAACTGGGCTCACAGTTGAGGAAAACAGGTAATATTCTTAAATTGGGACAGATGAAGCCCGACATCTTTAAAATCATAAAGAAGCCAACAGTAGGCTTCTCAAGGGTAGGAACAGCCCTTGTCCCAAAAATGTTAGAACTCATTGCTTAAGGTGACAACCTAGCAACACAAGCTAGTGTTGAACCCACACCTTCTACCTCCCAACCACCAAAAATACCACAAATCACCCTCACCTACCAAAGAAAATCCAAACCAACCCCTGCTTAAGCTATTGAGCTTGTGCAGGCCCCCATACACTCACCCATACAGGAGGAAGTGGATACTAGAGCTCCCACTTCCCCTAAGGAGCAAACCACTCCCATATCTTCAAGATTCAGTGCTGAGGTTCCTCATGCTCAGCCTGATGAGCTCACAAGCCCAACTTCCTTAAGCTTTCACACTGAGTCTCAACACTCAAGTGAACAACCTTCAGGGGACAGTTACCATCCCCAACCTTTATACTTAAATCAACCCATTCCTAACCTTGAATTCTATACTGATGAAGACTTAGGTTTCAGTGAGTACCATGAGTCTCTCTACTCTTCCCCTACTCAAAGAGAGATGAGTACTCCTGAGTCCCCTATGTCTAGCCCACATCAGTCACCCATTACTGAGGTGGATCAACCTGAATTTCTTTAGAAGATCCATATGGAAGAGGCTCTCACTTCTGCAAGTGACTACATCATTAAGACTTCAACCATGGCAACTCAGCCCATTGACACTTTAACTGAGGCTGTCAATGAGCAGAGGAAATCCAACAGCCAAGAAACTGAAGCTGGTAGTAAGAGTGAGGACTTTGGTCTAATTCTCTCATCTCCCAATGATTCTTTTGATGAAGATGAGGGGAACTTGAGACTAAAGGTGCAAAAGCTGTCAAAAACATGCACTTATTTAGTCTCTAAGGTTAGTCACCTTGAGTCTCAGGTGACTACCCTGCAAAACACGGTCAATGATCAGCAACTTCAGATATCTTATCTCAAGGAAACACTAGCTGGTAGACCTTTAAGGAGAGCTCAACCAGGAACACAAGAACCTGTGAATGTGATTGACCTAACTCCTAGCTTACCTATGCAAGAGTGATGCTACCAAAAAGGGGAAGAAAGTCATTACAATCACAGAACCTGGGAGTTCTTCAGGGAGTATGGACATTAAGGACTCACCATCCTCACTTGCAATTGTGCATACTCAGCAACTTCCTCAAGTTCACATTGATGTGGACTCTATAGACTCCTTCACTCAAAGTCTCCTTGAGGAAGGAATTCCAAGCGCTATGTCATACCCACCTCAAGGAACTTCAAACTACATTATTGGGTGGAGGTATGATGCTGATTGAAGAGCCCTCATTCTTCAAAGAGTTCAAAGGCAGCAAGAGGTGTTTAACTTTCAGACCTTGAACTACTATGAAGGTCTTGACCTGATCAACATGCCACTTGTCAACCCAAGACAATCTAGACAAGCTGGCAGACTAGCACAAAGGATTCAAGACAGAATCACTGAAGAGTTCAGCCTAAGAAGAAGACAAAGGCAATTAGGTAATGTAATTGGTCAACTGGATATTGAGGCAGACCCTAAGATTAGCTTCAAAGGGAAAACCTTGACTGAAAGCCCAGTGATAGAGCCTGAGAGCCCTTTCACACCTACAACTACTTTAGTAATTCATTCCCTCAGTGAAACACCTGCTGGTGAAGGTGTATCACATCCACTCTCTGGCCAGAGCTTGTAAGCTACACCAAGCAATGAAGGTCAAAGCTCTCTCCACCCTGTGTCACAAACGTCTGTGGGTGACAAAGGGAAAAGGACTTTAACTCCTTAGGAGATTGAGGAGGAGGAGAGAGAGAGGAAGAGTAAGCTAAGGGGAGAAAGTTCCTCTAGGTCTTCAGGCTTCATGCAAGCTACAATCAGGGCTGCCCCCAGACCAAACACTCAAGATGATGAGTTGAGGGCAGTCAGGATTACTTACCTGGAGACTAGGAACTATGATGTTGAATCTCTCCCCTTAGATAAACTTAATGAGCTGGCTGACATGGAAGTGTCAAGAGATATGAAGGAAGTAGAGGATGCAAGGCTGCTTCTCCAAATCAAAGAGGAGAGGAGATTGAAAAGATTATACAAACATGTTCCCACTCTCTCCCTAGTTCAAGAAAGCCCTGTGCAAGAGAATGTGGCAGCTACTCAAGAACCTCAGGTAGACAAAGAAACAGATAGGCAAAATATGATCAACTACCTGAGTGCTACGGGTCTCTACCAGACATCTGCACTTCTTCCCTTGTCCTTTGAGTACATTGAGTTTGAGTATCTTAAACAGCTTGAACTTCAAGTACTCAAAGAACAAAAGGAAACAAAGAGAAAGATGAGAGAAGAGGTTGTAAAGTCAAGAGCCATCCTCGAAAAGAGTATGAAGAAGTCTCCTGACAGACAAAGGATGATGAGCTTCTTGAAGCTGTATGGATTCTCCGGAAGGAGACTTGGCCCTATGTCTCTATCCACAATGCATGAGCACATCAGGATAATCAAGCATAAGATCAAAAGTAGAGCTAATTAACTTACACTCCCCTCCAAGTCAAGCTCCTCTTGAAGTGGAGGTTAAGGTTGAACAACCTGAGACAACATAACCTGGACCTCCCACTGAGTGTTTCATCTTCTGATCAACAACAAGGTCAAACTCCCTCTCCTTCTTAACCTATGAGGGAGGAACACCCAACTGAGCAAGACAAGACTAATCAACAAGGTGCTGCAAACCAGTCTTCTCAGTTAAAGTCCTCAAAGAGGAGGAAGAGGATGGCTTCTACCCCAAAGTCGAAGAAGAAGAAGTCTGAATCATCCACCTCTATTCCTCAGGCTGAGTTTGATCAACCTGAGGAAGTGCATGAAGAGGCAGCCCAATCAACTCCAATCCAAGTGGCTCGTCTTGCATCTGAGAGACCCATCTTATCCTGGACCTTCACAACTAATCCAGAGAGATGGCATGTGATCAGAGATCAAGGTGGTGAAGATGTCTACGCATGGCAAGACCTATTCAACCTGCATCTACATGATCTCTTTGAAATGAGAAGATACTATGAGAGTTTGAGTGATCCTGACCATCTAATGAAGAAGGGCATGGTCATCATCATAATGAGGACTATTAAAAGCTGAAGATCTTCAAATATATTGGAAGCATCAGCCTAGGGGGAGTTTGTATGGATTCCTATAAGTCTGATGCAGCCAAAACATCAAAATTTTCTTTGCATGCATGCACTAAAGAACAGAAAGGAAATGCTTCGGAAGTTTTACACCTTGCACTAGAAAATATTCTAAATGTAAAATCTTCTGAAGCCAAGACCAACATCTTTCGAAGCCAAAAGTGAAGTCTTCCGAAGCTTCAAAGACAAAGTCTTCCGAAGCCAAAGCGTGAAGATAGATTTCTTCTGAAGACTTTTATGTACATGCTTTTATCTGATGTACTTTACCATAAAGTTGGACCATCTTTCCGCTGTGACTCTGTTCAGTCACCAACTTACATGAGTTGATGAAAAGGTCCATGCTTTTGGTAACTGTACATTGTTGGTCCATGTGATCGTATTACAGTGCAAATGATATTAAGAATCGTTCAATATCAAACAAATATACTAAACAACAATAATAAAGAGGATTGAACACAATAACAACTCATTCATAATAAGACTATGATCAATGACAATCAATAACAAAAAAGCACAAGAATAATTTTGTGTATTAACTGCTTTAAAATGGTAACTTGCAACAATGATAATAGATTAGGGTTTTGCAAGCTTACCTACAATGAGAAGAAACAAAACAATATATAGCAGTCTATAGTTTCGCCAGACGAAACAGAAGTTTCACCAGGCAAACAAAAAAGCTGACTATGAGCGAAACTATAGTTTCGCTCACAGTTTCGTTGGACTGCCAAAATACATAACTAATTACATACAAAAGGAAACAAATAAAACACCTATTACAAGTAAAATTTAACAATCTAAACTAAGGTGAGACCAACCTAAACATGATCTACAATACTCCCCCAAGCTTGGAGGTCACGACCTTCACTCGTCTTGATCTGTCTATTCACCTCCAGTGTCCTTTGTTGCCTTGGATGAATTTTCAACACCTCCTGCAACAGCTTCCTCGGTGGCTACGGCACATGATTCTTCATGGGTTCCTCCTGCTTCACTAGCCCCTTCAGGATGGGCACTTGCTTGCACAAACTACCTTGTTAGATCTTGAATATCCATACTTAGATCATCTTGTGCCCTGACACGCTCTGCAAGCCTTCTCACTTCCTCCCGCACTCCTCTAATCTAATTCGCCACATTCATAAACAAGCTGGCCTCTTTCCTTGTCTCTTCTCCAGCCCCAGCCTTTATATGATTCTCACACAACAACAGCAAATCTTCGTCGCAGAAACTGAAGAGCTCCATAGGATCAAAAACTATAAATTCTTTACCATTCTTCACCCTAATCACAGCCTCCCCAGTGTTGTTATCATAGAACCATTTCTCGAAGTCCTGTAATTGTCGGGGAAGGGGATCAGCCAATCTCACTCTGTTCACCGTCTTTGGCGGTTTAACCCTCAGAACAATTCTTCCCTTTCCCGTTTCCCAATCTTTGTCTTTCTTTGACCTTCTCCTTTCTGCCTTCATGTAACCAAACGACTCAAAGTTGTCATTAAGCCCGTTCTGTATCTCTTTCTCCAGAAGTGTGGCTCTTTCGCTCAGATGTGCATTCAGAAGTGGTAGAGCTGCCAACCGCCTAAGATCCCATTTAGGCAAGGTCTTAAAAGCCTTCCTCTTAAGCATGTAGCTAATACTACCCCCCTCCTCTTTATCATGAACATTTTTAGGCCGAGGTTATAGCACCAGCTTATAATCTTCTTGTCGGCCTCCTGCTTACTCAACCCTTCCATATGTTGGAAAAGGGGAGTGATTTCTTCTGGCTCCTTCTCTTTTACAAACCATTCAGCTCTATCCATCTCAAATACATCTTCAGCATCCTCTCCCTTCTTTGCTACATAGATTAACGGTCTCTCATCAACTTCATAGAACTCAGGTTCAGAATCATAGTCTACAAGCTGTTCATCATCCTCTTCTTCATCAACCAGCCTCTTTCCTTTCTCACCATCTCTGTCCACTGACTTCTCCCTCATCACTTCTTCTCCAACTAGATCCTTATCTACATCAAGACCCATGTCTACAAACCCAGCCTCAAAAATTTCCTCTACATTTTCCCTTCCGACATCTTCAGTTCTAACTTCACAATCTTCAACATCAACGGTTGCTGCACCAGATGTGCCCTCTCCTGCCCTAGATGAAGTACCCACATTCAGAAATGGGTACTTTGAAGTGTCAGTCAGATCATCTAACTCAGATTGAGTTAGTTGATTAGGCAGGCCGGCTGCACCTTTCATATGGGCAATCTCCTCAAACAACTTCTTCAGCAGGCAGTTTTGATCAACAAGCATCTTCTTCATGCCCTCAATCACCTCATCTTTTTTCTTTTCTCGAATCTCTTGGTTGGTCAGTTTAGTCTTTATCATGCTCAGTTCGTTTGCCAAAGAACTATTAAGATTGCGAATCATATCTTCATCAAGGTTTCCTCTTTCCTCCCTTCTTTCAGTGAATCCTTCATGTCTCTGTTTAGTACGCCTCTCAGTCTCTGCAGTATCGGCTTTCTTCTTCGATCTTCTTTCCTTCTCTATTCTTATCCCTTCAGCTTTTTCATTTATATCTTCCTCAAAGTCATAATCTTTCTCCTTAGCATATCTCTTTCTTTTCTTGGTTGCTTCAGATCGCTGTGCTCTGGTTTCTTCAGCTCTTTTGTTATCAGATTCATCCACCCGTCTAATATAATTCCATCTCTCTGGAGGGTACATATTAATCCAAAAATGGGTGATCTTTCCACTAAAATCGTGGCGAATTGCACAGCAGTCAGCAAAAATGCGGGGGTTCATTTGTACCAGCCTCTTTACCTCTCCATGTTTTGGTACATTTGGTATTAGATCATCAAAAATCATTTGAAGAAAACGAGGATATAACAGCCATTTATCCTTCTTCAAGGCCATCACGTTCTCAGCCATGCATGCAAATATTAGTTTGGCAATGTTGGCCTTCTCTCCTCTGCAACACAACACCATTGCTTTTGCCCAATCGATGTTTAGTCCGTCTAATCCACCTTTACGGTGATCAAGACACATGATGAATACATGAGCAATAAATCTCCATTCCTTGGACAGAAAAGACTTCTTGATCTTCTTGCGGGAACCAAAAGTTGGCCCCTCATATCCCATGCTTCTAAATGCCTCGAACACCTCTGAATCTGACATAGTAACTTCGTCTCCAGAATCCTCTTCAAGTCTCAAAATCCTCGAAACAATCTCATCAGTAATGGTCACTTCGTAATCTAAGACTTTAGCAGTAATTCTTTGTGTATTTCCTCGTGTATCGTACTCAGCAGATCTCCAGAAATCTCTGATATGAAGATCATAAATGGTGGTCGAATGAGATACGGCATAAGCTATGGGTGATCTTTGCAGCCATCTAATACAGTCTCTAAACCCAGCAGCTTTAGGATGTGTATCATCCAGAATAGCAGTGATATTATTCCTCTCATCGAACTTTAAGTTAGCCATTTGATCCTGAGAAAGAGACCAAATAAGTTGAATAAGAATTCAAGGAATTAAGAAAAGAATAAAGAAAAATAAAGTAAAAAAAATAAATTCGCTAGCCGAAAGAATAGTTTCGCAGACAGTTTCGGCGGGCGAAAGTGTAGTTTCGCGAGCTAAAACATGTCAATTTCGCTAAACAGGAAAGGTAGTTTCGACCGGGCGAAACTGTACGAGCTTATGTTCATATCCGGCGAAACTGAAGCTTGGTCAGCGAAACTGTTAGGTTCGCTTAGACAGAACAACCTCACAGTTTCGCTGAAATATAAAGAACTTTCGATCAGTTTCGCTGGATAATCGGTAGTTTCGCTGGATGAACATTGAAGACACCGAAGAGACACAACCAAATAAACTTAGAATGTGTTATTATTAACAAGATTAAAAGATTGTTCGGAGTTCGAAACACACATGCGAACCGAATACAACCAACACACATAAACAATACCTAAAATCACGATATCAATCGAACCAGTCACGGTAAAGCCCTAAGAAAGAGGAAAATACGAGAGTGCGAAAGTGTGAGGATATAATTTTCGCAGAAGGACTTATATAGCAAATAGTTTCGCATGCAGTGAAACTCTAATTTCGCTAGACGAAACAGCAGTTTCGCCAGGCGAAGTTGCAATTTCGTCAGACGAAATTCAGATAAGAATGACTTCGCTTATAATGAGAATGAGGGAAATTGCAATTTCGTCTAGCGAAACAAATAGCGAAAGAATAGTTTCGCTGTATTTTTTTTATTTTTTTATTTTTTTATAAAGATATGCAAACATAACAGAGCTCAAAATTGATCGGAGATCACATCCTCAAGATAAATATAGCACAGAGATGAATTAGATCATCGATTGGCAATGAGATCATACCGATGACTGATACGAATCACAGTCTTAAATGTTTTTGAAAGTCTTAAACAGATCAATAACGATTGCTGATATTTTGTCCACTTAAACCCATGCCTTATTTTTTTCAAAAAACAACATATGATTTGTTAAGGTTCGATTAGATGCTTTAGAATGTTAGGACCCCACAATCATTTGGCAAAAACCCTCACCCAACCACAGGATTTCTTGAATTTTGGTACGATCTTTACAGAGCAAGGCTTGTGCATTAGTGTGCAAGTGAGTATTTTCAGAATATTGCATTCAGATATGAAATCATCGTTTAGATGATGGATACAAATTAGATCAAATCCGTTAGAGCTCCAGGTCTATAATCAACCTACTGATGACAGTGTCACAATAGTAATTCAACCTAGTACGAGAGGAACCGTTGATTCGCACAATTGGTCATCGCGCTTGGTTGAAAAGCCAGTGGCGCGAAGCTACCGTGCGCTGAATTATGACTGAACGCCTCTAAGTCAAAATCCGAGCTAGAAGCGACGCGTGCGCTCGTCGCCTGTTTTCCGAGCAATAGTAGTGGTTTCGGTCCCCAAAGGCACGTGTCATAAACTAAGCTTGTGCGACGGACGAGTCATGTGGCCCTCCTTGAAGTACAATTCTCATCAAGCGACGAGTAGAATCCTTTGCAGACCACTTAAATACCTGACGGGGTATTGTAAGTGGCAGAGTGGCCTTGCTGCCACGATCCACTGAGATTCAGCCCTGTGTCGGTCAGATTCGTCTTTATTTATTGTTGGAGTTGTACAAGATATTCTATATTATCAACACAGTCAAAGTCAACAAAAGTCAACGTCACGGTCAAAGTCAACACAAAAGTCAAACCCGACACGTTCGAGACGAGACGTTGAAGATTTAGATGACTAGGAGTTTTATTGTAATAAATATATTTTGTGTGAACAAAAGATATTTTATCTTGTTTTTAGTCATTTTTATGTTTTATATGTAATTTCATTAATTAGCCTAAGTCTAGGGGGTTAAATGTAATTAGTGAATATTATATTCACTATAAATAGCCTAATTGTTATTAGGATTAGACTAATGGTTGCATGACCAATAGATTGAGGGATTATTTGTAAACACATATTTTGCAATCTAATTGAAGATCAAAGGGGTTTTGATTGTGATTATCATATTTTGATCTAATTCTTTATGATTTGATTCAAGTGTGATTATCCTGGATTTACATACATTGAAGTCTTGAGTCTGAGCTTTCTACTTTCTGTACTTTTATCCTTTTTGTATTATATTAGGATGTGAGCTATGGCTTGTCATAGTCACTAGTCAAAAGGCAATCTGCCTTTTGACTCTACATTTGATTTTCTTGTTGTCTAGTCTTATATATCCAGCTGGCCTTTAAAGTATGGTCGACTATAGGATGTAGTATAAAGTATCTCAAGTACTTGTAACTTTCGATCTATGCTTTGTAACATTTGTAAAAGAACTTGAGAAGCAATATACAGCATTCTTGAAAACCAAATACTTGTGTTGTTAGCTATCTTGTTCTATCTCATTTTTATTTGTATTTTTGAATCTTTCACATAAGTTACCATTTCCCTATTTGATCTATTAAGTATTCTAAACAACTATCCTTATTGTGTTGTTGTGTTGTAAGTGCATACCCTTTACCGACCCTGCAACGGTCACTTGAATAGGGACTGCAAGAAGCCGATGGCTGAAAGTTCTGGGGCATTGAAGAAGGCAGGGAATGAAGGGCAGAAGTCGAGCGCTAGAGCTTTCACGATGACCTGGGAGGAAGCTAGGATGGACCCTGATGTTGTGTCATGTACGTTTCTAGTAAACCAAACTCTAGCTTCTGTGTTATTTGATTCTAGTGCTAGTAGGAGTTTCATTTCTACTGCTTTATATGCTAATTTGCCTGTTAGAAGTAGAAGCATTGATGAACCCTTCGATGTAGAAATTGCCATAGGTAAATCTACCAGGATTTCTGACCTGATAGAAGGCTGTGACATAGAATTAGAAAGTCATTGGTTTCCTGCTAGACTGTTTGTTATGACCTTAGGCAGGTTCGGTGCAGTCCTAGGGATGGACTGGCTAGCAGCCTATGAGGCAAATATTATGTGACGCAAGAAGATGATCCGACTGACAGCGCCTGACAGGAGTTCGGTGACGATCTATGGTGATCGAGTTACTACGGTTCCGAAGGTGATTCCGATGGCGGTGGTGGAGAAGTATGTGAAACGTCGATGTAGCGCTTACTTGGCTTATATGAAGGATGTGGACACGTCAGTACCATAAATGTCCGACGTACTAGTTGTGTGTGACTTCCCGGACGTGTTCCCAGAAGATTTACCAAGTGTGCCACCGGACCGCGAGATCGAGTTCCATATTGATATGATACATGGCGCCCAACCTGTTGCTAAGGCACTGTATCGATTGGCTCCATTAAAGATTAAGGAACTGATGGTTCAATTACAAGAATTATTGGATAAAGGATTCATTCGACCGATTATTTCTCCTTGTGGTGCTCCGGTCTTGTTTGTAAAGAAGAAGGATGTTAGTATGATGATGTACATTGACTAACGTGAGTTGAACAAGTTTACGGTGAAGAATCAGTATCTATTATCGAGGATTGATGACTTGTTTGATCAGCTCCAAGGTGCCAGTTGGTTTTCGAGAATAGATCTTCGATCTAGCTACCACCAACTGAAAGTAAATGACCAGGATATTCCTAAAACAGCTTTTCGTACGCGTTATGGACACTACGAGTTCCTCATTATGTCATTTGGTTTAACCAACGCGTCAGCTGCTTTCATGGATTTGATGAATCGGATGTGTCGGCCAATGTTGGATAAATCAGTGATTGTGTTCATTGATGATATCTGATTTATTCGAAGAGCGAGGAGGAGCATGCCGGACACATTCGGGAAGTGTTAGAGACGCTTAGAAGAGAGAAATTGTACCCCAAGTTCTCCAAGTGTGTGTTCTGGTTGCCCGCAGTTCAGTTGTTGGGTCACGTGGTGAATCCCAAAGGATTTATGGTTGACCCGGCTAAAGTGGAAGCGGTGATGCAATGAAAGTCTCCAAAGACGCCATCCGAGATTCGTATTTTCTTGGGGTTGGCGGGCTACTACAGGAGATTCATCCAAGACATCCAAGGATAGCTTCTCCGTTGACCATGTTGACTCGTAAGGATGTAAAGTTTGTATGGGGTCAAAAACAATAGAAGCCTTATGAGGAGCTAAAGACAAGGTTGACGCAAGCTCTAGTCTTGATGTTACCCGAAGGGAGCGAAGACTTGGTAGTCTATTCGGATGCTTCCTATTCAGGATTGGGTTGCATGTTGATGCTACGGGGAAAAGTTATAGTCTATGAGTCCCGACCGTTGAAGATCCATGAGGATAATTACCCTACTCATGATTTGGAGCTAGCGATTGTGGTCTTTGCGCTGAAGATTTGGAGGCACTACTTATATGGTACGAAGTGCACAATCTTCACCGACCACAAGAGCTTGAAGTACTTCTTCGAGCAAAAGGACCTGAACATAAGGAAAAGGAGATGGTTGGAACTTGTCAAGGATTATGATTGTGAAATCCATTACCATCTGGGCAAGGACAACGTAGTGGCGGATGCCATTAGCCGGAAGGAGAGACCCGAACCAATCCATGTGAAGGCTTATCAATTGGTTATAACCTCCGTTGTGATGACTTGGTCAGGGAATTCCAAGACGAGGCATTCAAAGAACATCGCCTTAACTCCGAAAGGATAAGGTCTAGTCACGGAATTGGGTGAGAACACTCACGGAGTTAAGACCCGTTTCGAAGGGATGTGGATCCCTCGTTATGGAGATCTACGAGGGCGAATCATGGATGAAGCTCACAAGACTCGATACTCCATTCATCCCGGTGCTACAAAGATGTATCAAGATATGAAGAAGGATTACTAGTGGCTTGGTATGAAGCGCGATGTAGCAGAGTATGTGAGTAAGTGCCCTACTTGCTTGCAAGTGAAGGCGGAGCACTAGAGGCCATACGGTAAGATCCAACCTTTGGATATACCCGAGTGGAAATTGGAGCACATCACCATGGACTTTATTACGAAGCTGCCACGTACAACAAGAGGGTATAAATCTATATGGGTGATCAATGACCGTCTGACGAAGAGTGCTCGCTTTCTACCGATCCGTGAAACATTTTCATCTGATAGGTTAGCAGATTTGTTTATCAAGGAGGTTATACCTCTTCATGGTATGCCGGTGTCTATTGTGTGTGATCGCGTCACCCGGTTTACATCCAAGTTTTGGAAGAGATTTCATGATGCGATAGGGACGAGGTTACACATTAGCACGGCTTATCATCCTCGGACGGATGGTAAGTCAGAGAGAACCATACAGATGCTGGAAGATATGCTTCGGGCATGCGACATTGATTTTGGAGGAAGTTGGGATAAACACTTTCCATTAGCTGAATTCTCATAAAACAACAGTTATCATGCCAACATTGGTATGCCACCATATGAGATGCTATACGGTAGGAGGTGTAGAACGCCTGTATGTTGGGGTGACATTGGACAGAAGGAGTTAAGGAGCCTTGAAGTGATCGAGGCTATGACTGAAAAATTGGAGAAGATCAAGGCCTTTATGAAGGTAGCAAAAGATAGGAAAAAGTGTATGCTGACAAGAGATGTAGACCGATTGAATTCAAGGTGGGAGATAAGGTTATGCTGAAGTTTTCACCTTGGAAGGGTATCATTCGGTTTAGAAAGCAGGGTAAGTTGAGCCCGAGGTATATAGGACCTTTCCGAATCATTGCTCGAGTAGGAGAGGTGGCCTATAGGTTGGAGCTGCCCGATGAGTTAAGTGGAATTCATCCAACCTTCCATGTATCTCATCTAAGAAAGTGCCTAGCTGATGAAGATATGATTGTACCACAGGAGGACATTGAGGTAGATGAATGACTCAATTACGTGGAGCAACCAGTTGCAATCATTGACCGAAAAGAGAAGAAGTTATGAAATAAATTGGTTCCCTTGGTGCGAGTACAGTGGAAGCATAAAAAGGGATCTGAGTCTACGTGGGAGACTGAGGAAGAGATGAGACAGCATTATCCACAACTGTTCGAGAAGTAACATGTTTCGAGGATGGACTTGTAACACCCGAAATTTTTAAAAGAAAATAATAAAAAGTGAATAAAAGGAAAGAAAAGCAAAATAACCCAAGACAAGGGGTTAAAGTTGTACATGGGACAAAGTTTTATATAATTTTGTACAAAAGTGGGCATGACCGCCCACACCCATGTTCCATCTACCTTTCCATCAAATTTTTAGAGGAAGAAAGAAGCTGAATTCTCTAGGTTCTAGAGAGAGGAAGAAGA
Organism: Flaveria ramosissima; assembly: GCA_025215565.1. NCBI lineage: Eukaryota > Viridiplantae > Streptophyta > Magnoliopsida > Asterales > Asteraceae > Flaveria > Flaveria ramosissima. The sequence goes on from CM046041.1 coordinate 2,556,480, forward strand.
AGAAGGTCGGTTTTAGGTAAGTTGTGGGTGTTCGATTTTAGAGAGAGAAAGAAGCTAAATTTTCAGTCTTTGGACCGAGTTTTATGTGTTGTGGGTGTTCGGTTGTGTGTTTTGGTGTGTTTAGGTGTTTGAACTCATTGAGCTATCGGGTTTGAAGAAGTCTTACTCGAAAGTTGCTAGAGGTGAGTTCTAGATCCTCGGTTTTAAATGTTTTTAACTTGTTTTGGGGCTGAGAATGCATGTTATAATGTTTTTATAAAAGTTGGGTGTGTACTTGTACGTTTATGTGTGTGCCCAGTTTGGGTGGGTGTATGTTTAGGAAGATTTTAGGTATGTTCATGATTTATGCTTGTTTATGTTGCTTAGTATGTTAGAAATGAAGGCTAAGAACAAGTTAGAACAGATTTAGGGACTGAAAATTATATGAGTTGGAAAACAGGATGCCCACGCGCCCAACTACTCATGCGCCTAAGTCAGGCTCATGCGCCTGAATAGTACTCATACGCCTAGAATTTGCCCTGGCGCCTAAGTGTTACTATGCGCCCAAATAGTGCCCATACACCCACTTTCCCCATGCGCCTAAGTTTTTTCCCCACACACCTAAGTGTAGGCCATGCGCCCACATAGTGCTCATGCGCCTAGAGCCTGCCCATGCACCCAAGTTTTCCCATGCGCCTAAGTGTTCCCATGCGCCTAAGTGTTCCCATACGCCTAAGTGTTCCCATGCGCCTAAGCAGTCATACGCCCACATAGTGGCCATGCACTTGCATAGTGCCCATGCGCCCAAGGCCCTAGAAAATATTCTGAAATTTTTGGGAAAAAGGATTATTAGGCTACGACTTAGAATGTTTATGGTATGATGTATGTTGATGTATGATGATGTTGTGCATGTTTATGGCATGTTTCTTTATGTTCCTTATTACGTATTATTTTATGGCTTTACGTGGCGTGTTTATGCTAATGTATGTAAAGTATTATGTAATGAAAGCGGAAGTTAATGATAATGGAAGGTGGAACGTAAAGAAGGAAAGAATGAATGAATGAAAAGTCTTGCAAGCAAAATGAAAGGAGGTTCACACCCAATGAAGGGTTGTTAGCTCAACTGTATGCGGTTTAGCTAACCCATGAGGATGCACACAGGGGTGTAATCCTTGTGATTGACCAAACGTATGGGACCCTTGTCGCTTGCCCCAGGTACTGTAGTCAACTTCATGCACAATGTTATGGGTCTATTTATAGACTTCGGCCCAGTACCAGCTTTGTGCACAATGTTCGGGCTATAGCACATGGCATTGGTCCAGATGAAAGTGACGGTCAATGATAAATGTACGAAACATGGGATATGTAAGGAAATGAAAGAATGAATGAATGATGATGAATAATGATGAAAGATAATAATAAATATTATCTATGTGTACGTATGATGTGTGATCACAAATGAAAGTAAAGGAAGGTTTCAAATGAAAGTAAAGTATTTTATTATAAAACTAGAACTCACTCAGCAACGCTGACTTTTATGCATTTTCAGTTGGCAGGTAATGTTGCTGGGATGGCACGGGGATGAAGCTACTTGGCGAATAAAGACTGGCATCCATTTTATGCAGAAATGATATTTCTGTGATGTAATGCATCTAAACATTATTTTGTAATTTCAACAATGATGTATTATTTGGCAAAAGTAATGATTTATGCATGAATGGTTTTGTTAAATTATTCTGCTGTAATGTTTTTAGTAAATGTTAATGTGTTTTTAAGTATTATGTGCGATGAATATCCAACTGTAAGCGTTCCGGGAACGGGGCCTTACAAGTCGCGAGGTGATTGGAACCGGAATCATTCATTCTTTAAGACTTCGTCTGCGGACCCAGTCAATTCAGTCATTAGGTTTTCTTGTGTTGGTTTATCTTTTATGTTACACTATTGCATTATAAGTCTTAACATTGTCATGTGAATTGAATTGTTTTCAATCATTTAATCAATCTATATATGTATTTAAACCTGTGTTTACTCACCGGCTAATTTGTTAGCTGACTCGTTACTTTCTCACATGATTTCAGGAATGAAGATTAGTGGACTTTTAAATGCACACTTAGGATTTGGACTTAGTCAAAGTTAAAGACAAATTTCATTATGTTATTAATTGATTATAATCGATTGATTGATTAGTATTATTCAATGAAAATGACATTTAATATTATTTCAACATATTTACTACCATGTGTTATGAGTAATCAATTCAAATTCGTCCGCCCTGATGATTCCGCCGTCGGTCGGGGTGTGACAATATTATGATCAAGAATATAATCAAGCATATTAGATACCTAATGGTAGCATCAGCCTAGGGGTAATTTATTAGAATATTTGAGGATAATCTTACACAAAACACATTCTATCTATCTAAAAAATAAAAGCTTCTAAAGAAATAAGTCTAACTACCGGATATATAGTTATCTGCCAAATGACTATGAATTCTTAAGAGTGTATATGCTTTTAAGACATAGACTCATTCTAATAACCAAGACCCTTCTGACCACACTGCTAATCTCGTTGATTATTTAACATCTGATAAGTTAGCTTGTGTCAATTCCTATGAGTAGTGGAACAACCTTTAATTTGACACCTAAGATGATTATTTATTCATCTACATAACGATTTTGTTTGTTACTTTTTGTAAACCAATTAGAGGATGCAATTGTCCTATGCCATATCCTGTAGATCAGTGGTTGTAATTAGGCATTGAACTCAAACTTTAGAATAATTGCTTAGATATCTTTTCAAGTGCTTGTTCTAGCCGGTAATTCATACTATATAACCTTTTAATATACTAGTTGATAGCTTACGCTTCCATACTTATTATTTTGCTATTGTATTATAATCTTTAATCAATTGGGTGCAATTTATAAAGAACTTGAAGTAATATATGTCTATTGTTTCATTGTTCTTATTGTATTCTGTGTGAGTTGGTAGTATTGATTAATAGGGATTCCATTTATGCTAAGAATTATCAGTTAAACTATCTTGTTCTTAATCCCAACACCATCCAATAAGATTTTCTCAACCTGTGAAGAAAGGGAGAACATTTCATTAACCCATATGGAGTTATCTAATAACATGTAAATGTGAGGGTTACTTGCAATCATAACATGAATATGAATATGGAGGGTTTAGCAATAATTTTTAGTACAAACACGTGACCAAGTGGAACACACAAAGGTCATGAGGAGTCAATCTAGTAGTTGGACTCGGATGCTAATTGGTTGGACTTCATATCTAGGACTAAAGTCACAATGAAGATGTGTTAGCCTTGAAATTATATATTCTTTGAAGATGAAAATAGTCATGATTAACTTGTGAGTTAAGAACATATTATAACAACTAATATCAATTAACTTATCTACAATAACTTTAGGTAGTCAAAGATAATGATTTGATCCAACAACCTAAGGGTTAATGAGAGATGTACTTGTGAAATGAGAATAAAACCAATGAATGAGGATATGTGAAGAACATCGAACCTTTTTTACTAGACGTTCCTAGATTTAGGTTCAATAGGATACCTAATTCATATATCTAAAGGTAGTCCCTATACGGCCATGGCTAATATATGTTGATATATAGCCTCTAAATTATAAATAGAGTTTTAATGCTTCCTAGTTCATTCCTCTAATAGTCGATGACATATTGTGAGGCTAAGTATAATGTGTGGCTAATATATTGTTTAAATCATGAAAACCAAAATATTTTTAAATATTTGAGAAAAATCAGCTATGTGAAAGAGAAGTGAGTTCACTTTGAATGAATTGGAGATATGCACAATTGTTCATTCAAGGGCATTGAATCTACTAATGAACTTGAGATACCCACCCTAGTGTTCTAGGACCATTATGGGAGATAATAGTAAAGGATGGCCCGACTAGGAAAAGTTTTGTTTAAACGTCATTGTCGTCTTTGTTTACAATTGTTCATTCAAACAAATCGAGTATGCTAATGGTTCGTAGACTAAATGTATTTTACAAGTGAAGACTTAAAGTGAATAACAACCTATCTTATGCAAGATTCAATTGTTAAGGTTTCATTAAAAATTTGAGTGTTTTAATTGATCTCCATTCATGTTGGAGATTGTTGGAAAAAGTAGTGAAAAATATAGTTTTTACTATCTTTGAATATAAATTATTAGATTAAGTTATGAGTTATATAATTAATTGTTGGACCCTCAAACGATCATGCATGTTAATTCAAGTGGTGATTGGATAATTTTTCTGGATGGAAATACTACAAGTGTTAAGAAATGTGGTTGAAGAAAAATATATGTCAATGCAGAAAATGACTAAGTGTTTGGTTATGGTTAGCCGCATTAGCTTTATGTGGGTGACTTGTACAAATACGGGTGTGCATTTGTCTACCTGCATATGACTAATGTGGGTGAAACAAAACAAATTCTTATGTCTAAAAATATAAAATGTGATTAAGTTATTACACATCCACATTGAAAAATACAGATGTTGTACAAACAAATGTGGCTGAAGAACAACAAATGCTTATACAGTTATTTTGTACTATTCACTTTGTAAATTGTGGATTTTATGTCAAGGTAGTTAAGCAATTAATGTATAGGTCACTATATAAGACCTATAAATGGATAAACTTGTTGCATTTTTTGTAACTCTTAGAATACTAAAAACCCTGAAATACAACAGAAAATTATGATTGTAATAGTGAATCACATTATCAATATACAAGCACATTATGAGTATATCTATTGCCTTTGATTATTGATTATTATAATTATGCTGCAATTAATCATATAAATCATTATATATATTCGATCCTATTGATTACTATCCAGTTACTAAGTATATATGGAGTTCTATTTTAATATGTGAGTGTATCAAAATGAACCAAAACGTGTCCAAAACAAAGATATGATGAATAAAATTTTGATACTCAAAGTTGAAAAAGTAAAATAAACAAAGTTCCAAGTTGACCTCAATCATCATCATAATTTTAAACTAAAGGTTTTATAAACATTTAAACATTCCACAATAAGTATAAAGACAAATATCTTTTATTACATAAGAGTAATTATAAAGACAAACTATCATCAGTGTAATATGAAAGTTTTAGCTAAACACTTAAATCCCTTTAAAGAAATTAAACCTAGTTATTACCAGATTAATTATCTTGTTAATTATAATAATATATTTTTATTGATTACTTTTTGCTTCAATATTAATTCAATCAGATGATTCATTTGTAGAAAAACTCAAAAAGACAAACACAACACATTACAGATAAACACTCTATACTTTTCACAAGTCACAACCTTCTTCGAAATTTTATATACATTAAAACACTAATTTACTTGGTGTAATTTCGAGTATGTCCCGCAGTACATACTACTCCAATTGTTGTATCATTGCAGACAAATATATCCGCATTGAATGTGAATTCTAAGTCATAACTGTCAGTGAGTTTGTTTTAGTATAAAGACGTTGTTGTCCAGCACAAAAGTGAATATATTCAAAGTGTGTGAGACTCGAGTCAAGAAGACTTGTTTCAAATTTACCCACACCACTAACACAGTTAACTACTATTATTTCACCCAAGGGCATTTCAATAATTTTCACAACCTTTTATTACATAATTTAAATTAAAATGCAAAGTATTATAAAACCCTCCCCCACCCCTAGACTACCCCACTCCTCTCTCTTTCTTTTTACACCAGATTCGTTAACCACCTTCACGGTAGCAACACCACCACTGCATCCACCCACAACCATTCATCATCACCGTTGCTTCAATAGGTAACACAACCATTATGTAATCTCATAAGGTGCAACCACAAACCACTACAAAAACCCTTATATGCATCAGTTCTCTTGTTCATCCATGGTGGTTCCGAAATCCTAATTCATCTCCTACTTAAACCTTAAATCTGTCTACTTTCTTTATTTCTCTCACTCTTTCTCTCTTTAGAAAAACCAAATCAACCCAAATAGGTTTAAGGTCTAGATTTTTTGCTTCAATTGTAAGGTTTGTTGGTCTTGAAACTCAATATGGGTCGATGATGGTGGTGGATAGATTTGAAACTTTATTTGTAGGTTTTAAATTTGGATTGATTTAGGTTTGGAGATCTTGAACGAGGTGAAGGGTTTTGTGATGGTGGTGGTTGACTGAAATGACTCTTGAAGGTAGTGGAATGGCATTGCTCTTTGATGGTGAAGATGTGGATCTTGATAAGATTTTCCAGCAAACAAGGTGGGGAGGGGATTAGTTTCCGATGAATAAAGGGAGTGTAAGGCCCCATTCCCGGAGACCTCACAGTTTGTCATTCGCAGCATTGAACACGTTAAACATTATAAATTTAGAAGCTTAAGCAGCGGAATTATTGTACCAAAAACCATTCATTTCATTTATAACACTGTTGTTGAGCAATACACTATAGTTTGACCGATTACAAAAGAATTGTTTAATTGCATTACAAAACAACAGCAGTAACAAGTATGAATGGATGTTAGTCTTTCCCTGCCGAGTAGCTTCACACTCGTGCCGTCCTCAGCAATATTTACCTGCCAACTGAAAATGTATAAAAGTAAGTGTTGCTGAATGAGTTCTAGTTTTAAAAGTAACAATATACTTTATGTTAGGTATACATATGAAAATACTCTTTTTATGAAAACTTCATCTCTTTATACATGAGCACGCATTAACTATACAATCAGATAATGCTTTTTCTCTTTACAGTATGCCTTGTTTACTCTGTACTCTTTTATCTTTATCTTTCACTGTCTATGTGGACCAATGAGCAATACCCTAAACTATGTGCGCAGGGGAGATGGTGTTGGGCCCTCTTTTTCCCACAAGGGGCTCTACATACTGTATACAAAGCTGACCCAGACACCTAGGATATGCTGCAAAGGTCCGCCAATCTCAATTGACTGGCCCCGTGTGCACCTGAAGGTAGCTAACCCGCATCACGGTTGAGCTAACGACCTCATGGTCGTGACCCTCCTATAAGCTTGCAAGACTTGTTAACATTTTAAATTAGGTTCCACTTCTCTTCTTTATTACTCTTTCACTTATTTATTAGTAATACTTTACGTTACGATAATGAACACACCACGTAAAGTCACATTCTAATAATGATAATAATAACAATAATAATAATAGTAAACAATCATAGTTATGCATGAAACTCATCATTAATAAGCCCTAGTCAAACCTCGTCAAAACTCTAAAAGCACAGACTCCCAAACATTTTGTAATAAATTCTAAGTGTTTAGGCGCTTTGACACTATTTGGGCACATGGGCCCTGTTTAGGCGTTTTAACACTATGCAGGCGCATTAGCCAACACTTAACTCTTTCATCACTCAGGCGCATGAGCTATCTAAGGCGTATGGAAACTTAGGCGCATGGACACCTAGTCGCATGGCCATTCGGACGCATGGACACTATTGGGGCATATGACCCATTCGGTCGCATAGACACTTAGATGCATGGGCTATTCGGGCGTATGGAAACTTAGGCGCATGGGCCATTCGAGCGTATGGGTACTATTTGGGCGCATGAGTGACACTTAAACATTTCTAAGGCATTTCCAGGCGCATGAGCCTTACTTAGACGCATAAACCTTCTGCTCAACATGTTTCTAAGGTACTTTCAATCCCAAACATCATACTAATCAGTTCCAAGCTTACTAAGGCTATTCTAAACATGAACAACCTATAAGCATCTAAGAATGATCATCCAACATGCATAATACATACGGGTATACATACATAAACATTGTAAAATCGTTTTAATACATTTTCAGCCCCAAGGAAAGTTTAAAACAAGTAAAACCGGGGTCTAGAAACTCACCTGGTACAACTTTGGGTGTATCTTCTTTCTAACCCGTTTGCAAATAGTTCAAACACCTAGAAACCCGCAAAACACTTATACACGAACACACACAAGCACATAAGCACATACCCGAGACAAAACCCAACACAAACACTTAAAAACTTCGAATTCTTACCTTGAATTCAATCCTCTTCTTCTTCTTCTTCAACCGAGAGTTTTTCTGCTCTCTCTCTCTAAAACCGAAATGAAAAAGGTGATATGAAAAGAGGGTGGGCGGCCATACCCACCTTTACACCAACTTTTCAAAGATTTTGCCTTTTGGACACTTTTAGTCCCTCTACTTGGGCTTTATTGCTTTTCTTTCTTTTATTCTTCATTTCTTGTCTTTGTTTTGAAAATAACCGGGTGTTACAAGTCCACCCCCCTTATATAGGTTTCGTCCCCGAAACCTGTTATTCCTTAAACAGACGAGGGTAATGCTGCCTCATCTCCTCCTCAGTCTCCCATGTAGATTCGGATCCCTTCCTGTGCTTCCACTGTACACGCACAAGAGGAACCACTTTATTCCTCAACCTCTTCTCTTTACGATCGATGATTGCCACTGGTTGCTCCGCATAATTGAGCCTTTTGTCTACCTCGATATCCTCAAGTGGAAAAATCATGTCTTCATTAGTTAAGCACTTTCTCAGATGAGATACATAGAATCTCGGGTGAATTCCACTTAACTCTTCTCGTAACTCCAATCTATAGGCCACCTCTCCTTGAGCAATGATTCGGAAAGGGCCTATATACCTTGGGCTCAACTTGCCCCGCTTCCTGAATCGGATGATCCCTTTCCAAGGTGAGACCTTCAACATAACCCGGTCACCCACCTGGAACTCAATCAGTCTGCGTCGTTTATCAGCATACGACTTCTGTCTATCTTTGGCGGCCTTCATGAAGGCTTTAATCTTCTCAAGCTTCTTAGTCGTAGCCTCGATTACCTCGACGCTCCCCAATTCCTTCTGACCAATATCACCCCAACAAACGGGTGTTCTGCATCTCCTACCGTATAGCATCTCATATGGTGGCATACCAATGCTGGCATGATAGCTGTTGTTGTACGAGAATTCGGCTAATGGTAGGTGGTCATCCCAACTTCCCCCAAAATCGATCACACATGCCCGAAGCATGTCTTCCAATGTCTGAATGGTCCTTTCTGACTGACCATCAGTTTGGGGATGATAAGCCGTGCTAATATGTAACCTCGTCCCCATGGCGTCGTGGAATTTCTTCCAAAATTTAGAGGTAAACCGGGTGTCACGATCAGACACGATAGACACCGGCACACCATGACGAGTTACAATTTCCTTGATGAACAGGTCAGCCAACCTCTCAGATGAATATGTCTCATGGATCGGTAGGAAGTGGGCACTCTTCGTTAGACGGTCAACAATCACCCATATGGCATCGTATCCTTTCGGAGTACGCGGCAGCTTTGTAATGAAATCCATGGTGATGTGCTCCCACTTCCATTCCGGTATATCCAAAGGTTGAATCTTCCCATACGGCTTTTAGTGCTCGGCCTTCACTTGTAAACAAGTAAGTCACTTACTCACATACTCCACCACATCACGCTTCATACCCGGCCACCAATAATCTTACTTCATATCCTGATACATCTTCGTGGCACCAGGATGAATGGAGTATCGAGTCTTGTGAGCTTCATCCATAATCTTCGCCCGTAAATCCCCAAAACGAGGAATCCACACTCATCCAAATCGAGTTTTAACACCAAGTGTGTTTTCACCTAGTTCCCCAACCAGACCTCTCATTCTTTCCGAGTTAAGATGATTTTCTTGCAATGCCTCATCTTGAAACTCTTTAACTTGCTTCATCACATCAGATAGTTGATAAGCTTTCACCCGAATCGGCTCGGGACTCTCTTTTCGGCTAAGGGCATCAGCCACCACATTGGCCTTGCCCGGATGGTAGTGGATCTCGTAATAATAATCTTTTATGAGCTCTAACCACCTCCTCTGCCTCATGTTCAGATATTTTTGCTCAAAGAAGTACTTCAAGCTTTTGTGGTCAGTGAATATGGTGCACTTCGTCCCATAGAGATAGTGCCTCCAAATCTTTAACGCAAAGACCACCGCCGCTAACTCCAAGTCATGAGTAGGGTAATTGACCTCATGCACTTTCAATTGTCGAGATGCGTAAGCTATCACCTTACCTCGCTGCATCAACACGCATCCCAACCCCGAGTAGGAAGCATCCGAATAGACCACCAAATCCTCGCTTCCTTCGGGTAATGACAAGACAGGGGCTTGGGTCAGTCTTGCCTTCAACTCCTCAAAAGCCCTTTCTTGCTCTTGACCCCACACGAACTTCACATCCTTACGGGTCAACTTTGTTAGTGGAGAAGCGATCTTGGAAAAGTCTTGGATGAATCTTCTGTAATAGCCCGCCAAACCCAAGAAACTACGAATCTCGGATGGCGTCTTTGGGACTTCATTGCATCACTGCCTCCACCTTTGCATGGTCTACCATAATCCCCTCGGGATTTACCACATGACCTAAGAATTGAACTTCGCGCAACCAGAACGGGCACTTGGAGAATTTGGCATACAACTTCTCCCTCCTTAATGTCTCCAACACCTCCCGAATATGACCGGCATGTTCTTCTTCGCTCTTCGAGTAGATCAGGATATCATTAATGAACATAATCACCGATCTATCCAACATCGGCCGGCACACTCGATTCATCAAATCCATAAAGGCAGCTGGCGCGTTAGTTAGACCAAAAGACATAAAGAGGAACTCGTAGTGTCCATAACGCGTAAGGAAAACTGTCTTAGGAATGTCTTGTTCCTTTACCTTCAATTGATGATAGCCAGATCGTAGATCTATTCTCGCGAAGCAACTGGCACCTTGGAGCTGGTCGAACAAGTCATCAATCCTTGGTCAGGGGTACCGATTCTTCACCATCAACTTGTTCAGCTCTCGCTAGTCAATGCACATTCGCATACTTCCGTCCTTTTTCTTTACAAACAATACCGGAGCACCCCACGGAAAGATACTCGGTCGAATGAATCCCCTATCCATTAACTCCTGCAATTGGCTCATGAGTTCCTTCATCTCAGTCGGAGCTAATCGATATGGTGCTTTGGCGACGGGTTGAGCACCGGGTATCAAATCAATTTGGAACTCAATCTCGCGATCCGGTGGCACGCCGGGTAAGTCTTCCGGGAATACGTCCGGAAAGTCACACACCACTGGTACCTCAGATAGTCGTGGTACCGACGCATCCACATCTTTTACGTAGGCCAAGTAGGCACTACATCCACGTTTCATGCACTTTCCCGCCACCGCCATCGAAATCACCTTCGGGATCGTAGTAACGCGATCTCCATAAATCGTAACCAAACTCCCATCGGGCGCAACTAATCGAATCATCTTCTTGCGACATACGATGTTTGCTTCATAGGTTGCTAACCAGTCCATCCCTAGTACTACATCGAATCCACCTAGGGGCATCACGTGTAACCTAGCAGCAAACCTATGACCTTCTAGTTCTATGGCACAGTCCTCTATCACATCAGTAATTCTAGTGGACTTACCAATAGCGGTTTCTACATCGAATGGTTCACTGACACTCCTACTACTAACAGGCAACTTAGCACAGAAAGTAGTGGAAATGAAACTCCTACTAGCACCGGAATCAAACAATACAGAGGCACAAGTTTGGTTTACTAGAAACATACCTGACACGACATCAGGATCAATTCTGGCTTCCTCCTGGGTCATAGTGTAAGCTCTAGCACTTGCTGTCTGTCCTCCTTCCCCCGGCTTCTTCTTTGCTCCAGAGCTCTCCGCTCTCGGCTTCTTACAGTCCTTGGTCACGTGGCCCTCTCCGCCATAGCTATAGCACTTCAGCACCCTACAGTCTCTAGCGATGTGGCCAGGCTTGCCACATCTGAAGCATACATTCATTCCCATCCTGCACTCACCGAACATGCTCCCTTCCACATATGTCACACTTTTTCAACCCTGATCTTGACGACACCCCACGGTCGTCCACCTTCATCTTCTTGTTGTTTGGAGTGAAACCAGCACGTCCAAACCTCTTCCCATTCCAGTTCTTACCATCCCCACTCATCTTCTTCACCTCCACCACAGGCTCCTCTCGCTCATTATACAATCTACCCGCCAAATCTACCACCGATCGAAAGGTACCTGGCCGAGCAGCAATCAGGTGTCTGCAAATGTCAGTCGGCAGTTCCTGGATGTACCTTTGATCTTCCTTGACACCGGCGTCACCTGATCCGGCACCAGTCTCGCCATCTCGTTGAATCTAGCGGTGTACTGCTGGTGGGTCATGGTTCCCGCTTCAAGTTGCAAGAACTCCCTCTCGATTTTATTGAGTTCCCTGTGAGGACAGAATTCCTCGATCACCAACTGCTTAAACTCCTTCCATTGCATTTTCCCGATGGCTCTGGCACCCTCAGCTTGGACAATATTGTCCCACCAACACAGCGCTGAATCAACGAATGAGTGAGTTGCGAACTTCACCTTCTGGTCCTCGCGGCACTCACTGATCTCCAAGACTGCCTCCATCTCCCTCACCCAATGGTGAGCGGCAGCAGCATTGCCATTGCAATTGAAAGTCGGGGGCTTACACCTTTGGAACGCCCCATAACTGCACCCTCTGGTCGCTACCCCCACTACATCATCCTCCTCCTCATCGGACAACATCGTCTCAGGCTCCGGTTGTTCCTCCTCCCCTCTGCTTTCCCTGCCCGATGATCCCTTTCTAGTCTCCTTCTCCTTCCTCTCCTCGCCTTTCACAGCCCTGATGACTTCAGTCACCACAGACGGTAAAACTATCTGCATGACCTGGTGTACTTCGTCAGCAATCGCCTCCCTAGCTGAGGCATTCAAGCTAGCATTCTCATTCTCTTCGCTCCGGCCATGAACCTCAGGGTTCTCATGGGTCGTCTCAGGAGCCTTAGCACTACTCCTAGTCACACGCGGACGGCCTCTGCCTCTAGTAGTCTTGGAAGATTTCTGCCCAGCCATCCTCTGACGCACTATAAAATTCAAACACCAACACTGTCATTCAAAGTAATAACTCGGTTTATGTCAAGTATAGTACAGTGGCCAGTTGTGATTAGCCACTTACTTTACTCTTCATACCCCAAGCATTTCCTATCCTGACCTAATCAATATCTAAATCTACTAAGAGCACATAAATCAAATAGCATGTGCACATAATATCGGTTAACATTAAGAAAAGACATACCTGATGGCACGTAGCTACTCGGGCTGACATCTCTCCATTTGTCCCATTTTCAGTTTAAGTTTAGGTTTTAAAAATTTATTTAACCCAATTCTCTTAAACTTTGGCTCTGATACCAACTTGTAAGGCCCCATTCCCGGAGACCTCACAGTTGGTCATTCACAGCATTGAACACGTTAAACATTATAAATTTACAAGCTTAAGCAGCGGAATTATTTTACCAAAAACCATTAATTTCATTTATAACACTGTTGTTGAGCAATACACTATAGTTTGACCGATTACAAAAGAATTGTTTAATTGCATTACAAAACAACAGCAGTAACAAGTATGAATGGATGTCAGTCTTTTCCTGCCGAGTAGCTTCACCCTCGTGCCATCCTCAGCAATATTTACCTGCCAACTGAAAATGTATAAAAGTCAGCGTTGCTGAGTGAGTTCTAGTTTTAAAAGTAATAATATACTTTCTGTAAGGTATACATATGAAAATACTCTTTTTATGAAAACTTCATCTCTTTATACATGAGCACGCATTAACTATACAATCAGATAATGCTTTTTCTCTTTACAGTATGCCTTGTTTACTCTGTACTCTTTTATCTTTATCTTTCACTGTCTATGTGGACCAATGAGCAATACCCTAAACTATGTGCGCGGGGGAGATGGTGATGGGCCCTCTTTTTCCCACAAGGGGCTCTACATATTGTATACAAGGCTGACCCAGACACCTAGAGTATGCTGCAAAGGTCCGCCAATCTCAATTGACTGGCCCCGTGTGCACCTGAAGGTAGCTAACCCGCATCACGGTTGAGCTAACGACCTCATGGTCGTGACCCTCCTATAAGCTTGCAAGACTTGTTAACATTTTAAATTAGGTTCCACTTCTCTTCTTTATTACTCTTTCACTTATTTATTAGTAATACTTTACGTTACGATAATGAACACACCACGTAAAGTCACATTCTAATAATGATAATAATAACAATAATAATAATAGTAAATAATCATATAACAATCATAGTTATGCATGAAACTCATCATTAATAAGCCCTAGTCAAACTTCGGTCAAAACCCTAAAAGCACAAACTCTCAAAAATTTTGTAATAAAGTCTAAGTGTTTAGGCACTTTGACACTATTTGGGCGCTTGGGCCCTGTTTAGGCGTTTTAACACTATGCAGGCGCATTAGCCAACACTTAACTCTTTCATCACTCAGGCGCATGAGCTATCTCAGGCGTATGGAAACTTAGGCGCATCGACACCTAGTCGCATGGCCATTCGGACGCATGGACACTATTGGGGCATATGACCCATTCGGTCGCATAGACACTTAGATGCATGGGTTATTCGGGCGTATGGAAACTTAGGCGCATGGGCCATTCGGGCGTATGGGTACTATTTGGGCGCATGAGTGACACTTAAACATTTCTAAGGCATTTCCAGGCGCATGAGCCTTACTTAGGCCCATGAACCTTCTGCTCAACATGTTTCTAAGGTACTTGCAATCCCAAACATCATACTAATCATTTCCAAGCTTACTAAGGCTATTCTAAACATGAACAAGCTATAAGCATCTAAGAATCATCATCCAACATGCATAACACATATGGGTATACATACATAAACATTGTAAAATCGTTTTAATACATTTTCAGCCCCAAGAAAAGTTTAAAACAAGTAAAACCGGGGTCTAGAAACTCACCTGGTGCAACTTTGGGTGTATCTTCCTTCTAACCCGTTTGCAAATGAGTTCAAACACCTAGAAACCCGCAAAACACACATACACGAACACACACAAGCACATAAGCACATACCCGAGACAAAACCCAACACAAACACTTAAAAACTTCAAATTCTTACCTTGAATTCAATCCTCTACTTCTTCTTCTTCTTCTTCTTCTTCAACCAAGAGTTTTTCTGCTCTCTCTCTCTAAAACCAAAATGAAAAAGGTGATATGAAAAGAGGGTGGGCGGCCATGCCCACCTTTACACCAACTTTTCAAACATTTTGTCCTTTTGGACACTTTTAGTCCCTCTACTTGGGCTTTATTGCTTTTCTTTCTTTTATTCTTCATTTCTTGTCTTTGTTTTGAAAATAACCGGGTGTTACAGGGAGTGGGGATGGTTTAACAACGACGGTGAAGATATGGTGGTATGGTGGTGTTTGATGGTCATAGACGGTGAAGGTGCGGTGGTACTTAGTGGTCGCGAATGAGTTTTCGGGTGGGATGGGTGGTTCGGAGTGGTAGTGATGTTGTAATCAAAAGAGAGAGAGACTAAAAAAGAAGGCTGAAAATTTAGTCGCTGATACTCCATAATCAGTCTCTAATGGATATCAGGGACTGATTTTGGTAGTTCCCAGTCAGTTCTTAATACCTAGTCCTAGATACTCACATTAGTCACTAAATTTCAGTCTCAATTGTGTGTCATCAATAAGAAATTACATTCAGTGTCTAAGACACATAAATTCAGTCTTTAATTTATCTCATTGTTTCAAGTCATTTTAGTCTCGAATACATTTCATCCGCGACTAAAAATTAGTCTTTCGTGATAGTCTTTTGGAGACTGAAAATTAGTTCTTAAACCTTGTCGAATTTTTCCTAAATATGTTTAATTAGATCTGGGTTTCATGATAATTAAATCCTTAATAAGACATTGTAAAGACTGAGATTTACTCCCTGATAACAAAACAATATAGTCACTAATGTATTCTTTAGAGACTAATAATTAGTACTTGATAATATAACATTTTAGAATTTAATATGTTTTCTCAGGTGAAATTTAATCTTAGATGTCATATTATTTCGTGTCAAATGTATGTATCGAAGAGTGAAAATCTGTATGTTTTAATAACTTTTTCAATCTCGAAAATGTTTTTTTACATATTAAGAATCAGTAGCTTATAATTAACTTTTAGTCTTTAATATATATATAAATATATATATATATATATATAGGGGAAGGTTCCATTGAAAACCATGTTATAAATGAAAACTATGAAAACCAAGGGTTACATATATGTACGTACATGTTACAAAGTATACAACTAATAATTACGTATATGTAGGGGTTATGTATATGTACGTACGTGTTAACAAGTGTACAACTAAAAGTTACGTACATATAACTCATACAAGTTACGTATACGTAAGTCGTTTCGTCATCATTGTCATTCCTTAGAGTTTAAACTCAATAATATATAATGAACTCAAAAAATAAAGTTGAATTTTACTCAAATATACTTTAAACAATAAAAAGGTCGAATCAATTATAAATTATGTGATTGGGAAGTGGTGGTTTTTACGGTTTTCATTTATAAACATGGTTTTCATTTGTCTCTCCCCTATATATATATATATATATATATATATATATATATATATATATTGTGTATATATATATATATATATATATGTAGTACTATATAATACATGAAAGGTGGGTAAAAGGGTAATTTACTCATTTTCATAAGACGCGCCTTTTCAACTGATTCCATCCCCTCCGCCTCCTTCGAACTCCAGCCCGTTGTTCATTACTACCCCTGCCCCTTCCCCTTCCCCTTCCCCTTCCTCTTTGTTGCGCTGGTTCCCATCAATAACCAATCAATGCCAATCGACTGCAACCCGTTACACTCCCTTCTCCCCTTACATACAATGATTCCCTCACTTCGGTTCGTTTCTGTTCAAGACTAAATTGGTAATTTAACCCACCCTGTCGGTTTCCGATTCTCACCACTATCGCCGGCCGGAGGTCCGTGTGACCTTCCACCTCCCTTCAAAAGCAGTTTGCATGGCGTTTGGGCATCCCCTGTCTCCACTCACCCCCTTTTTATCATCTCAAAAACTCAATATCAACTCATCCCACCACCACCCCTCGCTGGAGTACCATTACCTTCGACAACACCTCTATCGCATCCCTTGAAAGGTGTTTGTGGGTTTTGATTGATTTTCTTGATTTTGCAGGGCATACATGCCGGAAATGTGGGTGGCCGTTTCTGAAGGCAAACCCGAGTTCTGAATGCTGGATCGTGCATAAAAGAGTTTGTGAGACAATTGAAGTGTTTACAAAGATTATTATCAAATCTGAGGCAGTTTCCGATGATGAACATCATTCTGATTCTGATTATCAACACCATTCTAATTCTCATCCTGATGATCAAGAAGAAAAAGAGAAAACCCCAAGTGAGTTTTATGTGTTGGTATGTTCTTCAATCTTTATTCTGGTTTTAATTGATCTGTTGAAGTTACTAAAAGAATCTTAGGTTGAATTAATGTTTATGCTATGATTATCTTTGAAGATTTATTACATCTTTTATAAAACTTACTGAAGATGTTAAAAGAACCTTTGAGTTAATGTTGGTGGTTAATTTCTTTACAGATTTGTTATATTTAATATTGGGTATATTCACATTATTGTTATCTTCAAAGATTTCTGGCATCCTGTTTGAACATTGTTGTTATCCTGTTTGAACATCTTCAATATAATTTCTGGCATCCTATCTTCTGCCATCCTATCTTCAGTGGATTAATTCAGAGGTTCTTTTAAGATTTATTACATCCTGGTTGATTCACATGAATTCATAAAGATCATGCTTTTATGGATTTTATTGAAGATAGTAAAAGAACCTCTGAATTAATCGCTTATTTTTAATATGGGTAAATTTATATTGTTGTTATCTTTAAGATTTCCTGCATCTTGTTTCATTCTCATTAATCCACTGAAGATACTCATAAGACCTCAAGTTAAATGAGCATTCTTATTTTGGTTTCTTTTAAATTATTGAATATGATTAAATAATCCGTTCAAATCATCATCTTATTTACGTTTCCTATCAATCTGTTGAAGATAATAAAAGAATCTTCAGTTATTGGACTGTTATTTCTTGAATTTTGTCTAGACAATTAAGGCTCATTCAATGCCTTCAAAACCAGAACCCAGCTGTAACCGACACCGGCAGCCCATTTAATATCATTCTAAGGTGTCGTAACCATATTTGGGTAGTTTTAATTCGCTGTTAAGATTGCCTTCAGTATCATTGCTTATTAAGGAATGCTTTGGATTCAATTTTCATCACAATTGCTACTTCAACACCAGGTATGTCATTGGTTTTAATTTACTTTCCTTGATTGAATTGTTGTTGCTACTTTGGTAGCTCATGTCTCTGCTTTTGTTGATGTTGTTGTGTATTGTGTAGTTTGATCAGTTTTTGGTTTGCTCACGCCTCAAATTTGGTAATACTCATTGTATTTGTGTGTAATGTTGTGTAAACTGATTTGAGTATTTAATATGTTAGTTAATCTGTTTTGTTATTCTGTTGTTGAGTAGGTAGTTAATCCACGAAAGATTATTTTAAGAGATGTACGGGGTAGGACGCTTAATTTCATCATACCAACACAAAACTTTGTAGTCTTGAAAATTTATATCCCCAAATCATAGTCTTTTAAGTTTTGGGGGTAGTTATTTCTTTCTGAGGTTGAAATTAGGTTTCTATATACATGGTTTAGCTCATGAGTTCCCTTTGTAGACTTCAAACTAACGGAGTAAACTATGAATAACTTTTTTAGGATTCTGTGAATTTTGGCTACCAATGTTGGCCGAATAGAAATAAGGAAGTGTAGTTTAGCAATTTAGTTAGCTTTCTTATGCTTATGAACCTTAGTAGATATTATTTTTGTTTGTTGATAGATTTGCACTCAAGAAAGCCTATGATATTAGTCTCACAACTACTGAAAGAGAAAATCATATGTATCAACAAAAACAAATGGTTAGTTTGCATTTCATTCATAATATAATTTACTTCTGTTAATACGGTTTTAGTATCTAAGATGTGTGTTTTGAGATATGGCCATTTGAGTGAAACAAAATAATGCTTGAAGCCATTCTATTTGTATTTTTAATGAAACAGTGAGTATCTAGAACCAGTTGCAGGTCTAGACACAATCAATTCACCTACTTAATAGTCTTAGTTGTTTAAACTTAATGTAAATTGAAAAAAAACAAACATGAAAGATGAGTATGATACGTTTATTCGGTGAATGAGTTCTCCCCGAATAGTAATCGACAATGAATCCTTAAAAAACGACACTATTATTCAGGTTTTTATTAGTCTTAATGGTCTTAGTTTTACAAACTTAATGTTCTTAGTTAACTGTATAATTTATGTTGACTTGATATACTAGGTGGATAGTGCTAATAGACATGGCATCCTTTTGTAAGTTGTGCAAGTTCTTGCTGTACTTGAATTTGTGTTTACAAGATCTTACATAAGTTTCGTTGGAGATTGGTTCATGTATGGTAAGTAATATATTTCAGTTAAAATTTTGTTTTTTTTTTCGCCACCCAAGTCGAGTTTAGTCATATGTTTAGTACCCTAAATTTCTTGTTTCTTTTATAGTTTTTGAAATTAATGATCAAGTTGGGAACAAAATCACTAATGAAGAAGTCTTCTATCATGTTCAAATGACTAACTTCATAATTTTTTAAGAGATATTGATGGTAGATAAAAATTATTAAGTAGTTGTGAAAATCAAAAGCTTGATGCTAAAGTTGGAAACTGGTATGATAAAGATTATTTAGTTGTTACAATTAGGTGTGAAGATAGACTGAAGCTAATTGTCGTGTAGTATTATTGAAAACTATTCTTTGTTCTTATTTTTAAGCTAGAAACTTAGTTGGATCCATTAGGCTTCCGCTTGAATTGTTTTTGGTAGGTTATAAAATTATTTATGTTTTATTTCATTCTTCCTTAGTCATTATTGCTTTAAATTTAGGAATTTCAGGGGTATATGGAAAACGGTTGTGGAAAGAGAAGCATGGTCATCATCATCGGTTAACCTAGCATAAAAGGCTAGAGATCAAATTGCATTTGATAAGAATGGAGCTGGTATGTTGTTACTGCATGATTATGTTTTATTTGGACTAAAATTGTATAACTAGATAGGTTTCATCTCTTTAAATGTAGGCACCATTGATGCTATGGAGTTGACTTTTGAAATGAGTTATAAGTTACTAAGGTCTCTTGAGTGTGTGGAGGCATGGGTAAGGATGACTGCATATTCAAAATTTTCACCCTTTATGCTCTATCATTTGTTATAGTTTTATAAACTCTCTTTGTTGTTAGTAGTAATATTGCTTCAATATTTAATTCAAGTTTATCTTTCTATAAAAATTATGTATGTGGATATTATACATTTAAAGTAAACACATCTGTAGCCCTGTGTTACTACATTGCTTCTTCAGAAAGGATTTATGACACCCATCAAGCAGATTTGATAGGTTCAATATCATATTTTGTTTGAGTTTTTGATTCGTTAAATGATAAATTTTTATTTGTTTTTTCTAATTTGTTTTAACTATTAGGTAAAAGGATAGGTGTGGTTCAATCAACACTGTTAGAGTTAGTTGAATCCACTTGCAGCGATCACCAACTCTACTTTTGGACACTCTCATTTACCCGATTCACATGAAAAATCTGTTGATAAAAATAATTAAATCAAATCCACCTTTTTTAGAAAAATATTTACTACATGCGCGTAAAGACCAACTTGAACCTTAACTCATTTTAGTTTTAGAATTGAAACAATATTTGGTTTACTACAAAGTCAAAGCGTGTCACTAAACCTGAAATATGCTCAGGTACACACTCCACATTGAACTATGTTCTTGTTAAAGATGTGAGCTTAATTCTTCAATTTGTAACAGTTTCTTTCACTATTATATGATGTAAGAGTTAATGCAACTAGCTTATATGATGTAAGAGTTAATGCAACTAGCTGATGAGCTCCAAATCTCCAATGGATGTCATCTTTAGTGTTTATAATAGTTTGTAACACACCACAATATAAGATCTTTGGGTTGTTGTTCATCATGTGAGACATTGTAGGATCATAGGTTATAAAATATAAAAGATATTATGCACATAACTATCGTTTAAGGTGGGTTTTGTTTATCTTTAATCTTTTGTTATGAATTTAAGTTTTCCAAAATCTCTCTTTAATTCATGTAATTTCATAAATTTTCTTAATCTTACAATTTATGCTTGTGGTATTTGCAAATATTTACAAGACTTCAAGGCTTCTTGGAAAGTCAATTTTGATTGGGAAGATAACTTAATGTGGACTTTATAGAAAAGTAAAACATTTGGATATACTAACAATGGGAAAACTGATGCTAAAAAAAGCATATGAATAGTTGCTGCTATGTTTTTTCAAATCTTATAAGATGGTCATAATAGTTTGTACAATTAAATACTGACTACAGGTAGTTGGTGGGTTGTATATGATCTTTTGTTACATGATTTAAAGATACGGGTAATAGATGAGTACAATATAATATTTTATGTATTAAATAGGTAAAAACTTACATAGTTTGTGGGATACTCTTTCTAATTATATAGCTCCTGTAATTATGTAGTGGTTGTGTTTGCTTAAGACTAATGCTTTTAGGTATTAACCCGTTAGCTATTTAGTTTCAAGTTGTTTTAGTAAATTATAGTTTGAAGGGGAATTGCACGTTAAAAATGGCACACA
The DNA here is from genome assembly GCA_025215565.1 of Flaveria ramosissima. NCBI lineage: Eukaryota > Viridiplantae > Streptophyta > Magnoliopsida > Asterales > Asteraceae > Flaveria > Flaveria ramosissima. The sequence goes on from CM046041.1 coordinate 2,578,132, forward strand.
AAGCTTCCCTAACATAGAGGGCGTCACCCGCAGCAACCCGCGGGCATTCCCACTAGTGTGTATATATATATATATATATATATATATATATATATATATATATATATATATATATATATATATATATATATATATATATATATATATATATATATGTATCTATATGTATATATATATATATATATATATATATGTATATATTATATGTATATATATCTGTCTATGTATATATGTATGTATATCTATATATGTATGTATGTATATCTATATATGTCTATATGTATGTCTATATCTATGTATATATCTATCTCTATATCTCTATCTATCTATATATCTATCTATGTGTGTGTGTATATATATATCTATATATGTGTGTATATATATCTATATATGTGTGTCTCTATATCTCTATCTATATGTGTGTGTCTCTCTATATCTATCTCTGTGTGTCTCTATCTATCTATGTGTGTCTATATCTGTATATGTGTGTCTCTGTCTATATATCTATGTCTCTGTCTTATCTCTATATGTGTGTCTCTCTCTGTATATGTGTGTATATCTATGTCTATGTCTCTATCTCTCTCTCTCTCTCTCTCTCTCTCTCTATATCTCTATATCTCTCTCTCTATATCTCTATATATATATCTATATATATATATATATATCACGAGTCGGAAGATTAGTCTTTAAAATCAGCCCAAAATGTCTTAGCTAACATACTAAATCAAACTTTAATGTAAAGATATAATGCTACTCACTAGATTAATTCTAAAATTTAAAATATTAAAAAACCAAAAAGCATAAAAAAAATATCATAGCTAACATATTAAATCAATCTATCACTGCCACAATCATTGTCATTGAGTTGCTCCTCCGAACAAGTTGCTCCACTACTTGCAGCTGCGGATGCTACACCCTCAAAATCTAGAAACTTCGAGCTCATGAATATCGACAATTTTTCATACTTTTCATTGCTCTGTTTCAATTTTTCTTGGAGTGAAGCTACTTGATTTCGAAGAGTTTCGGCCTCACTTGAAGGTTGTTGAGAAGATTGAGGTTCTGACATCATTCAAAAATCTTTTTTTCTAAGCACTGGTCCAACGCGTACCTTCCATGCAGATTTTTTTGTTTTCTCCTTGGCACAGACACTTTGAATAGCCTATTTTTCTAGCTCGTGGTGAATTGTAGTCGTTATAGTTGTACCCTCTTAAGTTAACTTCGCCACCGCCTCCTCTTTATGACGAATAATATTCTCCTAACAAAATTAAAGGTATATAAAAACAAGTAAAAATTTAAAAGTATAATCAAGTTGACATGATCCTAGAGAGTTATAACTTACATATTGAATGTGCTCGTCATCATTTAGCAAGCCTTGTTTTTCAGCATTAAAATGTAGCTTGTGATATACTTCAAATGGGGTAGGGCATGTTTGAGTCTCACAATTTGTCTATGATAATACAATTTTAAGAACATTAAATAAAGATAGATAAATATACTTTAAAAAATATGAAACTAGGGGTTAAGTTGCATAGACAAAATTACAGCTAAGAGAACAATAAAGGTTAGTAGTTATTCGATATTTATGCCTGATTAGGAAAATGAACAGGTACACAATTAAGCTCACTAGTTATTTGATCTTGAAGCTCAATTAGAACGATGAAAAAGTACAAAATTAAGTTGCCCAGACAAAACTAATAGTACTACACATATGTGTGTTTACATTTATTTGTCAAATGACACACTAAGTTATACACAAATACTATATTCAAGTTTAATATAAATAATCAAAGTCTAATGTGTAGGTTTCAAATATGGTTAAAAACAAAGGATGCTAAACTAATTCACTAAATCAAATAAAACATTAAAACTTTAATATTCAAGACTTACCATGTGAAATACATGATTCACAATTGATCATGAGCCTCCTCTACTTGTAAATCTTTGTTTTTGATGATTAACTTCCATTTGAATACTATATTTCTATGAAAACCAACACACATGTTAGAACCCAAAAACTAAAACAAAAATTTATAAAATACGTAGCTAATTAATCAAGAATACATATTGTAATTAATGATGTAGTAATAACATACAAAAAATGAGAAATTTATTTTAATCTTATACACTAAGTCATCTTTCCATGGATTGATAATTTTAAAGAAATAATCTTAAATTGTGAGCACCTTGCAGCCTATGGTTTGTTATAGTTTACGTGTATGAACATAATTATAAAATATGAAGATAAGGGGTTTGTAATCTATAATTATAAATAAATTGGTTTCAAGCATTGAGCGAACTTACGTGAGTTGATTCCAAGTCCCAATAGTCACATAAGTGGTTCCAATCTTCCAGGCTTCGACAATTGTGATCCATATTTCTTCTTGCTAAATGTGGATTGGTTCTTCCCTATTCTTCTTCCAGTGAGCACTCAACTTACCTCTGGTCCGTCTCTATTGACGATGTAGATGATTATCCACATACGCCATAAAAACTCTATCTGCTCGCAATAACTTGAATTTTGCCTACTTGAATATATATGTGAACAGTACCAATAAAAATATCTAATATGGAACACGTTAAAATAGTTTAATGCAAACTAAATGGAAAATTAAAAATATCTTTTATATTAGGAATGAAAATATATCATGTTAATAACTTATCAATACATAAAAGTTAATAATATTTAAAACTTACTTGTAACTTTCATACATTCGATCCATAACATCGAAGGGAATGGACTCCTATTTATGAAAGTTCATCGGACATATATTACGCATTACGATCCCACACTCGATGCAAACTAAGTAGCTGAAGTCCCAACGAATTTCTTTACTTTATTAACATGTTCATTGGCCATCGTTAAAGAAATTTTAGAACCCTCAGGCAACGTCTCCAAAATCTTTGTAGCACTATGATTATGACTTTGACCACACCTTTTTGGTGGATCGACCGGGGATTGATTCACATGGGGATGTTCATTTGCATCCCTAGTAAATATTATAAGTAAGGCAAAGTGCATCGGAATAAAATCATTTCTTATATAAAAAAGACATAATTACAAGTTTTGTCCTTTATATTTCTCACGTGTGAAGTTTTGAAGTCCAAGTTGTTAGATGGAAGAGAAAAACCCATAGTAACAATGTTGGAATACTTTAAGGAGTGTCTTATGAGAAGAATTGTGAACGTTCTGGAGCTTATTGATAGAAGTAATGGTTTGCTAACACCATATGCTTCTAAGATATTGGAGTCAATTAAGAAGGAGGTAACTAGGTTTATTCCACCCTAACAATCAAATGCATTATCTGACTAAAATTTGTCAATAGTTTAATCCATTTTAGTAACAATAGATCTCATGAAATATATGTATATTTGACTGCATTTTGGTGTAAAATGAGGATTAACGTATAATGAAAATAATCAAGGGTGAGGGAATTACCATTATACCCTCATATGAAATTAATATTCTTTGATCTAACAGACTAAATGGATGGACATTTGGCTAAAGGACAAAAAATATCAAGTTTTTACATGAAGGATAGAAAGTGAAAGTCTAGAAATTAAAGCACCCAGTCCATAATTTTAATAAATATAAAGGGCAAACTTGTAATTAGTTTATACAAACATGCATATGTTTAAATAACATGCATCACTCAAATATTGAATTTAACCTTGTACAAAGATAAAAGTTACCTGATTGGGGAATAGGTTCGACTGCAATAGTTGCATTTTCAAAATATTTCTATTAATTTTCACTACAAATGAAGATACTTATATGATATAACAAAAACAAAAAATGAACATTTGCCGTTAGAGTTAATGTTGGACGTACGACGATTGCGTTTACGTGTGGGTTGTTGTACAATCTCAGATGAAGTCCCATCAATGGTTGACTGAATTTTAAGTTGACCTGAATCTTGTTCTTTAGATCTCTTTCTTGTAATGGCACTAACCATCATCACTAACAAAAGTATTCACATTGTACTCCATAAAAAGAACCAATGCAACATTAGATTCAATGTTGAACATCTAAAATAAAAATGAAAGTTCAAACTATCGGGTCAACATCTAACAAACTATTTAGTTCACCTAAATGTAAGTTTGCTGAAACTTAGATTCAATATATTTCATCCAAATGTAAAGTTAATTTAAAGCTTAAACCCTTTTGCTGAATTTTGGATGTTTGAATTTATTTTTCTTAGAATTTTACAGCAAGATCAATGGGTCCTCTCGGTTCAGGAAAACCGCATAAGAATCTATGAAATCATAAACTATAACTATATTGAGTAGCACTTTCTTTGTTTCATTGTATTAGTGGCTTATTCTCCAATTATTTCTATTTTATCTATGTGGAATGTAATAGCTAAAAACTAATCAAACAAGGATCCTACTGTCAAAACTTAAGAAGACATCAATTATTATATAAAACTCTGTAAGCACATTATCATTGTGTAAGGCCCAATTCCCGGAACGTTTACAGTTGGACATTCATCGCACATAATACTAAAAAACACATTAACATTTACTAAAAACATTGCAGAGGAATAATTGAACAAAAATCATTTCATACATTAATAATTACTTTTGCAAGATAATAAATGGTTGTTAAGGTTACAAAATATCATAGTTGTATTACAACACAAAAATATCATTTCTGCATAAAAAATATGTCAGTCTTTATTCGCCAAGTAGCTTCACCCTCGTGCCATCCCCAACAACAATTACCTGCCAACTGAAAATGCATAAAAGTCAGCGTTGTTGAGTAAGTTCTAGTTTTAATAAAAAAATATATTACCTTTCATTAGTTAAAACATTTTCTTTACTTTCGCACGTTATCATACATCGTACACACACATAGATAACATTTATTATCTTCGTCATCATTCGTTTTCGTACGCATCGCACATTTCTTACATTCATCCTTATCTTTCACATCTATCTAGATCCTGTCATATGCTAAACCCCTCTGTTGGACACAAAGCCATCTCATCTAGGGTTAAGTGACAAGGATCCCATATCGCACGTATGGAGCAGTCACCAAGACTGGCTCCCCATGTGTGTGAACCCTCATGGGTTAGCCAAGATCCCATGCTATAAAACATATAGTTGAGCTAACAACTCTCATGGAGTTGTGAACCTCCATATATTTTGCTTTCAAGACTTTCATTTGTTCATTCATTATATTCCACTTTGGTTATCTTAAATATTTCGCTTCGTTAAGATAATACTTTACTTTCATTAGCATAATCATACCATGTAGAACCACATAATAATAATACGTAATAAGGAACATAAAGAAACATGCCACAAACATGCATAACATCAACATACATCACCACCAAAAAAACATTCCAAGTCTTGACCTAAATTCCCTTTTTCCCAAAATTTTAGAATATTTTCCAAGGCTTTGGGCGCATAGGCATTATGCATGTGCATGGCCACTATACGGGTGCATGACTGCTTAGGCGTATGGGGAAAACTTGGGCGCATGGACAGGCTCTAGGCACATGAGCACTATGTGGGCGCATGGACAGTACTAAGGCGTATGGGGAAAAAGGACGCATGGGCACTATTTGGGCGCACGGCCAACGCTTAGGCGTCTGGGCTCATTCTAGGCGCATGAATACTCCGCAAGTGCATGAGCCTGACTTAGGCGCATGGGCACTTAGGCGTTTGGGCAGACTTAGGCGCATAACAGCATTTAGGCGCCTGGGCATAATTCTAGGCGCATGAAGACCTGAACTTCAACTTACATAATTTGCAGTCCCCAATCATCATTCTAACCTGTTCTTAACCTAGTTTCTAACATACTAAGCATCAAAACAAGCATAAATCACGAGCATAATCAAAATCCTTCCCAACATACACCCACCCAAACCGGGCACACAAATAAACGTACGGGTTGTTGGTCCATGTGATCGATGAACAGTACAATTGATATGATAATTTGATCAATATCAAACACATAAGCCAAACAACCACAATTGAGAATGAATAAGATGAATCAAGACATAATTGGTACTCAAATGAACAATATTACTCAATAACAACAAGCACAATTGTATTTCAATGAAGTAACTGCTTAGAAATGGTAGCTTGCAACAGAATTCCACGATTAGGGTTTTGCAAGCTTCCATACAAAGTGAAATGACAATTATATATATAGCAGTCATAGTTTCGCTGACAGTTTCGCTGACAGCGAAACTGTCATGCCGAAACTATAGTTTCGCCCGGCAGAACATAAGTTCGCCGGGTAAACCAAAACAACAAACTGTGAGCGAATGTATAGATTCGCTCACAGTTTCGCTGGACTGCCAAAACTGCTAATTACTAACAAAATACAAAATGAAACTAACAAAAGTCCTATTACAATGTAAAGTAAACATCTATACTAAAGTGAGTCCAACCTAACATGATCTTCAATACTCCCCCTAGGTTGGACCTCACTATCTTCACTTCTCTTGATTTGACTCGTCGGCTCTGGTTTCCTCTGCTGCTGTTGGTCTATCTTCGTCACCTCCTGCAGCAATATCTTCAGAAGCTTCAGCCACTGATCCTCCAAGGTTCGTTCCTGCATCACTAGCTTCCTCAGAATGACCACTAGCCCTAGCAAACTGCCTGGTCATATCTTGAACATCCATAGCAAAATCATCTTGTGCTCTCACCTTTTCAGCTAAACTCTTTACCTCCGCCCGTACTCCTCTTATTTTGTTTGCCACATTCATAAACAAACTGGCCTCTTTAGGTGTTTCCTCTCCACCCAGCCTTAATATGATTTTCACAAAGAGTCAAGAGATCTTCATCACTGAAGCTGAATAACTCCATCGGGTCAAACACCCTAAACTCTTTCCGTGTTTGGCTCTAATCACCGCCTCGCCAGTATTATTATCATAAAACCACTTTTCAAAGTCCTGTAAACGTTGGGGAAGAGGATCAGCCAATCTTACCCTGTTTACAGTCTTTGGTGGTTTGACTCTCAAAACAATCCTTCCTTTGCCAGTCTCCCAGTCTTTATCTTTCTTTGATCTTTTTCGTTCAGCCTTCATGTATCCAAATGACTCAAAATTATCATTAAGTCCATTTTGATTTCCTTCTCAAGAAATACTGCCCTTTCACTTAAATGAGCATTAATCAAAGGCAAAGTGGCCAACCGTCTCAGATCCCATTTGGGCAAGGTCTTAAAAGCCTTCCTCTTGAGCATGTAGCTGATATTACCTCCTCTTCTTTTAATCATAAATCTTTAAGCTAGGATTATAACACCAACTTATTATCTTCTTGTCTGCCTCTTTCCTGCTTAAACTTCTATATTTTGAAACAAAGGAGTAAGTTCTTCAGCCTCCTTCTCCTTCACCAACCAGTCATTCTTATCCATCTCAAACACATCACCTTCATCATCTCCCTTCTAGCAGCAACATACACCAGTGGTCGCTCATCTACTTCATAAAACTCTGGTTCAGAATCATAATCAACCAATTGCTCATCCTCCTCATCTTCATCAACCAAACCTTTTCCTTTATCAGACACTCCTTCAGTGGTAGCTGTAACAACCACTTCTTCACCCACAATATCCTTATCAAAATCAAACTGTAAATTAACAAACCCTGCCTCAATAATATCATCATCCTCATTTCTTCCAGCATCCTCTCTTGGGATCTCCTGTTCCCCTGCTTCAGTATTAGCTGCTCCAGAAGTGCCCTCTCCTACCTTAGATGAAGTACCCACATTCAAGAATGAGTACTTAGATATATCAGTCAATCATCTAACTCAGATTGAGTTAGTTGACTAGGTAGGCCAGCTGCAGCTTTCATCTGAGAAAATTTCCTCAAACAATCTCTTAATCAAATTATTCTGGTCAACCAACATCTTTTGCATTCTGTCAATTACGTCATCCTTCTGTTTTCCCTAATCTCCTGATTCGTCAGTTTAGTCTTTATCATACTCAACTCATTTGCCAATGAAGTATTTAGACTACGAATCACATCCTCATCAGAAGACCAGCACTAGCCTCTTTCCTGGCTGTGAATCCCTCGTGTCGATGTTTTGTTCTCCGTTCAGGCTCAACAAAGTCAGTTTTCTTTTTAGATCTCCTTTCTTTCTCCACCCTTATCTCCTCTGCTTGTGCATCTATATCTTCTTCGAAATCATAATCTTTCTCTTTTGCATATCTCTTTCTCTTCTTAGCTGCATCAGCTTGTTGCACCCTTGTTTCCTCAGCCCTTTTGTTTTCAGACTCATCGACCCGTCTGATATAATTCCAGCGTTCTGGAGGGTACATATTTTCCCAGAGATGGGTGATTTTACCACTGAAATCATGGCGGATAGCACAGCAATCAGCAAATATCCGAGGGTTCATCTGCACTAATCTCTTGACTTCACCATGTTTAGGAACATCAGGAATAAGATCATCAATAATCATCTGAATAAAGCGAGGATATAACAACCATTTATCCTTCTTCACAGCCATCACATTCTCTGCCATACACGCAAAGATCAGTCTAGCAATGTTTGCTTTCTCCCCTTTACAACATATCACCATAGCTTTGGCCCAGTCGAGATTAAGTCCATCGGATCCACCCTTACGGTGATCTAAGCACATAATAAAAACATGAGCTATATATCTCCATTCCTTAGATAAAAAAGACTTTTTAATCTCCTTCCTCGAACCAAAAGCTGGTCCCTCATATCCCATTTGTCTGAAAGCTTGGAACACTTCAGACTCTGTCATATCAACTTCATCACCAGAATCATCTTCCAGTCTAAGAATCCTCGACACGCTCTCAGCAGTAATAGTTATATCATGATCAATCACTCTAGCTGTGATTCTCTGTACATCTCCTCCAGTGTTGTATTCTGCTGATCTCCAAAAATCTCTAATATGAAGATCATAGATAGTGGGTGAGTGAGAGATAGCATATGCAATGGGTGATCTCTGAAGCCATTTAATACAGTCACGAAATCCGGCTGCCTTCGGAAGAGTATCGTCTAATATGGCAGTGATGTTATTCCTCTCATCAAACTTGAGATTCGCCATGATAACCTGAAAAGAACAACAATTAAATTTGAATGAGAAATACTGAAAATAAGAAAATAAGACAAAACATAAGAAACAATCAGTTTCGGCAAGCGAAACAATAGTTTCGCTCACTAAGACATGATAGTTTCGCTGAATCAAAGACAATTTCGACAAGAAAAACAAACAGTTTCGACAAGCGAAACTATAATTTCGCTCATTGAAACTTGTTATTTTCGCAGAACAAAAGACAGTTTCGACAAGATTAGAATGAATTAAAGTAGTTTCGCAATTAGTTTCACCAAATATTAATTTAGTTTCGCTATTACAAATTAGTTTCGCTGTATGAAACTTAGTTTCGCTGACATAAGAAAACACAAGCGAAACTGTGTAAATTAAAGATCAGTCATTGCGAAATTAGAGAAGATATGGCGAAACTGTTAAGTTCGCTCGGACAGCATAACTTTACAGTTTCGCTGAAAAGATGTGAACTTTCGTTCAATTTCGCAGAGGAATCTGTAGTTTCGCTGAACGAACAGCGAAACCACCGAAGCGACACAATCCAGATTACTTAATAATGGATGATTTTAACCAGATTAAAGAGTGAATCAAGGTTCGAAACTCACATACGAAGTGAATATCACTAAAAATCAGTCCAAATCACTAACATAAATCAAAATCGCCAATACTGTTACGGAAGAACCCTAAAAGTGAAACTGAGCGTTTTTGCGAAATTATGAGAGAAATTTCGCAACCATGACTTATATAGCAAACAGTTTCGCAGATAGCGAAACTATAAATTCGTCTGGCGAATTTACAGTTTCGCCCAGTGAAACTGTAATTTCGCTAGGAGATAACTGGTTAACAACTTATTACCAACCTAGCGAAATTGCAGTTTCGCTTTGCGAAATTATTAGCGAAAGAATAATTTCGCACCCTTTTTTATTTATTTATTATTATTATATTATTTTATTTTTTATTTATTATTTTTTAATTTATAATACTCAAAGGAAGCACATCACATAATGAGATCTAAAATAATCAGAGATCACATTCTCTAAATATTTTAGAACATAAAGATCATCAAAAAATCATCTACCAGTCATGAGATCATACTGAATACAAGATCTGATCACAATCTGCACAGAAACAACTGAAATTAGAACAAATCAATAACGATTGCTGATATAATTGTCCACTTAAACTCATGCCTTATCCTTTTTCGACCAACAGCTTATGATTCATTTAAGGTTCGATTAGATGCTTTAGAATGCTAAGACCCCACAATCATTTGGTAAAAACCCTCACCCAACCTCAGGATTTCTTGAATTATGAATCAATCTTCATAGAACAAGGTTTGTGCATTAGTGTGCAAATGATTATAAACAGAATATTTCATTCTGAGAGAAATTCATCGATAAGATGATTTGACATAATTATATCAAAATGGTGAGAGCTCCAGATCTATACTCACGTATAACAGAGGAGATAACCATTTGATCATGTGCTGATGAGAGCTCCAGGTCAGTACTATCGTACAGCAGAGGAGATCATCTCTCCAGGTCAGTACTCACGTACAGCAGAGGAGATAAACACAGACACAAGACATCTTAACACTAAATATACCAGCAGAGGTGATGACATAACAAAGCAAAATGAACGAAAGATTCATTCTCAATCCAATTTTTGTCAGGACTCAGTTTTTGTGCAATCCAAAATGATTGAGTAAATCCAGACATTCTTAAGCATGAAGTTTAATTTAATCATAAAGCTGCTGTCTACTTCATTCATCAGGCTGAGTCTATCAAGCATATCGTTAAAGAATCTGATCCATTTTTTTTTAATAATGTGAAACAGAATCCAGTAACAGTTACTATCATTTCTCATGGAAGTACCGGTCATGTAAATAAAAATACTTAGAGAATATACAATCATTTCTCATCATGTTAAATTCCGATCTCAGAATAATGATATTACTCCCCCAAATTTTTATTTTCATATTTCTATTTTTATAAATTAATTTTATTTGTATTTTTTTTATTATTTTTTTTTAATATCAAAGAAATAGAAAATGAAAATTTAAAAAGATATTAACCCAAGCATAGAAATCAATTCATAAAAACGAGGTTTATCAAATGTTTTTGTGAAAAGATCAGCTTTTTGATTTTTTGTATCGATGGGTATAATATTAATGAAACCCTTCTCTTGAGCATCACGAATCGCATGAATTCGTGTTTCAATATGCTTTGTGCGGGAATGATGAATGGGATTTTTAGCAATTCCAATGGCAGCCTCATTGTCACAGAATAAAGGTGTATGAAGGAAATTAATTCCATAATCAATCATTTGGTGTTGGATCCAGAGAACTTGAGAGCAGCAGCTGGATGCAGCAATATATTCAGCTTCTCTGTAGAAAGAGAAACAGTAGTTTGTTTCTTGCTCTGCCAGGATACCAGACAATTTCCCAAATATTGACAACCTCCAGACACAGATTTTCTGTTTAACCTGCAACCATTGGAATCACTATCAGAGTAAGCATGTAAATCAAAATTTCCACCATATGGATACCACAATCCAAGACGAGACGATCCTTTGAGATAACGAAATATTCGTTTGACAGCTTTCTCATGAGATTCCTTTGGAGCCGACTGATATCTAGCACAGTAACCAACAGCAAAAGTGATATCAGGACGACTTGCAGTAAGATACATGAGAGAGCCAATCATAGACCTAAAAAGATGAGGATCAACTGGTTTTCCCATTTTCATCCGGAGTTAGACAGGGCTGAGCCGTAAAGGGAGTCATCTCAGTAGAGCATCATCCATCTTAAATTTCTTCAGAATATCTTTAATATACTTCTCTTGATGAATAAGAATTCCTTCTTGCTGTTGTTCAACTTGCAATCCAAGAAAGAAACACATTTCACCCATCATACTCATTTCAAACCTTTGGCTCATCACTTCTTCAAACTCTCTACACAATTGAGAGTTTGTAGATCCAAAAATAATATCATCGACATACACTTGAACAAAGATCATTTCACCATTCACCTCTCTTTTAAATAAGGTCATATCAATGGTACCACGAGAGTAACCATTGCTTAGAAGATATTGCGTAAGAGTCTCATACCAGATTCTGGGTGCTTGATGAAGACCATACAAAGATTTATCAAGCTTATACACTTTATCAGGAAAATCAGGATCTTCAAAGCCTGGTGGTTGACATACATATATCTCCTCATCAATGTCTCCGTAGAGAAAAGCACACTTCACATCCATCTGGTAAACTTTGAATTGTTTATGAGCAGCATGAGCAAGAAATATTCTGATTGCTTCAAGACGAGCAACTGGAGCAAAGACTTCTGTATAATCAATTCCTTCTTCTTGAGCAAAGCCTTGCACTACAAGTCTAGATTTGTTTCGCACCACCACACCCCGATCATCTGGTTTGTTCTTAAATACCCATTTTGTACCAATTGGATATTTGTTGGGAGGTAAATCAACTAAGGTCCAAACCTTAAGCTTTCTGAACTGTTGAAGTTCCAATTGCATAGACTCTACCCAACAAGGATCTTGTAGAGCAGCATGAACATTTTTTGGAACAATTTGAGAAATGAAGCATGAGAAAAGACAAACATTAATCAGACCAGATTGACTTCGCGTGCGAACACCATCAGAAACAGATCCAATCACATTATCAAGCGGATGATCTTTCAAAGTTTTATAATCACTTGAAGAAGGAAAGATAGTTGAAGAAGTATCAGCCATTGCCGGAAAAGATTAGATGAAGGTGAATCAATGACAGGTGTTGAATCAGGTAAATTAGGAGATGTAGGAGATAAAGAATCAGATAATGGAGCTTGATCAGGCATTGGAGACGAAGAGCTGACATCAGTTGAAACAGCATCATTTACTAGCGGGATTGATGGAACAGACGATGGAGATGATGGAATAATATTCGTTTGAGTACTTGGAATTGATGTATCATCATCGAAAACTGGCAAATTAAATGAATTGAACACAGTATTGGAGTCAAAGAACCATGCAGGTTCAGATTTCACTTCAGAAGGATTGGATTCTTGCCAATCAACATAGAATGACTCTTGAACAATACGTGTTCTCTTGTTATAAACTCGGTACGCTTTTTGTGAAGAAGAGTATCCAACAAAATAACACTCGTCAGAAACAACACCAAATTTTGTCTTTTGAGATTGAGTATTCAGAAGAGTACAAGAACAGTCAAATGGTCGAAAGAAATCAATTAGTGGCTTCCTCTTATGAAAAAGTTCATAAGGAGTCTTCACTTTATCTTTCACAATTAACACCCTGTTTAGAACATAAGATGCACAATTAACAGCTTCAGCCCAGAAAATAATGGGTAATGAGGATTCTATCAACATTGTACGAGCAGCTTCCACAAGAGTGCGATTCTTTCTTTCTGCAATACCGTTCTGCTGGGGTGTTCTTGCAGCACTAAATTGTCTCACAATCCCTTTTTGAGCACAAAATGAATCAAGAATCTGATTTTTAAATTCAGTGCCGTTGTCACTTCTTAATCCCATAACTCTTCTCTTACTGACTGATTCAATAGAAATGATTAATTTCTGCAATTCCTCTGCGACTTCACTTTTGTGTGCAAGAAACCTCACCCATGAATAACGTGAGAAATCATCTGTAACAACAAGACAAAAGATTATTTAGCAATTGATTTAACACTAATTGGCCCAAATAAATCAGTATGTAACAACTCAAGAGGACTTGATATGCTATTTAAAAGTTTGGGCTTATGAGGTTTCTTATGTTGTTTCCCTTTGGCACATGCCATGCATTTTTCAGTAACAGAAAAATCTTTTAAAGGAAGTCCTCTAACAAGATTGTTCTTTACTAATTTATTAATTATCTTAAAATTGACATGGCCTAAGCGACGATGCCACAAGAGTGACTCAGAGGTTGATGCTTTTGAGAGAAGACAAGTTGCAGTAGCCTTTGACTCATTGAATTCATATCAAGAAGATATGTATCATGTTTCCTTGGAGCACGCATGAGAATTAAATCCTCCGGAATAGCTATCTCTGATTTTAAAAATAAACATTGTCAGATTTAAATAGAACAGGAATGTCTTTATCACAAATTTGAGAGACACTCAGAAGATTAAAAGCCAATTCAGGAACATGGTTGACTTTTTCTAGAGTGAGAGAACCATTGGTAACTTCTCCTTGTCCAATCATTTTTCCACCCTTCTTATTTCCAGCAAATGCCACATATCCTCCATCTATAATCCGATAATTGGTCAACAAATCCTTTAATCCCGTCATATGCTTGGAACATCCGCTATCAACATGCCACAGACTGTGTACAATCTTTGAAGAGGATCCCTGAAATGAATTAACAAATCATTTAGCCAGGAGCAATAGGGACCCAAGATTGAACAACTTTTGTTTTTAAAGAAGCTGATTTTTTACAAAAGAAATTATTAACCAATTTTGTCAATTTATTCCCAAAACAATTCCTATTAGAGAATCTTTGAATCAAAGGGCAATTTTTAACAAGATGATCCTCTTCACCACACCTGAAACAATGATGTTTGAATCTAGGTCGATGATGTGATGAGATAAAAATAGGATCAATAATAATCTCCTCATCACATTCAGACAAACTAGAATCAACATCACTGAATGTCTCATACATCTCATGATGTTTTTGTTTATTTGAATCAGAATTCTTCTTTACAAAATCAGAACGTGATTCTTCTGACAAATCAGTAAAACTTGTACCATTGGTACCAGTGTCAGATAAAGATGAACTGCATTTTCTGATGATGTCATATTTAATGGTATGAAAGATGGAATAGGTTGAGAAAAGAACTTTTCGAAAGAATTAATTTTAAGTTGCTCAGTTGTTTTAGGAGAAACATCAGATTCATTGCATTCATTACCAGAACAAAAATCATCACTATCATGATTTGAAGTACAAGATGAAATAGAACTATCAAGAGAACATGAGACATTCAAGTCTGTTACATTTGAACTAGAAACAAACACTGAATTTAAACTAGACTTATTATCTAAAACAGACTGCTGATTTTCAGGTGTACTAGAACTAGTGCATCCAAGCCCACTAGTTGGTCCATAGTCGTAGTCTTCACGAATGTACATAGAGTTATTCCCGACTAAACCTGCAGACATACTGTCAGTATCTGATTTGATTAAATCATTAGAAGGATGAGGAACAGGCATAGAAGAATAACAGTATGTACTAGGAGGAGGATAAACCTGTATATTTTCATAACCCAAACCTGTTTTAATTCGTGCTCCCCGTTGAGATTTACAAAGATCATCATGTTTCATTCCAAAAATAGTCCATTTATCTAACTTTGACTGAAGTTTGCTTGCTTCAAATTCAGCAAGAGCAACCCGTTCAGTCAAAGTATTAACCTCTACATTTCTTTCCAAAACAATTCTTTTTAAATGATCAGTTTCTTTTAAAGCCTCATTTAATTTCACAAAATATTTTGATTCATTCATTTTAAGTTCATCATTAATTCGTTTTAAATCCTTTTCGTTATCAATTAACAAACGATTAGCCTTATAAATCCCAAAAAGTCTAATTTTGCAAGCAGATGAGCACATATCCTGTATTACCTCATAAGGAAGTCCCATTACCATCCTTTCGGCAGCTAAAGCTTTATCGCACATGCATACTGGAGTACTTGATTTCCTTTCCTCAACAGTAGCGGCCGCATCATCCTTCTCTTTTCCTTTCTCAGCTTTTGAATTTCTTTCTTCATCTGAACCTATAATTTCCTCTTTCTCCTCTCCATCTGCCTTCTCTTCTTTCTCCTTTACTGAAGATTCATTTTCTCCTTTGAATTCCTTGAACAACACAAATCTATTTTATCAACTTCCATCTCATCACTTTCCACAACCTCAGCAACTAACGCATGATTTATTTCAGATCTTGTTTCTTCCACCTCCGCACTCCAGTCAAAGTTTGAGATCAATGCTGACTCCTTTTTTAAATTTCCTTCTTCCTTTTCTTTCTCTGCTGTCAATCTTGGTACTCCAGTGTTACTAGGATCTGTGACAATTGGTAATGGACATTCACGTTTAAAATGTCCCAATTGTTTACAATTAAAGCACCTCAATTTTGACTTATCAAATCCTAGTTTCGAGGTTGATGATTGACCACCAAAGTTCTTTCTTCCTGTTCTTTCCATGAATCTCCGGGCTCTTAAAGTTAACATCGCCATTTGCCATTGAATGTCAGTTTCTTCTAGATCATCAGGATCAACCTGATACATATCCTCCATAGTCATTCCTTTACCTTTCAATTCTCCAGCAACAAGAGCTTCATAGCTCTGAACAAACATTCCAAAAAGAGCCATTGTTTCAGATGGAATTGAAGTTTCAGCATTCACCTTAGAATTTCCCAATTCTTTTCCAACATGATTACTACCACTCGAGAAATTACTTGTATTGCTCCCTCCTTGAATTGGATTTTGAATGTGAGAGTTTGCAGCGGATGACAACAAAGCAGCATTTTGAGAAAAACCAGATGTGGGCATCATAGTCTGGTTAAATTCTCTTCTTTTCATATCCAACTCAAAAGATTTCAACTTGTTAATGATATCCATCAGCTTATAATCTATAAAACCTCTTTCTTGTTTGAGCATCCTCACTGAAGACTCCACTGTGGTGGAAGAGAATCGAGAAGCCTATTAACTTGTTCACTGTTGGAGAGTCTTTCATCATACTTCTTCAGAGTGCTTGAGACGGTTAAGAAACGATTTGTAAGATCTGTCAAACTTTCATTCTTGTATCCTACAAACGAATTGAACTCCTTTTCAGCTTGAATACTCTTGTCTTTCACCAGATCTGCATTCCCATCATACAATTCACAGAGAGCATCATAAAGGGATTTAGCATTTTTATGCTCTGCAAAACGATTGTAGATGTCTGGAGCCAAGCAGAGAGTTAGAGCACCAAAAGCTTTTTGATCACGATCAATCAGTTTCAGATCTCTTTCAGTATAAGAAGATGGGTCTTTGTTCTGAGAAACGACATCACCAACCGTAACCGTAGGTATATGAGGACCTGAAATAATCGATTCCCATTGATTATGATCTGTGTAGAAAAAGAAAGCTTTAAGACATCTCTTCCAATCTTCAAAATTATCTCCATTAATGAGTCTTGGAGGTCTATTAGGAGCAACACTTTCAAGATCCGCAAGTGTAAGAGTAGTTAATTTCGACATGATAGTTTCGGCAGAAAAATTGATAATTTCGCTGACAAATTCGCTGAAAGAGGTGACTTGGTTAACAGTTTCGCTGAAACAATACTATCGCAGACACTTTCGCAAAAACAGACACTTTCGCTTGCAATTTCAGCAGCACTTTCGCTTGAACAGAGACAACAATTTCTTAGTTTCGCTGCTAACTTCGCAGGAAACAAGCTTGAACTTTCGTTCAGAAATAGATTCGACAGCAGTTTCGCTTGATGATTGGTCAAAAACACTAATGAACTTTCGTTCAAGGGAGTACTTTCGCTGAAACTCTAGAAAACAACTTCTGATCCAAAATAACTCATAATTTCGCTGAATGAAGATGACAGTTTCGCTGTAAGAACAGTAGTTTCGCTGATCGATCTCAAAACCCTTTTTCACCTCAAAATCAATCTGAAATCATCCAAAACTCAATGAATTTGAGATCTGATGATTGTAGAATCTTCCTCAATCAAGAACAAGCATAATTCAATCAATTTCCATGCCAAAAACAGCTGATAATCCAATGAAAATTGATTGAAACTAGATATTGACCAAAACCAAAAAAACTCAACAAATTAAGAGCACTAAGGCTCTAATACCATATTGTTGGTCCAAGTGATCGATGAACAGTACAATTGATATGATAATTTGATCAATATCAAACACATAAGCCAAACAATCACAATTGAGAATGAATAAGATGAATCAAGACATAATTGGTACTCAAATGAACAATATTACTCAATAACAACAAGCACAATTGTATTTCAATGAAGTAACTGCTTAGAAATGGTAGCTTGCAACAGAATTCCACGATTAGGGTTTTGCAAGCTTCCATACAAAGTGAAATGACAATTATATATATAGCAGTCATAGTTTCGCTGACAGTTTCACTAACAGCGAAACTGTCATGCCGAAACTATAGTTTCGCCCGGCAGAACATAAGTTCGCCGGGTAAACCAAAACAGCAAACTGTGAGCGAATGTATAGATTCGCTCACAGTTTCGCTGGACTGCCAAAACTGCTAATTACTAACAAAATACAAAATGAAACTAACAAAAGTCCTATTACAATGTAAAGTAAACATCTATACTAAAGTGAGTCCAACCTAACATGATCTTCACAGGTACACACCAAAACTTTATAAAAATGTTACAACATGCATTCTCAGCCCCAAAACAAGTTAAAACATAAAAAAACTGGGGATCTAGAACTCACCTTATTCAACCTCAGCGCAAAAATTCCACTAAACCCGAGAGCTCTATGAGTTCAAACACCTAGACATACCAAAAACACACCACTGAACACATACAAACACATAAGCACATACCTGAGGCTGAAAATCAGCCAAGAACAACCCAAAACATCAAAAACTACCTGAAAACAGACTTCTTCTTCTTCTCTCTAGAACTGGGAGAACTTGCTTCTTTCTCTCTCTAGAACCCGAACAAAAAGGTGATGGTACAAGGGGTGGGCGACCGTGCCACCTTTTGTACAAAATAATATAAATTTTGCCCCTTGTACAACTTTAACCCCTCAACTTGGGTTATTTTGCTTTTGTTTCTTTTTCTTCACTTTTTCTCTTCTTTAAAATTTTCCGAGTGTTACACATTGTTTGGATCGATATATTACGTAAGTCGTGCCGTATGTAAGCTATATATTATCATCATTTATATTGCTAATGTGTATCTAACGTGATGATTGTAAAATACTATTACTACCTATTTTCCTTGTGCGTTTATATATTTAAGCATGAAAAACTTATTTTAACTGAAAATGGGTCAAAACAACTATTTTGAGATACAACAGTCTACATTCCTGGATTGGTTTACAAAACGGGTAATAATCACACCCTATTTACTTGCTTTAATTTATAAGCTGCATTTCTCTACACTAACTTGATTACTATGTTTAAAATTGAGAACAAATTCGAGAAAAGTATATGTTAAATCCATCTCAAATTAACGAGGAGTTATATGTATTGTCTTCCCTTCCTGGTAATTGAGTTTCGTATCACAAGGGATACAGAGTGAATGGTGTTAAATCTATAGTTAAGTCAAAAGATGATTGTAGACAAACACAAAATTGTGGAGTAATGGTCCCAAGCATTCATAATGATGTTGAAGATGATTATTATGGATATCTCGACAAAGTGATTGAATTGTCATTCATACGAGGTTATCGTGTTATTTTATTTAAATGTACATATAGAAAACAAATCATATTTGAACCTCATTTCATAAGCATAGACACTTCTTGGAGTGCATATAAGGAATATCCTTTTATTTTTGCAAACCAGGCTAAACAAGTATTTTATATAAATGACCCACTTAAGACAAATTCAGATTAGAAAATCTTTGAAATAAGAACTCACAGACACCTATGGGATATTCCGGAAGACAAAACTTCAAAAGATTTGTTAGAAGATTTCAACCTTCTTCATGAAGATATTACTGATAATATTGTTGAAAATGTTAATGTTCAGGGTTTTGATGGCATTATAGATGATTTTATTGACAATGAGATAGATGATTCTGATCACAGTATGCAAAATTTTGGTTCAGAGATAAACGTAGATGATTCAGACACTGATAAATCCAAAAATGATGATGAAGATGTGAAGATCAAGTATAGGTTGGACTCACCTTAGTTTAGTTTAGATTATGTTTATATTACTTTTTAATAGGTTTAATGTTAGTTACTTTTGAATGTAATGCATTTTGTTTGGTTTTGTAGTCCAGCGAAACTATGAGCGAAATTACAGTTTCGCTCATAGTCAGCTGTTATAGTTCACCCGGCGAAATTGTTATTTCTGTCGGGCGAAACTATAGTTTCGGCAGAACAGTTTCGCTGCCAGCGAAACTGTCTGTGAAAACTAAGACTACTATATATAGTTTTTGATCATTTTCATTGTTGGGTAAGCTTGCAAAAAACCCTAATCATTTATCCTTGTTGCAAGTGAGTAATGTAAGCATTTTATTCACAGACATATCATTGTGCTTTGTTATTATTGATTATGTTGATCATCATTGCCTTATTTTGAATCATTTGTGGTTGCTCTCAATCTTCATCATCTTTGTTTCTTATTGTTTGTATTTGATATTGAACAATCCAACATCTCATTTGTACTGCAAATTGATCAAATGGACCAACAATATGGTATGAGAGCTTTAGTGCTCATGATTTGTTGAGGTTTTGGTTGTTTCTATTCAATATCAAGTTTTCATCAATTTCGAATCAAATTTGTGTGTATTTGATATGGAATTTGATTGAATTTTGTTGGTTGTTGGTTGGGGAATCAGATCTCATATCCATTGACTTTTTGATGATTTCAGATTGATTTCGTGTTGAAAAAGCTTTTCAGCTTCGTTCAGCGAAATTGCAAGTTCATTCTGCGAATCTACAAGTTCTTTCGGCAAAACTGCATTGGTTATCTTCATTGAAGTTGTTTTCTGTTGTCCTGCAAAACTAGTTTCATTGAACGAAAGTTCAACAGTGCTTGTGAGTGATTTACAAGCGAATTGTTGTCGAAAGTATCATTGAACGAAAGTTCAAGCTTGTTTCATGCGAAATTGTCATCGAAACTAAGCAATTTCTGGCATTTGGCGAGCAAAACTGTTCTGCCGAAATTGCCTGTGAAATTACAACAGTTCAACGAAACTAATTTTCCCTTGCGAAATTGTCTGCGAACTTACCAATTTTCAGCGAAACTAGTTTCTTCCCAGCGAAACTAGTATGTCAAAGATGACTTCCCTCACTCTTGCTGATCTTGAAAGTGTAGCTCCCAATAGACCTTCGAGACTCATTGACGGGGATAATTTCGAGTATTGGAAGAGATGCCTTAAAGCCTTTTTCTTCTACAGTGACCATAATCAATAGGAATCTATCATTTCTGGTCCTCACATACCAACTGTCACTGTTGGTGATGTTGTATCTCAAAACAAGGACCCGTCTACATTCTCTGAGAAGGATTTGAAGCTCATCGATCGTGACCAGAAAGCTTTTGGAGCATTAACTCTCTGCCTCGCACCAGACATCTACAACCGATTTGCTGAGCATAAAAATGCTAAGTCCCTCTTCGATGCTTTATGTGAGTTGTATGATGGTAATGATGAGTTGGTGAAGGATAAAAGCATTCAAGCCAAGAATGAATTCAACTCCTTTGTGGGATACATAAACGAGAGTCTCACAGATCTCACAAATCGTTTTCTGACAGTCTCAAGCACACTAAAGAAATACGATAAAAAAAACTTTCCAATAGTGAGCAAGTAAACAAATTGCTAGACTCTCTCCCACCTCAGTAGAGCTTTCAGGTGAGAATTCTTAAGCAGGAAAGAGGTTTCACTGATTACAAGCTGATGGACATCATCAATAAACTTAAATTCTTTGAGTTGGACATGAAAAGAAGGGAATTTAACCAGACCATGATGCCTACATTTGGTTTTACTCAAAATGCTGCATAACTGTCTTCCGCTGCTAGCTCTCATATGCAGACATCTATTCAAGGAGGAGTGAATACCAGTAATTATTCAGGAGGTAGTGGTAGTGTTGGAAGAGATCAGTCTAATTCCAAAGCAAGTGTTGAAGCTTCAGTTCCATCCGAGACAATGGCTCTTTTTGGTATGTTTGTTCAGAGCTATGAAGCCTTAGTGGCAGGGGAGTTGAAAGACAAAGGGATGACGATGGAGGATATGTATCAGGTGGACCCTGATGATCTTGAAGAGACTGATATTCAATGGCAAATGGCAATGTTGACACTTAGAGCTCGGAGATTCATGGAATGCACTGGAAGAAAAAACTTCGGAGGTCAAAGCTCTAACTTCAAACTGGGAATTGATAAATTCAAGCTAAGGTGTTTTAACGGCAAACAACTGGGACATTTTAAACGTGAATGTCCAATGCCAATTGTCACTGACCCGAGTAACTCTGGAGTTCCACGACTGGCATCTAGCGGGAGTAAAGAGGATATGAGCCACAAGAAAGAGACAGCTTTGATTTCTAATTTGATTGGAGTACTAAGGTTGAAGAGACAAGAGATGAGATTAATCAAGCACTGGTGGTTGAAATTGTTAAAGGAAAGGAAAAGGTAAACTGTGAGGATGAATTTGATCCATTCAAGGAACTTCAAGATGAAGCTGAGCTGTCTGTGAAGGAAAAAGGAAAGGAGGATGAGAGGGTGAATGAAGGTAAATCTGAAGAACTGAGGAAGGAAGAAAGTCCATCCACTGAGCAAGGAAAAGAAAAAGATGATGCTGCTATCACTGTTGAGGAAAGCAAGTCAAGTACTCCGGTGTGCCAATGTGAGAAGGCCTTAGCAGCAGAAAAAGTGGTGATGGGCTTCCGTATGAGGTAATTCAGGACATGTGTTCTTCTGCATGTAAAATCAGATTATTTAGGGTTTATAAAGCTAATCGTCTATTAATTAAACGAGGCTTTGAAAGAGAATGATCACTTAAAACGAGGCTTTGAAAGAGAATGATCACTTAAAACGAATTATTTTGGAAACAAGTGTTGAGATTAACACTTTGACTGAAAGGGTTGCTCATGCTGAATTCGAGACAAGCAAACTTCAGTCAAAACTAGATAAATGGACGATATTGGGAATCAAACATGATTATCTATGTAAATCTCAACGGGCGGCTAGGATTAAAACAGGATTGGGATATGAAAATGCTAAGGTTTGTCCTCCTCCCAGTACTTACTGTTATTCTCCTATGTCTGTTCCTCATCCTTCTAATGATTTAATCAAAACAGATACTGATAGTATGTCTGCAGGTTTAGAAGGAATGAATCCTAAGCATGTTTGTGAGGACTACGATTTATGAACCGACTAGAGGGCTTGGATGCACTAGTCTTAGTACACCTGAGTTTCAACATCCTGTTTTAGATAATAAATCTAGTATAAATTCTGTTTTTCAAGTGAACCTGTAGTAGACTCTGTCTCATCATGTTCTTGTGATGTTTCTATTTCATCTTTAACTTTTGTAGATTGTGATGATGCTCGTGTTTCTGATTATGTTAATAGTGTAAATAATCTCAGCAAAAGGACGATCAAGAAAAATCAGACTAATTGTTTTAGAAAATTCTTTTCTCATCCTATTCCATCTTTTACCCCAATGAATAATTCTTTATCAAACGAAAGGATATTGTCATCATGTGATGCTAGTACAAGTGGTACAAGTACTACATGTACTTCTGATGACAACCATCTTCTTTTGAAAATAACTATTCTTTCTCAAATAAAAACAGACCTCGAGACATGTATGAGACATACAGTGATGTAGAATCTAAATTGTCTGAATGTGATGAGGAAATTCAAATTGATCCTATCCTCACCCCGTTACATAACAGACCTAGATTTAAACCACACTGTTTTAGGTGTGGAAAAGATGATCATGTAGTTAAGTATTGTCTAGAACTACATCATAGACATGTTAATAGGAATTCATTTGTAAATAGATTGACAAAATTAGTTAATAATTTCTTCTGTAAAAAATTTGTTCTTCCTAAACCCAAAGTCGTTCAAACTTGGTCCCCATTTCACCTGGTTAACCTGTTCTTGATATGTTTGCAGTGTATGGCATGTGGATAGTGGATGCTCTAGACATATGACGGGGCTCAAGGACTTACCGACCAATTATCGAATAATAAATGGAGGATATGTCGCATTTGCTGGCGACAAGAAAGGGGGGAAAATGATCGGTCAAGGAGAAGTTTCTAATGGGTCTCTAACTTTAGAGAAAGTCAATTATGTACCCGAGCTTGCTTTTAATCTGTTGAGTGTCTCTCAGATCTGTGATAAGGACATTCCGGTCTTGTTCAAGTCCAATGAATGTCTCTTTTTAAAATCTAAGATTGATATTCCACATGAGATGGTACTGATGAGGGCTCCGAGAAAGAATGATACATATCTTTTTGACATGTGTTCAAGGGAGTCAACATCTACCGTCACCTGTCTTCTTTCCAAAGCCTCCACTTCTGAGTTGTTTCTATGGCATCGCAGATTGGGCGACGTTAATTTCAAAAATATAAACTAATTGGTTAAAAACAATCTCATTAGGGGACTACCTTTAACAGATTTTTCTGTGGTCGAAAAAATGTATGGCATGTGCCAAGGGTAAACAACATAAGAAACCACACAAGCCAAAACTTAAAAATAGCATATCTAATCCCCTCGAGTTGTTACACACCGATTTGTTTTGCCCAATCAGCTTTAAATCAATTGCTAAAAAATATTTCTTTCTTATTATAACAGATGATTTTTCCAGGTACTCTTGGGTGAGATTTCTTGCTCACAAGGGAGAGGCTGTTGAGGAGCTACAGAAGCTAATTATGTCAATAGAATCTATAAGCAAGAGAAAAGTTATGGCAATTAGAAGTGACAACGGTACTGAATTTAGAAATCAGATCTTTGATTCTTCTGTGCTGCTAAGGGAATTTAAGACAATTCAATGCTGCAAGGACCCCTCAATAGAACAGAGTAGCTGAACGAAAGAATCGCACCTTATTGAAACCGCTCGAACGATGCTGATTGAATCCTCCTTACGTATTATCTTTTAGGTGGATGCGAGAAACTGCGCTTCATATGTTCTAAACAGGGTGTTGATAGTCAAGGACAAAATGAAGACTCCTTATGAACTTTTTCATAAGAGAAAGCCTTTAATTGACTTCTTTCGACCATTTGGCTGCTCCTGCACTTTATTGAATACTCAATCACAGAAGACGAAATTCGTTGCCGTGTCTGATGAATGTTACTTTGTTGGCTATTCTTCTTCTCAAAAGGCTTATCGGGTATATAACAAGAGAACACGTATTGTTCAAGAGTCGTTCTATGTTGATTGGCAGGAATCTAATTCCTCCGATGTTCGATCTGAACCAGCATGGTTCTTTGACTCTGATACGGTGTTTAACTCCTTTAATCTCCCTGTCTTCGACGATGATGCGTCTATCTACAATGTTCAAACAAATATCATTCCTCCAACTCCATTACCTGTCATTCCTCAAGACCATTCCACCTCATCTGTAAATGATGCCACGTCAGTTGATATTGCATCGTCTTCATCATCATTTGATCTTCCACCTCCACCTATTTCTGCATCCCTTCCTTCATCACCAATATCCACCTCATCACAGCCAGTACCATCCCTCTCACCTTCATCTACCCATCCACAATCTATCAGCCAACCATCTACAAACATCCTGCCTATACCCACTGATTTCAAAACCTTGAAAGATCATCCTCATGATAACATCATTGGATCTATCACCGATGGAGTACGGACGTGGAGTCAATCTGGTTTGATTAACATTTGTCTTTTCTCTTGTTTTATATCCCAAATCGTTCCGAAAAACGTTCATGCAGCTCTACAGGACCCTTGCTGGGTGGAATCACTTCAATTAGAGCTACAACAATTCAGAAAACTCAAAGTGTGGGCTCAGGTCGATCTTCCACCAAACAAATGCCCAATTGGCACGAAATGGGTTTTTAAGAACAAACCCGATGACCGTGGCATTATGGTGCGGAACAAATCAAGATTGGTGGTGCAAGGATTTGCTCAAAAAGAAGGGATTGACTATATCAAAGTTTTGCTCCTGTCACCCGTCTTGAAGCCATAATAATTTTTCTAGCTCATGCCGCTCATAAACAGTTCAAAGTCTATCAGATGGATGTCAAATGTGCCTTCCTGTACAGAGACATTAACGAGGAGATATACGTGTGCCAACCACTTGGTTTTGAGGATCCCGATTTTCCTGACAAATATAAACTTGACAAGTCACTTTATGGTCTTCATTAGGCCCCTCGAATCTGGTATGAGACTCTAACACAGTATCTCTTAAGCAATGGATTCTCTTGGGGCACCATCGATATGACTTTATTCAAGAAGAAAGTGGATGGTGAGATGCTAATCGTACAAGTTTATGTCGATGATATTATCTTTGGCTCCACCAATCCAAAATTATGTTGGGGTTTTGAGGAGGTAATGCGTAGTTGTTTTGAAATTAGCATGATGGGGGAGATGTGCTTTTTCCTTGGGCTTCAAGTTGAACAAAAGCTAGAAGGAATCCCCATTCATCAAGAGAAGTACATTAAAGAGATGTTGAAGAAATTCAAGATGGATGATGCTTCCCCTGAAATGATTCCATTTAATGCTCAAATATGTCCCACTCCTAACGAGAATAGGAAACCTGTTGATACTCATCTCTACAGATCTATGATCGGTTCCCTTATGTATCTTACAGCAAGTCGTCCCAACATCACCTTTGCTGTAGGATATTGTGGTCGATACCAATCTGCTCCGAAAGAGTCTCATAAAAAAGCAGTAAAACGAATCTTTCGTTATCTTAAAGGCTCTTCTTGTTTGGGTCTTTGATATCCTTATGGTGGGAATTTTGACTCACATGCATATTCTGATAGTGATTCTAATGGCTTTTGTTAAACAGAAAGTCGGTTACTGGTGGGTGTCAATACTTAGGAAATTGTCTGGTTTCATGGCAAAGAAAGAAACAGACCACTGTTTCTATCTCTACGGGAGAAGCAGAATACATTGTTGCCTCCAGTTGCTGTTCACAAGTACTCTGGATTCAGCACCAGATGATTGACTATGGGATAAACTTCCTCCATACACCGTTGTTCTGTGACAACGAAGTAGCTATTGGGATCGCCAAGAATCCTATTCATCATTCCCGAACCAAGCACATTGAGACACGGATTCATGCAATCCGTGATGCTCAGGAAAAAGGTTGTATTGATATTATTCCCATTGACACCTAAAATCAAAAAGCAGATCTTTTCACTAAAACGTTTGATAAACCTCGTTTTTATAAATTAATCTCTATGTTAGGTTTAGTATCATTTTAAAATCTATTGTCTTTAAATCTATGTTTTATACAAAATTATTTATTCTTTTCTTCTTGTTTTCTTTCTTTATCTTCTAGTTCTGCTCGCTTCTTCACTCCTCGTCATTTTTCACAATATATATATAAAAAAAATAAATAAGAATAATAATAATAATAATAATAATAATAATAATAATAATAATAATAATAATAATAATAATAATAATAATAATAATAATAATAAATTTATAATAGAACTTTCTAATGATATACGATATAAATGCAGAAATTTCGGGGGAGAATATATATTAAAAGTTCTTTTTGTTTCCCTTTGCAGAATAAAATGAGAAGCCTGGACGATGTAAAGGAGGTTAACAGTATTGTGTGGGATATGTTTGATAGGTTCAGCCAGAAATCGAAGTAAACTGTTGTCTTGTAGCTAAACTAATAGAACAAGAAACTTGATGACTCAAATAATTCCCTTGACATCCTTGGCCTTCACAAAGTTTCAAGTCCTTGTTCAAAAAGGATTGAGAACGTGATACCTTTGTTTTGAATTATTCTTATCTAAAGTTTCTTTGTGTCAAATCATTTCAATCTATCTCAAAAAGCAATATGCTTTTTCATCTTTGCATATAAGATGCTCCCTGTTGTATTCTATTTTGTGCTTATCTCCTCTGCTATGTGTGAACATTGACCTGGAGTGATGATCTCCTTTGCTGTACGATGGTACTGACCTGGAGCTCTCATCGGCACAATATGATAATCTTCTCTGTTATACGTAAGTATAGACCTGAAGTTATCATCTGGAAAACTCAATTGATCAACTTCTTTGTTATACGTAAGTATAGACCTGGAGCTCTCATCATTTGATGTTTTTAAGGGTTTTTCTTCTTTTGAAATATGATCTTTGTTGCTTTTGAATGGAAGATTCATGCAAAGCGTGTCATTTGTTCAATACATCATGAGGGCAGGATAAGTTTCTTTGCCAAATGTCTGTGGGGATTGGGTCATTCAATGTTTTCTTTAAACTTAAACCATAAACATGATAACAATAGCTGTGATGCATCTGTTGAAACGAAGAAGGCATGGACTTAAAAGGACGAGCATATCAGCAATTCCACCAAACTTTGATTCTCCAAAAGATCTTTTTAGCTTCTCGTCCATATCCTTATAATTGTTCAAATATTATTACTCAATTATTAATCGTGGTTTATGGTGAGGTTTTGTGGGGCTAATTTCTTTTGATTTTGTTTACCTTATTTTAATTTCTTTTTATTTTATTTTATTTTATTTCATTTTATTTTCCTTTTCTTTTATTTTATTTTATTTTATGTTTTTAAAAGAAAAAGAATCAAAATAAAACTTTTTAAAAGTGTTTTGGTTTACAGCGAAATTATACTTTCACTGGTAGTTTCGCGAGGCGAAATTGTAGCTTCGGCAAAGTCAATTTCGACTAGCGTTTCGCCTGGCGAAATTGTAGCTTCGCTTGGCGAAACTACACTTTTGCTCAATGCGAAACTATTTGCTATATAACTCATTTTGCGAAGTTAGTTTCTCATTTTCGCACGATCGAGGGTATAGGAGTTTTAGGGCTTGTCCGTGGCCTCCGTATACGATTTTGATTTTCGGTTCTTCTGATTAGTGTTTGACCTTTGTATTTTGTTCGCAAGTGAGTTTCGAACTCAAGATTTCAACTTAATCGATGTTTAACTACAACATTGTGAATCCATTCGTCTGAGACTCTTCAGTACTTTGCAGTTCTTACTGCGAAAGTACCGATAGTCCAGCGAACTCAGCGAAATTGTGATGTTATGCTGTCCGAGCGAACTTAACAGTTTCATTGTGAAAAATCTCAGTTTCGCTGCGCCGAAACTATACTTTCGACCAGTCGAATCTATTTCACTGTCTTGCCGAAACTAATGAATAATTGTTGTCGAAACTATTCTTTCGCTTGCCGAAACTAAAATTCTTTCTGCGAAACTACAGTTTCGGCCAGCGAAATTAATTTGGTTTTTAATTAATTTTAATCTTTTTCTTGTTTTTCTTTAATATTATTATTTAATATACTATTCTAATGCATTTCACTTGGTTTTCAGATTTAATGGCGAATCTAAAGTTTGATGAGAGAAACAACATCACTGCTCTTTTAGACGATACACACCCTAAAGCAGCTGGCTTTAGAGACTGCATTCGCTGGCTGCAAAGATCTCCCATTGCCTACGCCAT
The DNA here is from genome assembly GCA_025215565.1 of Flaveria ramosissima. Lineage (NCBI taxonomy): Eukaryota > Viridiplantae > Streptophyta > Magnoliopsida > Asterales > Asteraceae > Flaveria > Flaveria ramosissima. The sequence continues at coordinate 2,607,466 of CM046041.1, forward strand.
ATCTCACTCTACTACTGTTTATGATCTTCATATTAGAGATTTTTGGAGAACAGCGGAGTATGATACTAGAGGCAACACACAGAGGATTATAGCCAAGGTCATGGAGAATGAGGTGACTATTATAGCAGAGATTGTCTCGAGGGTGCTAAGGCTAGATGAAGATACAGGGGATGAGATTTCTATGTTAGATCAGGAGGTGTTTGAAGTGTTCAGGCTGATGGGGTATGAGGGACCAGCCTTTGGCACAAGAAAGGAGATAAAGAAGTCCTTTCTATCCAAGGAATGGAGATACATAGCTCATGTCTTCATTATGTGCTTAGATCACCGTAAAGGTGGATCAGATGGGCTAAATATTGATTGGGCAAAAGCAATGGTTCTATGCTGCAGAGGAGAGAAGGCAAACATTGCTAAGTTGATTTTTGCATGTATGGCAGAGAATGTGATGGCCTTGAAAAAGGATAAATGGCTGTTGTACCCTCGATTCTTACAGATGATTTTAGATGATCTTATTCCAAATTTACCAAGACACGGGGAGGTGAAAAGGCTGGTGCAAATGAACACCCGTATCTTTGCAGACTGTTGTGCCATCCGTCATGATTTCAGTGGAAAGATTACACACCTCTGGGAGAATATGTACCCACCAGAAAGGTGGAATTACATTAGGAGAGTTGATAAATTAGAAAACAAAAGGGCAGAGGAGACAAGAGTGAAGCGGGCAGATGAGACTAAGAAAAGGAAAAGATATGCGAAGGAGAAGGACTATGACTTTGAAGAGGAAGTGCATGAAATAGCTGAGGAGGTAAGGGCTGAAAAAGAAAGAAGATCTAAGAAGCAGTCTGATGTGGGGGAGACTGAAAGAAGGACTAAGCATAGACATCAATACTTTACTAAGACCTAAAGGAGAGAGGAGAGAGTCGGATTAGATGAGGATATAATTAGAAACCTTAACACCTCTCTTGCTAATGAATTAAGCATGATGAAAACAAAGCTTACTAATCAAGAGATGAGAGAAAGTCAAAAGGATGAGGTGATTGAGGGTATGAAAAAGATGTTGGTCGGCCAAAGTTTGTTGATAAAGAAGTTGTTTGAGGAGATAAATGATTTAAAAGCTGCTGCCGGCCTGCCCAATCAACTAACTCAATCTGAGTTAGATGATTTAACTGATATTTCCAAATACCCATTCTTAAATATGGGTACATTCTCCAGGGCAGGAGAAGGCACATCTGGTGCAGCAACTGAAGAAGCTGGAGGTTCTGCAGTGGAGAAGGAGAATGAAAATATGGAGAATGTGGAGGAGATATTTGAAGCTGGAAGTTTGATTTTGAGAAGGATTTGGTTGGTCAAGAGGTGATAGTAGAGAAGTCTGCTGAAAAGGATGCTGAGAAAGGGAAGGGGCTAATTGATGAAGAAGAAGATGATGAGCAACTGGTTGATTATGATTCAGAACTAGAATACTATGAGGTTGATGAGAGGCCCCTAACCTATGTTGCCAAGAAGGGAGACAAGGAAGGAGATGTGTTTAAGATGGCCAAAAATGAATGGTTTGCCAAAGAAAAGGAGTCTAAAAAGCTGACTCCCCTGTTCCAAAATATGGAAGGGTTGAGCAAAAAGAAAGCAGACAAGAAAATCATCAGTTGGTGCTACAACCCCGGCCTCAAAATGTTTATGATCAAGAGGAGAGGGGGAGGTATAACTTACATGCACAAGAGGAAGGCCTTCAAGACCTTACCCAAATGGGATCTGAGGAGGCTGGCGGCTCTGCCACTACTAAAAGCTCATCTAAGTGAAAGAGCCTCATTGCTTGAGAAAGAGATAAAGAATGGGCTAAATGACAATTTTGAATCATTTGGATACATGAAGGCCGAGAGGAGAAGGTCCAAGAAGGACAAAGACTGGGAGACAGGGAAAGGGAAGATTGTGCTAAGGGTGAAAGCCCCTAAGACAATGAACAGGATCAGATTGGCAGATCCCCTCCCCCAACAGCTACAAGGCTTTGAGAAGTGGTTCTATGATAACAACACGGGGGAGGCGGTGATCAGGATAAAGAATGGAGGTGAATTCAGAGTATTTGATCCCATGGAATTGTTTAGCTTCTGTGATGAGGATCTGCTAGTTATGTGCGAAAATCATATTAAAGCAGGAGCAGGAGAGGAGACAAGAAAGGAAGCCAGTCTGTTTATGACTGTGGCTAACAAAGTAAGAGGAGTGTGGGCTGAAGTGAAAGAGATGGCCGAGAAAGTACGAGCTGCAGATGAGCTAAACATGGAAGTCAGGGATTTGGCCAAACAGTTTGAGCAAGCAAGTGCTAATCCTGAGGGAGCTAATGAAGCTGGAGATGACTAGAGTGTATCATTTGCTGAAGCTCCTAAGGAGGTTGCTGCAGGAGCTGTAGAAGGAACATCAGAGGCAGCGGGGGAGACTGGAGCTGGTTAGGAAGAATCTATGTCTCAAGTCCCCAAGGAAGAACTTGCAGGAACTGATATAGATACATCGAGAGCAGTGATCGAGACTAGAGCTAACGAGTCAAATCAAGAGAGTTGAATACGGTGAGATCCAACCTAGGGGGAGTATTGAAGATCAAGTATAGGTTGGACTCACCTTAGTTTAGTTTAGATTATGTTTATATTACTTTGTAATAGGTTTAATTTTAGTTACTTTTGAATGTAATGCATTTTGTTTAGTTTTGTAGTCCAGCGAAACTATGAGCGAATTTACAGTTTTGCGCATAATCAGCTGTTATAGTTCACCCGGCGAAACTGTTATTTCTGTCGGGCGAAACTATAGTTTCGGTAGAACAGTTTCGCTGCTAGTGAAACTGTCTGCGAAACTAAGACTGCTATATATAGTTTTGATCATTTTCATTGGTGGGTAAGCTTGCAAAAAACCCTAATCGTTTATCCTTGTTGCAAGTGAGTATTGTAAGTAGTTTATTCACTGATATATCATTGTGCTTTGTTATTATTGATTATGTTGATCATCATTGCCTTATTTTGAATCATTTGTGGTTGCTCTCAATCTTCATCATCTTTGTTTCTTATTGTTTGTATTTGATATTGAACAATCCAACATCTCAATTGTACTGCAAATCGATCAAATGAACCAACAAGATGTTGACTCGGACGATGATGATTTGTAAGGTTCAAGTCTTTAAATTTTTTAAAAGTTGTAATTATATTAATTTCTCAAATACTGTTTCTAACATGCATGTATTAACATAAATATTTTATGGTGGTAGGTAAATATGAAGATAGGTAGTACTTAATAAGCTTTTATCTAATTTGACCCATATAGCACTCGATTATGGTTTGGATTTGCTTCAATGGTTTGGGTATACGAGGTATTTTTATACTTTTATGATATTTAGTGCATTTGTTGATTTTTGAACTTATTTTATGCACATATATATAATCAACCTGACCAGACCTAAACCAATCCTAATATGCTTTTTAAATCAACACATCCTACCCGAACCTGTCCTAATATGGCACCCTTACGAGCCAATCTGTTTTTTTACAAGTATGCTCGTAAGTAATTTACAAGTTGACATGAACATGACCGGCTAGCTATGCACGATAGTTAAAAACTATATATTTTTTTCAAAGTTTCTAAATTTTAACCATTGCATTTAATGATTTAACTAATCTGATTATAACATGTTTTTAGATTTGTGATAATGCTGAATTCCAAAAGAACTTATGATAGGGGCTTGTGTTACTTGGGCATAAAGAAATTGCTATTGTGATGTTGTTGCAAGTTGGTTTGGATGTGATGAGTGTTTTTTGTATTTGTTGAACTTTGGAACTTATTTTTGTAATATTTTGTTGGATTGACTTAGATTATTATGTATTATGCTAAACTTATATTGATGCATATACCATTTAAACAAACTATTGATTTGAAAGGTGTACATTATATTTCTTTGTTTCAGTAAATAATAGCAGTGTACAGGTTTTATAAATACTCTTCCATTAGTGTAACACCCGGAATTTCATAAAGATGTGAAATAAAGAATAAAAGTGAAGAAAAAGGAAGAAACGTAATTTAACCCAAGTTGAGGCGTTAAATGTTTTATAAAGGACAAAATAATAAAAGTTGGTGCATAAAGCAACATGGCCGCCCTTACCATGTTGTCTCACCTTTTTCAACCGGATTTTTAGAGAGAGAAAGTGAAGCTCTCGAGTGTTTGAAGGAAAAACAAGAAGAAGTCAAATCTAAGGTAAGAAATTCTATGTTTGAAGTGTTTTTGGCTGGTCCTAGCCTCGGGTTTATGCTTATATGTGTTTTGTGGGTTCGTGTGTGTGTTTTGGTGGGTTTCTTGGTGCTTGAACTCATTTGCATTCGAGTGTGAAGAAGTCCGGCCTGAAAGTTTTCAAAGGTGAGTTCTAGATCCCCGCTTTTACATGTTTTAACTGATTTTGGGGCTGGAAATACATGTTTAAATGTTTTTATGATGTTGGGTATGTATATGTGGATGTGAATGTGGGTGAGTGCAAGTTTGGGATGATTTATGGTTATATGTATGTTTGTAAGCATTTTTATGTTGCTTGGAATGCTAAAACTAAGCTTAGAACATGTTAGAAGGATTTGGGGACTAAATTATTATTTTAGTTGCAAATAGTTGTTCATGTGCCTAAAAAGTAGCCCATGTGCCTAGAAATATGTCAAAATGCCTAACTCCTCATGCGCCTAAAATCCATGCGCCCAAATAGTATCCATGCGCCTAGGATATGCCTGAATTACCCTAAGTGTTCTCATGCGCCCAACTGCCCAAATGCCCAAGTGCCCATGCGCCTAAGTCAGGCTCATGCGCCTGCATAGTGCTCATGCGCCTAGAAAGTTGCCTAATATGACTAAGTGTGGGCCATGCGCCCGTATAGTGCTCATGCGCCGAAAAGTTTCCATGCGCCTAAGTGTTGCCATGCGCCTGAAAGGCCATGCGCCTGCATAGTGCCCATGCGCCTAAAGACTTAGAATTATTTCTGAAATTTTGGGAAAAAAAGGAAGTTTTAGGCTATGACTTGGGATGTTCCCGGGGGTAATGTAAGATGCGTATATGATGATGTATGATGTTGTATGTGATGTTTATGATGATGTTGTTTATGATTATGATGGGGATTTCCATTATGTTCCTTATTACGTATTATTCCGTGGCTTTACAGGGTATGGTTATGATAATGAACGTAAAGTATTATGTAACGTAAAGCGGAAGTATGATAATGAAAAGAGAAACGTAAGGTTTGAATGAATGCATGCATTAATGAAAGAATAATTGTAAGAAAGTCTTGCAAGCAAATGTAAGGAGGTTCACACCCAATGAAGGGTGTTAGCTCAACTGTGTGCGGCTTAGCTACCCCGAAAGGATGCACACTGGGGTCTAATCCTTGTGATTTACCATATGTATGGAACCATTGTCACTTGCCCCGGTACTGGTCCCAACACTTGTGCATGATGTTAGAAGTTTATTTATAGACTTCGGCCTAGTACCAACACTTGTGCATGATGTTTGGGGTATAGCACATGGCATTGGTCCGGAATGGAGGTAAAGATAATGATGAATGAACTTGTCCCGGTACTGGTGCCAGCACTTGTGCATGATGTTAGAAGTCTACTTATAGACTTCGGCCTAGTACCAGCACTTGTGCATGATGTTTAGGGTATAGTACATGGCATTGGAAGGTAATGACGAACATATGAAATGTAAGGAATGTAGGATAAGAATGAAAATGAATGGATGGTAATGAATGAATGAATGACAAAGAATGATGATGAAAGATAATAATGAGATTATCTATTTGTACGTATGATGCATGATCGCGAACAAAAGTAAATAATGGTTTTAATCTAAAGTAAAGTATTTTTATTATAAACCTAGAACTCACTCAGCAACGCTCACTTTTTATGTATTTTCCAGTTAGCAGGTAAGAGTTGCTGAGGATGGCACGGGGGCAGCTACTTGGCTTGTTTTGGATGGCATCCATTTTGTATTATGATAATGTTCTTGTGATGTAATGCAACCAATGATATTTTGTAACTTAACAATGATGTATTATTTTTCAAAAGCGATTATTAATATATGAAATGGTTTTAGTTAAATGATTCCGCTGCTGTGTTTTAGTAAATGTTAAAGTATGTTTTATGCTTTATATGCGATGATTGACCAACTGTGAGTGTCCCGGGAACGGGGCCTTACAATTAGTTTATCATCTTTTTTTGTCTTGAAATACTTTAACTTTAGAGATTGATTTTCAGTTTTCAATACCCTTTTTATAATTGTATAATTTGGGTCATATTATTAGAATATGATTCGATAATTAATTAGTTTCTACATAAAAGTATTTCCAAATTTAAAATCAGCCTTTGTTTCGACTTGCTTTAGGAATTTTAGTAACTAAATTGTAATCTATACTATGTTTTTTAGAAAACGTTAAATGTGTCTTCTTTGTTGGAGTCGAAATTTTACTTCCTATTTATTACATTTACATAACTCTTTAGAGACTTAATATTTGTTTCAAATAAAGACACTCATAACATGTTTAAGACCGAATTCTAGTCTTCGATACCTTATATAAAATTATATAAGTTGTGTTGTATTATTAGAGATTATAAATCAATCCTTAATCACTATTCCTATGCAAAAGTCATTCCGCATTGAAAGTCAATCTCCGATTCAATTTACAATATGAATATTCAATAATTAATTTGTAGTCTCTAATATATTCTCTAACAATAGTAAATTTATTTATTTTATTAAAGTCTAAATATCAATCCCCTATTATTACATCTATAAATTTCTTTAGAGACTGGATATCAGTTCCAAATAACTACAATTATAGTATGTTTAAGACTAATTTTCAGTGTTCAATACATTTCTTACAATGACGTAATCCATATAAAATAATAAAAGATTGTAAATCAGTTATTAATCATTTTCCAATGCAAAAATCATTACAGACTAAATTTCAGTCCCTAATTCAATATGCATTTTGAATATTTAGAACTAATTTTTAGTCTTTAATATACTTATTTATTAGAGACTAATTATCAGTTACTCAAATAATAACACTATTTAGGAATCTTATTTGGGACTGAAATTCAGTTACAATCAAACTTTCCTCCAAAAACTCTTATTGTGTATGTGTATTTGAGACTGAAATTTAGTCTTCAATAAGTTGTCCTAGTATTGGGGAGTGATTATCAGTTATTTACATTAGGCATAAACAATTCAGTCTCAAATAACATTTGTAACTCATAAATTAGTCTTCAATACTATGTATCTGAGATTAATAAATCAGTCTCTAATAACTTAGTTCCTAATAGTCACTTTTCTTGTAGTAATTAGAGAGATCGGGGGGTACGGTGGAGTGAGGTTTTATTTTGCTTTTGTTATTATTCTTTTGTATTTTTATCATTAGTGTAAATTTGTCATTTCATATTAACTTAATAGAAAATTTTAATAGAGTTAGTGGTGTGGACTAAAATTGAAACAAATCCTAAAACTATTGGATGTAATTGTAATAAATAAAATATTGGACTGAAATCGTAATTTAAGTCAAACCACAATAACCAAAATTAGTAATTTACTACAGTTGTTGTATTTAACTATTTCCCTCAAATAAGAGATTGTTACTTTTATTTTTTAACTAGGCTAGAAAACCTATTTATTATACGGGTTGAATTAAAAAACATTCAATAGTAACTAATGAGTTTATAAAACAAAATTCTCACATAAAATATGATTAAAATTACATATAGGTAAATATTTGAAGTAATAAAATAATATTATTACTTTTTCGTACTTTTATATCTAAAAATCATTTTTAAATTTGCTTTAAAAACTGTTATTTATAAAATGTTAACTTTTATAAAGAAAATACTACAAGCTTTGCTTTTAATTATTTTCATTAAAAATATATTTTTTTGAAATTTTCAATTGTTTATAATTTCTATTTAGAAGATAGTTTAAAAAATATCACTTCAAAAAGATTATTGGTTTAGAAAATTCGTATTTTTAAAAAATGCATTTTTAATTATATTTGTTTTAACAAAAAGATGTTCTAATTTCCTTAAAAATTTTGTTTACAAGATAATCAAAATATTAGAAGCCAGAGAGAGATTATTATAATATCCTTTTAACACGTAAGTAAAAGCTAAAAGACTTAAAAAGTGATACATGTCATCCTTAGTTACTCTTTTATTATTAGCCCTGACAAAATAAACACATAGTTATCATAGCTATTCTGCCTATTATGTTTAGAAATTAGGTTGACTGTTGTCCGTTTTCAAAGGTCAGCCTTACATAATTATTAATGGCCACTGGGTTAGTAGTTAGGTGTTGGTGTAGTTTATGGTTATAAGTAGAAGACGGTGTGAGTAATTATTATAAAAAGTTGACTACTAGTGAGAAACAAGGTGGTGGTTTAAGAATCTGGTTGTTAACATGGCGTTGATCATAGTTTCCAATTTTAATACTCTCATTTTTGTTCAAGATGTGTTGAACTTTTATAATACATATAGTTTTTTCAATATTATGGTTTATTTATTTGTAGGAGACACCAAATATGTCGAATAATACTGATTTTGATGATGAAACAAGTTCACTTAGTTCAAGTAAGAATCATTCTAAAGTTAGAAAGGAAATTTAGTTAAGGAAAATTGTATAGTACCAATTCAAAATCAGGAACATCTAACATGAAGAGACATATTCCAAAGTGTTTTGTTCTTGATGAACCCGGTCAACCAAAAAAACGCGGCCCTCTAGATCAAGTGATGTATAGAGAGAAACTAGTATACTCGATCATTAAACATAACTACCCATTTAGTTATGTTGAACAAGAGGCTATAAAAAATTTACATAAGTTTTTACACTGTGATACGAATAGCATAACAAGAAACACTGAAAAGTCGGATATGTTAAAAAATTATGATAAAGAGAAAGCAATTCTCAAGATGAGTTACAAAAGGTAAATAGCATTATATGTTTGACTTCTAATTTATGGAGTTTTATCACATCGGATGGATTTATGGCACTGACAGCCTACTATGTCGATAAGGATTGGGTTTTGAGGAAAAAAGTGTTGAACTTTCGAGTTATACAGCCTCCACATAGCGGTTTCATTTTAGCATAGTACTTGATCAATTTTTTTAGCAGGTCGGGACATTGAGAAAATGATTTTTACTATCATAATAGATAATGCCAAGAATAATGATATTTTAGTAGAATATCTAAAAAGTCATTTGCATCTAAATAACATGTTAGTCTGTGATGGAGATTTTACTCATCTGCGTTGTTCTACACATGCGTTCATTATTATTGTTCAAGCAAGGTTGAAATTAATTGAAGGAGCCATCAAGAAGATTTGGGAGTCGGTAAAATATGTTCAAAAAAGTGCTACCAGAAAGTGTAAGTGTAAGGCCCCGTTCCCGGGACGCTCACAGTTGGACAATCATCGCACATAAAACTTAAAACGTAAAACATACATTTAAATTTACTACAAATATCGTAGCGGAATACTTAATAAACTATTCCATATATTAATGATTGCTTTTGCAAAACAATACATCATTGTTAACAGTTACAAAATATTATCATTTGCATTACATCACAAAAATATCATAGATATACAAATGGATGCCATTCAAAATGCCAAGTAGCTGCCCAGTGCCATCCTCAGCAACATCCACCTGCCAAGTGGAAAATACATAAAGGTCAGCGTTGCTGAATAAGTTCTAGTTTTATAAACAAAATACTTTACTTTTTTCTTAAAACCGTTCTTTACTTTCATTCGCGATCATACATCATGCGTACACATAGTAATCTTATTATTATCTTTCATCATCATTCGCCATCGTACGTTATTCGTTATCATTCATTATCATCATTCATTCCTTCTCTTTCGTATCGTTCATTCCATACATACATCATTAACCTTTACATTCATTCGGACCAATGCCATGTGCTACACCCCACCGTCATGCATAAAGCGGGTACTAGGCCGAAGTCTATAAATAGACTCCCATACATTGTGCCCGGTGGCCTGACCACAGTACTGGGGTAAGCGGCAAGGATCCCATACGTATGGTCAATCACAAGGATTAGACCCCAGTGTGCATCCTTCCGGGGTAGCTAACCCACACACAGTTAAGCTAACACCCTTCATTGGGTGTGAACCTCCTTTCATTTGCTTGCAAGACTTTCCATTCATTCTTTCATTAATGCATGCATTCATTCGTTCTTTACGTTCCACTTTTCATTATCATTAACTTCCGCTTTTCATTACATAATACTTTACGTTCATTAACATAATCACACCACGTAAAGCTACATAATCATACGCAAGGAACATAAAGAAAACATAACGTATACATACATTACATCATCACACATCATCATATAATCATCACACATCATCCATTAACATACATATACATATACATAAGAAGTCATCATAGAACATACCCGACCCTCCGCGGGACAGTGGGGGTTCAGGGGCGGCAGCCCCTGACAGGGGGGTCCTAGGGGCAGCAGCCCCTAGTGTGGTCCAAGAGGCAACGCCCCTGGCTGAGGCTGGGCTGCCAGGTCAGCGCGAAGAAATTTTGTTTCTAGACATTTATATAGCACATTTTGTTATAGGAAAATCAATCTTCCTGTTAAAACCGCTTAAAAATCTTGGTCATTTAAAATGTATATTCGGTATGCATTTCAAGCCACAAACAAGTTTAAAGCCTTTAATATAGGGGATCTAGAACTCACCTGGACTCAGTGAGTAGCTTCTCAATCAAGCTTTCTAAGGAAGGGTCACACTACGCAACCTGTAGATATGTTAAAACTCAAAGGGGTTAATTTCTGCCTAATTTCGCTGCTAATTTCGCAGCAAGATCAGCAAATTCGCTGCTAGTTTTGCCAGCAGTTTCGCTGCCACCTTCGCTGCCAGTTTCGCGCAACTTTCGTTGGAAATCTATGTCTGTGAAACTACCTGCGAAACTATAGTTTCGCAGGAAAACTCCATAGTTTTGCTGGATGACTGCATAATTTCGCTGGATGAACACAGTTTTGCAAAACGGGATGAAATTACGAACCAGCCCATTTTTAACTTAAAACTTCAATCTTTTACACCCAAAACCTTGATTATCATCCATGAAGCTATATCTAAGCTCTTTACATGTTTTCTTACACAAAAACGTGAATTTTGGACGATTCTTTGCCACTTTCAAAAACCCCAAACCCTAGAATCCGGGTTTAATCTAAAAAACGATTAAATGACGTTTCTTACCTGGATTCTCGGTCTTTTCTTGTTGTTTGGATGTCCACAAACTCCGATCTTCAATCCGTTGATCAAGCGAGCCTTGAATCTTCACCTCCTCTCTACTTTCTCTCTCTAGACTCACTCTCTAAAAGTTGAGTGCATGAGTTGCAAATGAGAGTGGCTCTAGCTGATCCGTTTATACCGGGCGTTCCCAGGACCTTAAACTCGCCCAACACGTAACCCGTATGGTTAACTTGGTCCATAATCCATTTCCCGCTTATTTTCATTAAATAATCCCGACTAAGCGCATTATTAATTGGCTCGTTTCGACTTTATTCCAAAAAATCATTCCTCCTTACCAATTTTCTCTTAGTTTAAAATTGTTCTAATTTTTCAAGCATATGGATTCATTGTGGGCATCCTAGATCTGATTACGGATGGTGCGTGTTTTCCCCGTCAAAATATTTTAAAAACGTATACATAAAACACAGCATAACTTTTTTTATAAAGAACTAATATATACTATTGTATAAAGTAAAATTGTAGGACACAAGTGTAATTTTATAAAAATAATAATACACGTAATACAACTTCCTAAACTCTCGATACAAGTGTTCTATATAATCATTGCTATTTTGCCTTTAACTTAATAAACTTCTTCTAATTAGTATATAAATTAATACATATTATCAATATATTATTTAATAATATGAGATTATTTAATGCATTATATTATATATTATATTATTTATAATACTTCAAATTAACATTTACCTCTACTAATAAGTATTATCTTATTTGAATACTTTACTATACAACTAATAGATACTTTGATTATTATTATTATTATTATTATTATTATTATTATTATTATTATTATTATTATTATTATTATTATTATTATTATTATTATTATTATTATTATTATTATTATTATTATTATTATTATTATTATTATTATTAAGTTTATAATAACTATTAGAATAAATTACCTGAATCGTACATGAGGTTTGCTTAAATTTCACATTTGTCTGTATGATTGAAAGATTACAAGTTTAGTCATACGGTTTGAAAAAATATAATACATTTCGTCCTTGGGTCAAACAGCCATTGAGTTTTTACGTTAAATACCTGTATATTGGCCATTTTACCCTTCTTCTTCATCTTCCCTGACCCTCACCCCACACTTCTTCTTCTCCAACCCCACCCACACTTCTTTTTTGTCATCTCTGTTGATCCATTTGATCGATTTGTAGTACAAATAATATGTTGAATCGTTCAATATCAGAAACAATAGAGAAATAACAAAGATGAAGAAGACTAAGAACAAGCACAATGTATTCAAATATGAACAATAAGGATCAATACAATCAAAGTAAACAAAGCTCAAATGTATTTCAGTGAATAGACAGCTTACAAAGGTCTCTTGCAACAATAATAATCGATTAGGGTTTTTGCAAGGATGCTCAACAATGAGCAAGATCAAACTATATATAGCAGACCTAGTTTCGCAGACAGTTTCGCTGACAGCGAAACTGGTTTCGCCCGGCAGAAACAACAGTTTCGCCGGGTGAACTAAACAGCTGACTATGAGCGAAACTGCAGTTTCGCTCATAGTTTCGCTGGGTTGCAAAACTAAACAAAATGAACAACATTAAAAAGTAAACTAACATTAAACCTATTACAAAGTAATATAAACATAATCTAATCTAAGGTGAGTCAAACCTATACATGATCTTCAATACTCCCCCTAGGTTGGATCTCACAATCTTCACTTGTCTTGATTTGTCTAGTCAGCTCCAGTCTCTCATGCTGCCTATGATGTATCTTTATCTACTCCTGCAGCATCTTCCTCGGGGGCTTCAGTCATAGATTCTCCTTGGTCAGCTTCAGTCTCCCCCGTTGCCTCTGATATATCTTCTTCAGCTCTTGCAGCAATCTCCTTAGAAGCTTCAGCCACTGATTCACTTTGGTCACCTCCTGCTTCATTAGCTCCCTCGGGACAAGCACTAGTTTGCTCAAGTTGTCTCGTTAAGTCCCGCACATCCATATCTAGATCGTCTTGTGCTCTCACCTTCTCAGCTATCTCCTTCGCCTCTTCTCTCACACCTCTCACCTTATTAGCCACAGTCATAAACAGACTGGCTTCTTTTCTTGTCTCCTCCCCTGTCCCTACTTTAATGTGATTCTCACAAAGTACTAGCAGGTCTTCATCACAAAATCCAAACAATTCCATCGGATCAAACAATCTATGCTCAACCCCGTTCTTCACCCTGATCATAGCCTCCCCCGTGTTGTTATCATAGAACCACTTCTCAAAGTTTTGTAATTGCTGGGGGAGGGGATCTGACAGTCTGATCCTGTTTACTATCTTTGGGGGTTTCACCCTCAGTAAAATCTTTCCTTTGACCATCTCCCAGTCTTTATCCTTTTTAGGCCTTCTACGTTCAGCCTTCATGAATCCGAACGACTCAAAGTTGTCATTTACTCCGTTCCTGATCTCCTTCTCCAGCAACGTAGCTCTCTCACTAAGATGAGCATTAAGTAATGGCAGCACCGCCAGCCATCTCAAGTCCCATTTTGGCAAGGTCTTGAATGCCTTCCTCTTATGCAAGTAGGTAATTCCTCCCCCTCTCCTCTTTATAATAAACATCTTGAGGCCGGGGTTATACTTCCAACTGATGATTCTCTTGTCAGCCTCAGTCTTACTCAACCCTTCCATGTTTTGGAATAGGGGAGTTAACTCCTCAGTCTCTTTCTCTCTCACGAACCACTCTTCCTTAGCCATCTCTAAAACATCTCCATCATCGTCACCCTTCTTTGCAACATATGTCAAAGGTCTCTCGTCGACCTCATAATATTCGGGTTCAGAATCATAGTCTATCAATTGCTCATCATCTTCCTCTTCATCCACCAATCCCTTCTCAATAGTTTTCTCAACATTTTCAACTGGATTCTCTCTCACCACCTCTTCACCAACCAAATCTTTCTCAAAATTGAATTCCATGTTCACGAAACCAGCCTCAAATACCTCTTCAACATTCTCCATATTCTCAGTCTCTTGCCTCACACTAGAACCTCCTGCTTCCTCAGCCGCTGCACCAGATGTGACCTCTCCTGCCCAAGAAGATGTACCCACATTTAGAAATGAGTAGTTGGAAGTATCAGTCAAATCATCTAACTCAAGTTGAGTTAGCTGATTGGGCAGGCCGGCTGCAGCCTTCAGATCATTCATCTCTTCAAGCAATCTCCTAATCAATCTTTGCTGATCAACCATCATCCTGGTCATCCCTTCTATCACCTCATCCTTCTGCTTTTCCCTCAATTCTTGATTGGTAAGTTTGGTCTTAATCATGCTCAACTCATTCGCCAGAGATGAGTTGAGGTTTCTTATCACATCCTCATCCAAACTAGCTCTCTCATCCCTTCTCGAGGACTCAGTAAAAGATTGATGTCTGTGTTTGGTCCTTCTCTTAGCTTTTCCCTCATCAGCTTTCTTTTTAGATCTCCTTTCTTTCTCAACCCTAGCCTCCTCAGCCATCTCATGAACTTCATCCTCAAAATCATAATCTTTCTCTTTCGCGTACCTCTTCCTCTTCTTAACAGCATCAGTCTGTTTAACCCTCGTCTCTTCTGCTCTTTTCTCCTCTGACTCATTGACCCTCCTAATATAATTCCATCGCTCCTGAGGGTACATGTTTTCCCAAAGATGAGTAATCTTCCCGTTGAAATCATGTCTTATAGCACAGCAGTCAGCAAAAATACGGGTGTCTATCTGGACTAATCTCGTGACCTCTCCATGTCTGGGAATGTTGGGAATGAGATCATCTATAATCATCTGAAGGAATCGAGGGTACAGAAGCCACTTGTCCTTCTTCAGTGCCATTACATTCTCTGCCATACAATCAAAGATCAATCGTGCAATGTTGGCCTTCCTTCCTCTGCAACAAATCACCATGGCTTTAGCCCAGTCTAGATTCAGCCCGTCTGATCCACCTTTTCGGTGATCTAAGCACATAATAAACACATGGGTTATATATCTCCACTCCTTGGAGAGAAAGGACTTTTTGATTTCCTTTCTCGTACCAAACGGAGGTCCCTCATATCCCATAGACCTGAATGCATCAAACACCTCCTGATCAGATAGTGTAACCTCCTCTCCTGTATCCTCATTGAGTCTCAACACCCTCGATATAATCTCTGTAGTAATAATCAGCTCATTCTCCATCACCCTAGCCACAATCCTCTAAGGATTGGCTCTCGTGTCATACTCTGCCGTCCGCCAAAAATCTCTGATGTGTAAATCATATGTAGTAGTAGAATGTGAGATCGCATAGGCGATTGGAGATCTCTGTAACCAGCGTATGCAGTCTCTAAAACCGGCAGCTTTGGGATGAGTGTCGTCTAGCAGAGCAGTAATATTGTTCCTCTCGTCAAACTTTAGATTGGCCATTTAATCTGAAAAGCAGATGAAACGCATTAGTACGGTATATTAAAAAATAATATTAAAGAAAAATAAGAAAAAGAATAAAATTAAACAAAAACAAATTAATTTCGCTAGCCGAAATTATAGTTTCGCAGGATGAAGTATTAGTTTCGGCAAGCGAAAAGGTAATTTCGGCAGCAATTATTTATTAGTTTCGGCGAGACAATGCAGTAAATTCGACAGGCCGAAACTATAGTTTCGGCGCAGCGAAACTGAAATTTGTTCTGCGAAACTGTTAAGTTCGCTCGGACAGCATGACTACACAGTTTCGCTGAAAAACCTTGAACTTTCGTTCAGTTTCACTGGACTATCGGTACTTTCGCAGTAAGAACTGCGAAGGTACCGAAGAGTCTCAATCGAATAACCACACAATGTTGCCATTAAACCTAGATTAGACTACGGTCCTGAGTTCGAAACTCACTTACGAAGATAAATCAACGGTCAATCGAGAATCATAAGCATAAAAACTCAGAATCGCATGAAACCACACGGTTAAACCCTAATACGTCTAAAACCACGAATGTGCGAAAATGAGAAAATAATTTCGCAAATTGAGTTATATAGCACTTAGTTTCGCAGGCAGCGAAACTATAGTTTCGCCAAGCGAAGCTATAATTTCGCCTCGCGACTCTGGTCGAAACTAACCTTGCAACGCGCGAAAGAACCTGCTAAGCTACAGTTTTGCCATGTGAAACTACCAGCGAAAGTATAATTTCACTGGTCACTTAAAAATTAAAATTTTAATTTTCCTTTTAAAATAAAAATAAAATTATTTAGAAAAGAATTAAAACAAAGTGAACAAAATAAAAGAAATCAAAAGAAATTTGCCCCACAAGACCTCACCACTCTTCACGTATTTTTAAAACAAAATCAAACAGTATAAAAGGATATGAACGAGAAGCTGAAAAGATCTTCTAGAGAGTCAAAGTTTGGCGGGATTGCTAATATACTTGTCCTTTTAAGTCCATGCTTTCTTCGTTTCAACAAGTGCATCGCAGCTACTGTTATCATGTTTTGGTTCTTTTAAAGAAAACATTGAATGACCCAGTCCCCACAAACATTTGGCAAAGAAACTTATCCTGTCCTCATGATATATTGAACAAATAACACGTTCCGCATGATTCTTCTTTTCAAAAGCAACATAGGTCTTATTTCAAAAGAAGCAATGCCCTTATACACATAAAATGATGAGAGCACCAGGTCTATAATTATGTATAATAGAGGATTTGATCATTTGAGTCTAACAGATGAGAGCTTCAGGTCTATACTTACGTAACACAGAGAAGATCATCAAATTGTGCCGATGAGAGCTCCAGGTCAGTACTATCGTACAACAAAGGAGATCATCACTCCAGGTCAATGTTCACACATAGCAGAGGAGATAAGCACCAAATAGAATACAACAGGGAGCTTCTTAGATACAAATATGAGAAAGCATATAGCTTTTGAGATAGGGTGGAAGATTTAGATGCATAAATACTTTAGATAAGAATAACTCAAAACAGAGATATCACATTCTCAACCCTTTTTGAACAAGGACTTGAAACTTTGTAAAAGCCAAAAATGT
Source organism: Flaveria ramosissima (assembly GCA_025215565.1). Lineage (NCBI taxonomy): Eukaryota > Viridiplantae > Streptophyta > Magnoliopsida > Asterales > Asteraceae > Flaveria > Flaveria ramosissima. The sequence goes on from CM046041.1 coordinate 2,624,762, forward strand.
CAAGGGAATAATCCGAGTCATCAAGTTTCTTGTTCTATTTGTTAAGCTACTAGATTACTGTTTACTTCGCTTCTGGCTGAACCTATCAAGCATATCCCACACAATACTGTTAACCTCCTTTACATCGTCAAGACTTCTCATTTTATTCTGCAAAAGAAAACAAGAAGAACGTTTAATATATATTCTCCCCCGAAATATCTACGAATAAGCAAGATGTAGAGATTTCTTATTTGACTAAATGTCACCAGCATACATTTTTTTATATATATATTTTTGTTTTTATTATTATTATTTTTTTATGTGAAAAATGATGAAGGACACTGGAGCGGATAGAACGAAAAGAAAAGTAGGAAAATAAAGAAAGAAGTATAAATAATATGTACATGACATAGTTTGAAGGAAAAATGGTTTTAAAATGATATTAATCCTAACATAGAGATCAATTCATAAAAACGAGGTTTATCAAATGTTTTAGTGAAAAGATCTGTTTTTTGATTTTTGGTGTTAATGGGAATAATATCAATAAAACCCTTCTCCTGAGCATCACGGATTGCATGAATCCGTGTCTCGATGTGCTTAGTTCGGGAATGGTGAATAGGATTCTTTGCAATGCCAATAACTACTTCGTTGTCATAGAACAGTGGTGTACGAAGAAAGTTGAATCCATAGTCAATCATCTGGTGTTGTATCCAGAGCACTTGTGAACAACAGTTGGAGGCAGCAATGTATTCTGCTTCTCCCGTAGAGAGAGAAACAGTTGTCTGTTTCTTGCTCTGCCATGATGCCAGACAATTTCCTAAGTACTAACAGCCTCCAGCAACCGACTTTCTATTTAACCTGCAGCCATTAGAATCACTATCAGAGTAAGCATGTAAGTCAAAATTCCCACCATAAGGATACCAAAGCCCTAAACGAGAAGAGCCTTTAAGATAACGAAAGATTCGTTTTACAGCCTTTTCATGAGACTCTTTCGAGGTAGATTGGTATCGAGCACAATATCCTACAGCAAAGGTGATGTTAGGACGACTTGTTGTAAGATACATAAGGGAACCGATCATGGATATGTAAAGATGAGGATCAACAGGTTTCTCGTTCTCGTCAGGAGTGAGGCATGTTTGAGCAGTAAATGGAGTCATTTCAGGAGAGGCGTCATCCATCTTGAATTTCTTCAAAATTTCTTTAATATACTTCTCCTGATAAATGAGAATTCCCTCTTGATTTTTTTCAACCTGCAGCCCAAGGAAAAATCACATCTCCCATCATGCTCATTTCAAAACGACCGCGCATGACTTTCTCAAACTCCCGACATAACTTCGGATTGGTGGAGCCAAAAATAATATCATCGACATAGACTTGTACAATCAGCATCTCACCATCCACTTCCTTCTTGAATAATGTAACACCTAATGGCAACCTCCCACATATACGTTGGGGCAAAACCTCATCGAGTGCGATGAGTCCCTTATGGGGGGTGATTGCAACACCTAGAGGCGTACCTCCCACATTGTCCGTGGACAGGAGAGATTCCTGGCTCATAAGTAATGACCTGCCTCTTAAATCACCGACGCGTTTTGGGCTTAGTTGGCTGTGGAGCCTAAAAAACTCCACAGTTAAGCGTGCTCAGGTGGGAGTAGTACCAGGATGGGTGACCCCCTGGGAAGTTTTCAGCTGGGTAACCAAAAACAAATCCGTGAGCTCTTAGTGAGCAAAGCGGACAATATTGGTGATTACGAGGGGCCAGGGTGTTACAGAGTGGTATCAGAGCCACTCCTGTGCCATCCGGGATGTGGGGCAGAAACTCATCGAGGACGATGAGTCCCTAAGGGGGGGTGATTGTAACACCTAATGGCAACCTCCCACATATACGTTGGGGCAAAACCTCATCGAGTGCGATGAGTCCCTTATGGGGGGTGATTGCAATTAGGTGTTACAATCACCCCCCCTTAGGGACTCATCGTCCTCGATGAGTTTCTGCCCCACATCCCGGATGGCACAGGAGTGGCTCTGATACCACTCTGTAACACCCTGGCCCCTCGTAATCACCAATATTGTCCGCTTTGCTCACTAAGAGCTCACGGATTTGTTTTTGGTTACCCAACTGAAAACTTCCCAGGGGGTCACCCATCCTGGTACTACTCCCACCTGAGCACGCTTAACTGTGGAGTTTTTTAGGCTCCACAGCCAACTAAGCCCAAAACGCGTCGGTGATTTAAGAGGCAGGTCATTACTTATGAGCCAGGAATCTCTCCTGTCCACGGACAATGTGGGAGGTACGCCTCTAGGTGTTGCAATCACCCCCCATAAGGGACTCATCGCACTCGATGAGGTTTTGCCCCAACGTATATGTGGGAGGTTGCCATTAGGTGTTACAATCACCCCCCCTTAGGGACTCATCGTCCTCGATGAGTTTCTGCCCCACATCCCGGATGGCACAGGAGTGGCTCTGATACCACTCTGTAACACCCTGGCCCCTCGTAATCACCAATATTGTCCGCTTTGCTCACTAAGAGCTCACGGATTTGTTTTTGGTTACCCAGCTGAAAACTTCCCAGGGGGTCACCCATCCTGGTACTACTCCCACCTGAGCACGCTTAACTGTGGAGTTTTTTAGGCTCCACAGCCAACTAAGCCCAAAACGCGTCGGTGATTTAAGAAGCAGGTCATTACTTATGAGCCAGGAATCTCTCCTGTCCGCGGACAATATTGGTGATTACGAGAGGCCGGGGTGTTACAGAGTGGTATCAGAGCCACTCCTGTGCCATCCGGGATGTGGGGCAGAAACTCATCGAGGACGATGAGTCCCTAAGGGGGGGTGATTGTAACACCTAATGGCAACCTCCCACATATACGTTGGGGCAAAACCTCATCGAGTGCGATGAGTCCCTTATGGGGGGTGATTGCAACACCTAGAGGCGTACCTCCCACATTGTCCGTGGACAGGAGAGATTCCTGGCTCATAAGTAATGACCTGCCTCTTAAATCACCGACTCGTTTTGGGCTTAGTTGGCTGTGGAGCCTAAAAAACTCCACAGTTAAGCGTGCTCAGGTGGGAGTAGTACCAGGATGGGTGACCCCCTGGAAAGTTTTCAGCTGGGTAACCAAAAACAAATCCGTGAGCTCTTAGTGAGCAAAGCGGACAATATTGGTGATTACGAGGGGCCAGGGTGTTACAAATAATGTCATATCGATGGTGCCACGAGAAAAACCATTGCTTAAGAGATACTGTGTTAAAGTCTCGTACCAGATCCGAGGTGCCCGATGAAGACCATAAAGGGACTTATCAAGCTTGTAAACTTTGTCAGGAAAGTCGGGATCCTCAAAACCTGGTGGTTGACACACATATATCTCCTCGTCAATTTTTCCATAAAGGAATGCACATTTGACATCCATCTGATAGACTTTGAATTGCTTGTGGGCTGCATAAGCCAAAAAGATTCTGATGGCTTCAAGACGAGCTACACGAGCAAAGACTTTCGTGTAGTCTATCCCTTCTTCTTGAGCAAAACCCTGGACCACCAAACGGTACTTATTCCTTACCATAATGCCACGGTCATCGGGTTTGTTCTTGAACACCCATTTCGTGCCAATTGTGCATTTGTTTGGTGGAAGATCAACCAGGGTCCACACTTTAATTTTCCTAAACTGTTGTAGCTCTAATTGCATCGATTCCACCCAACAAGGATCCTAAAGAGCTGCATGAACATTTTTCGGGACAATTTGGAAAATAAAACAAGAGAATAAACATACGTTAATCAAACCCGATTGACTTCGCGTCTGAACTCCATCGGTGATAGATCCAATGATGTTATCATGAGGATGATCTTTTAATGTTTTGAAATCAGTAGGCATGGGTAGGATATTTGAAGACGGTTGGCTGATGGGTTGTTGATGGGTAGATGAAGGTGAGGAAGATGGTAAGGTAGAGTCAATTGGAGAGATGGGTGGTACCGGCTGAGATGAGGTAGATGTAGGTGATGAGGGAAGGGATGCAGAAACAGGTGGAGGTGGAAGGTCAAAGGATGATGAAGAAGATGCAATATCAACTAATGTAGCATCGTTTGCAGATGTGGTGGGAGGGGCTTGAAGAATGACAGGTAATGGAGCTGGAGGAATGATGTTTGTTTGAACATTAGAGATGGACGCATCATCACCGAAAACTAGAAGATTAAAAGAGTTAAAACACCGTATCGGAGTCAAAGAACCATGCTGGTTCAGATCGAACATCGGAGGAATTAGATTCCTGCCAATCAACATAGAATGACTCTTGCATAATACGTGTTCTCTTGTTATATACCCGATAACCTTTTTGAGAAGAAGAATAGCCGACGAAGTAACATTCATTAGACACGAAACTGAATTTCGTCTTCTGCGCCTGAGTATTCAATAAAGTGCACGAGAAGCCAAATGGTCGAAAGAACTCAATTAAAGGCTTTCTCTTATGAAACAGTTCATAAGGAGTCTTCATATTGTCCTTGACTATCAACACCCTGTTCAGAACGTATGAAGCACAATTCACCGCCTCAACCCAAAAGATGATGGGTAAGGAGGATTCAATCAACATTGTATGAGCAACTTCAATGAGGGTGTCATTCTTTCGTTCAGCCACACCATTCTGTTGAGGTGTCCTCGCAGCACTGAACTGTCTTAAAATTCCCTTAGCAGCACAGAATGAATCAAAGATCTGATTTTTGAATTTAGTACCGTTGTCACTTCTAATCGCCATAACCTTCCTCTTGCTCATCTTCTCAATTGAAAGAATTATTTTCTATAGCTTCTCAATAGCCTCTCCTTTGTGGGCAAGAAATCTCACCTAGGAGTACCTTGAAAAATCATCTGTTATCACAAGACAGAAAGATTTTTTAGCAATTGATTTAACACTGATTGGGCCAAACAAATCAGTATGTAACAACTCGAGAGGATTATATATGCTATTTTCAAGTTTTGGCTTATGTGATTTCTTATGTTGTTTGCCCCTGGCACATGCCATACATTTTTCAACCACAGAAAAATCTTTTAAAGGTAGTCCCCTAACGAGATTGTTTTTAACTAATTTGTTTATATTTTTTAAATTAACGTGGCTCAATTTGCAATGCCATAGGAAAGACTCAGAAGTGGAAGCTTTGGACAAAAGACAAGTGACGGTAGACGTTGACTCCCTTGAACCCATGTCAAGAAGATATGTGTCATTCTTTCTTGGAGCCCACGTTAGTACCATCTCATCTGGAATATCAATCTCAGATTTCAGAAAGAGACATTCATTGGACTTGAACAAGACCAGAATGTCTTTCTCACAAATCTGAGAAACACTCAACAGATTAAACGCAAGTTTAGGTATGTTGTCTTTCTCTAGAGTAAGAGAGCCATTGGAAACTTCTCCTTGACCAATCATTTTCCCATACGACATAACCTCCATTGATTATTCGATAATTGGTCAATAGATCTTTTAGCCCCGTCATGTGTCTGGAGCATCCACTATCAACATGCCATACACTATTTACAACTTTAGTGGATGACTCCTGCAAAAATATCAAAGAACAGATTAGCCAGGTGAAACAGGAACCCAAGTTTGAAAAACTTTGGGTTTAGAAGAGATTGGTTTCTTACAAAAGAAATTATTAACCAATTTAGTCAATCTACTCCCAAATGAATTCCTATTAACATGTCTATGAAGTAGCTCAGGACAATGCTTAACTACATGATCATCTTCACCACACCGAAAATAGTGTGGTTTTAATCTAGGTCTGTTATGCAACAAGGTAGGGATGTTATCATTGTGTATTTCCTCATCACATTCAGACAATCTAGAATCGACATCACTGTAAGTCTCATACATGTCTCTAGGTCTGTTTTTATTTGAAAAAGAATGATTATTTACAAAAGAAGATGAGTTTTTATCTGAAGTACATGTGGTACTTGTACCACTTGTACTTGCCTCAGATGATGATGTTACCCTTTAATTTGATAAAGAAATATTCGTTGGGATAAAAGATGGAATAGGGTGAGAAAAGAATTTTTCAAAACAATTATTTTTAATTTTCTCGTTACTCTTCACAGTGGAATCATTCACAATATTAACACAATCTGAAGAGATATCATTATTACAATCCACATCAGTTAAAGAGGAAACAGAAACATCACTAGAACAAGATGAGACAATGTCTGTTACAGATTGACTAGAAACAAAAACAAAATTTAAACTAGATTTATGATCTAAGACAGAATGCTGAGATTCAGGTGTACTAAGACTAGTGCATCCAAGCCCGCTAGTCGGTCCATAATCGTAATCATCACGAACGTGCTTAATGTTCACACCTTCTAAACCTGCAGGCATATTGTTAGTATCCATTATGATCAAATCATTAGAAGGATGAGAAACATGCATAGGAGAATAACAGTAAGTACTAGGAGGAGGATAAACCTTAGTATTTTCATAGGCCAAACCTGTTTTAATCCTAGCCCCCCTTTGAGATTTGCATAAATCATCATGTTTCATCCTTAATATTGTCCATTTATCAAGCTTTGACTGAAGTTTGCTTGTTTTAAATTCAGCAAGTGCAACCCTTTCAGTCAAAGTGTTAATCTCAACATTTCTTTTCAAAAAGATTCGTTTTAAATGATCATTTTCTTTCAAAGCTTCATTTAATTTAACAAAATATTTAGACTCGTTTATTTTAAGTTCTTCATTAATTCGTTTTAAATCTTTTTCATTATCAATTAACAAACGATTAGCTTTGTATACCCCAAATAACCTAATTTTGCATGCTGAAAGCACATGTCCTGAATTACCTCATAAGGAAGTCCTATCACCACCTTTTCTGCTGCTAAAGCTTTCTCACATTGGCACACCGGAGTACTCAACTTGTTTTCCTCGACAGTGGTAACAGCATCATCCTTTTCATTACTTTGCTCAGTGGGTTGACTTCCTTCCTTCCTCATCTTCTCAACCTTACTTTCTTTCACCATCTCATCCTCCATCTTCATAGATACATCAACTTCATCTCTAAGTTCTTTGAACGGATCAAATTCATCCTCACCGTTCACCTTCTTCTTTTCTTCCACAATCTCAGCCACCAGCGCTTGGTTAATTTCTTCTCTCGTCTCTTCAACTTCAGCACTTCAATCAAAATTAGAGATTAAAGTTGTCTCTTTCTTGTGATTCATTTCTTCTTTACTCCCGCTTGAAACCAGTCGTGAAACTCCTGAATTACTAGGATCAGTGACGATCGGCAATGGGCATTCACGTTTGAAGTGTCCTAACTATTTGCAATTGAAACACCTCAATTTGGACTTATCAAATCCCGGTCTAGAGTTAGAGCTTTGACCTCTGAAATTCTTACTTCCGGTGCGTTCCATGAATCTTCGGGCTCTAAGTGTCAACATTGCCATTTGCCACTGAATGTCAGTCTCTTCAAGATCATCAGGATCCACCTGATACATATCCTCCATTGTCATCCCTTTACCTTTCAACTCCCCCGCCACCAAGGCTTCATAGCTCTGAACAAACATACCAAAGAGAGCCATTGTCTCGGACGGAACTGACGTTTCAGCATTTGCTTTCAAGTTGGCTTGATTTCTCCCAGCACCTCCAGAATAATCACCAGTATCCACTCCACTTTGATGAGATGCCTGCATTGGAGAGCTTGCAACGGAAGACAATAATGCAGCATTTTGAGAGAAACCAGATGTAGGCATCATGGTTTTGTTGAATTCCCTTCTCTTCAAGTCTAACTCGAAGGAGTTAAGCTTATTGATGATATCCATAAGCTTGTAGTCAGTGAAACCACTTTCCTGCTTTAACATTCTCACCTGTAGACTCCACTAAGGTGGGAGAGAGTCTAGCAACCTGTTAACTTGCTCACTATTGGAAAGTTTCTCATCGTATTTCTTCAGTGTGCTTGAAACTGTCATAAAACGATTTGTAAGATCTGTGAGACTCTCGTTCTTGTATCCCACAAAAGAGTTGAACTCCTTCTCAGCTTGAATGCTCTTGTCTTTCACCAGCTCATCGTTACCATCATAGAACTCACACAGAGCATCGAAGAGAGACTTAGCATTCTTATGTTCAGCGAATCGATTGTAGATGTCTGGTGCAAGACATAGAGTTAATGCTCCAAAAGCTTTCTGGTCTCGATCAATCATCTTTAGATCCTTCTCGTTGAATGCGGCTGGGTCCTTGTTTTGAGACACTACATCACCAACAGTAACAGTTGGTATGTGTGGACCAGAAATGATAGATTCCCATTGATTGTGGTCGGTGTAGAAGAAAAAGGCTTTGAGACATCTCTTCCAATCTTCGAAGTTATCTCCGTGTATGAGTCTCGGAGGTCTGTTGGGAGCTACACTCTCTAGATCTGCAAGGGTGAGGGAAGTCATCTTTGACATACTAGTTTCGCTAAAGAAGAACAATTTCGCAGAATACTAGTAGTTTCGTAGAGCTAGATTCGCAGAGAACTGGTAGTTTCGCAGTGAAGAATAGTTTCGCTGGAAATTTCGGCAGCAGTTTCGCTCGCCAAATGCTTGAAACTGCCTAGTTTCGCCGACAATTTCGCACGAAACATGCTTGAACTTTCGTTCAATGATACTTTCGACAGCAATTTCGCTTGTAATATGCACACAAGCACTGTTGAACTTTCGTTCAAGGATACCAGTTTTGCTGAGATGCTGAAAACAACTACAAAGTGTAAAACACTTGTAGTTTCGCTGGAAGAAAATCACAGTTTCGCTGGATGAATATGTAATTTCGCTCGATGAAGCTAAAAGGCTTTTTCAACACGAAATCAATCTGAAATCACCTAAATCTCAATGGATTTGAGATCTGATGATTAACAGAGCTTTGCCAACCAAAAACAGGCAAAATTCAATCAAATTCCATATCAAATACACTCGAATTTGATCTGGAATTGATGAAAAATTGATATTGAACAAAAACAACCAAAAACCTCAACAAATCAAGAGCACTAAGGCTCTGATACCATTTTGTTGATCCATTTGATCGATTTGCAGTACAAATGATATGTTGAATCATTCAATATCAGAAACAATAGAGAAATAACAAAGATGAAGAAGACTAAGAACAAGCACAATGTATTCAAATATGAACAATAAGGATCAATACAATCAAAGTAAACAAAGCTTAAATGTATTTCAGTGAATAGATAGCTTACAAAGGTCTCTTGCAACAATAATAATCGATTAGGGTTTTTGCAAGGATGCTCAACAATGAGCAAGATCAAAACTATATATAGCAGACCTAGTTTCGCCCGGGAGAAACAACAGTTTCGCCGGGTGAACTAAACAGCTGACTATGAGCAAAACTGCAGTTTCACTCAGAGTTTCACTGGGTTGCAAAACTAAACAAAATGAACAACATTAAAAAGTAAACTAACATTAAACCTATTACAAAGTAATATAAACATAATCTAATCTAAGGTGAGTCCAACCTATACATGATCTTCATCTCAACCACCACACCACCACCAATCCACCACCACCCATATCTGCACCATCACCACCACCATCATACACCTATGTCTCCACTATATAGCCATATCTTCACCACTACCACACACACCCATGTTCACTACAACAACTCCTTGCCACCACCACCACACACACACACCCATCTCCTCCCCCACCAACAATCCACCAATCTATCACCACTCCCTGCCACAACTACCACACACCCTCATCTTCACCACTATACCATCTCTACCATCGTTCCACCACACGACCACCACCAATGCGTCTGCTCAATTTCCCCTCCTGTGTTGACGATAATGTCTTTCCAGTGACAAGAGACAGAAGGTGGGATGGGGGTTGAGGTATTTTAGTAATGCGAATGTGAGGTAATTTGTTTTGGTCGAGTGGTGTTATTGCAAGTTCACCAGAAAATTGGAAGGTGGGGCTGTGGTTGTGGTGGTGGAAAGGGGTAAAATCATCATTTCTTAAATTTTAACGTAAAAAACTAACGGTTGTTTGAACCAGGGACGAAACATGTTATATTTTTCAAACCTTAGAACTAAACCTGTAATTTTTCGATCCTAGTGACGAAAGATGAAATTTAAGCAAATATCAGGACAATCCGTGTAATTTACTCTAACTATTATCTTATTTGAATACTTAACTATATAATTATTAAATACTTTTATAATGATATATATCTATATTATAAATACTAGTATGTAAAGTATTTGATAAGGACACGCTCATAATTTACTCTTTAAGACACCTAATATAACTTTATAAACATAAGGTACAAATGTTATACACAATAGCTTCTAATTTTCCCATGTTTAATAATTTGTTTCCAACTAGTACATTATTTAATATACATTTATTATAAGTATTATCTTATTTATAATGTTTTAACTTAATATTAAAATATATACATTTATTATTTATACTATTTGATTTTATGTATGATTTTATTTAATCACTTAAGTATATAATCAATAAATATATACATAGTTATAATAATAATAATAATAATAATAACAATAATAATAATAATTATTATTATTATTATTATTATTATTATTATTATTATTATTATTATTATTATTATTATTATTATTATTATTATTATTATTATTATTATTATTATTATTATAATTAATAATAATACTCAAATATATCAATGTTTAAGACATGTCGAAAAAGATGTTTGATAACACACGTTGCATCACTATGTATAACAAATAAAAATAATTATGAATAGTGAAAGTAAATTTAATTTTCTTCAAACTAATAAAAAATCTGTTTTTTATAGTTTTATATTTAAACCTCTAAAGATTTTTAAACTAAACCACAACAATTTTTCTCTCTTTGTTTTTTTTCCAAATTGATACCTATGCATTTTGTATATTTTAAAATTTATATTTAAGTCTTCAAGTTATGTAAAATTTAAATTTAACCAATTGAAGTTTTTTTAAATTTTAAACCTAAGCCTTCGAGTTAGTCAAATTTACATTTAGTCACCTAAACTTTTTCTAAATTCTATACTTAAACCTTCGATGTAAAATTTTATTTTAATCAATTTACAATATAGCTCGTTAATTATACTAAAGTCACCATTGCTATTTTTTTTCTTGTTTTGAGGTATTTATTTTTTATAATATTTTTTCTATTACTGTTTTTTATCAGTGTTTCGCATGTAATCTTATTTCGAGTGGTTAGTACTAATGTATATTTATGGTAATCAAATCTTTCAACTATTATAATCCCCCTTGTATAGCGCGGGTCACAACAAGTAGTATATTATGAAAACGAATGTTTTTTTATAAAAGATTTAAGTGTATTATTTGGGGCTAATCATGGACGTTAACATATAAGATTTTAGAAAATATTCTTTGTGGCACCAGGACAGCCACATCCCGATTGGATTGAAAGTTGAAACCATGTGGCCTACCCAAAGGATGAGGGTGTGACACCTCAAGGGTCCTCGATGCATGTCAACATTCTTATATATTTAACGTCACTTTTGATTATCAGTAAAAATGATTCGGATTAATATCTATTTAACTAATAAAAGAATGAAACAAATTAAACATGTGATACGGTATTTCTTATTTGGCCTAGGAACTGTTTTATAGTGAATCATTTTGGTTGCTTCAAAGTTCCAATATATGTCACTTAATATAATTTTATTTTCTCTATTTAATCCATACAGAAATTATGGCTTTAATAGTGATCTGGTTATTTAAAAAAATAATCATGAATTTAGGATGGCTATACAAAAAAATATACATAGAACTGTATTTAAACTTGCTATAAACTTTATAAGGAAATAATTATGAATGAAAACAGATAATATAAAAAATTGAGTAAATTACACGGATCATCCCTGATATTTGTTCAAATTTCACTTTTTGTCCCTGTGATTGAAAAATTACAGGTTTAATCCTAAGGTTTGAAAAAAAGTAACACGTTTCGTCCCCTGGGTCTAAGGGCCGTTAATTAGTTCCATTAACAGAATGCAAAATGACCATTTTGCCCTTCTACTTCCTTATTCAATCCCATCTCAACCACCATCACCATACCACCACCACTCCACCACCACCTCCACCTAGAACACAAACATGATGTCGAAGCCGGGGCTGGAGCTGATCTCTGGCAAGATCGAGAACACGAATTGGGTCAAGAACGTGGTGAGGTTGCAGGAATCAGGTCGGATCATCGGAATCTTGGTGGACTAAAAGGCTCGACCGATGGACCAGTGATTGGAGTCATTGCATAAGTGGATAACCGGTAGTTTGATTCGAGCGTCACTGACTAAAAGGAGGTCAGTGGTGTCGTTGAAGGAGTTGAAGAGAAAGTCCACGGCCATGATCGGTGGTGATAGGATGAAGAGTAGATTGAGGATGAATCTATGAGGTTGAAGATGCATTTTAGGGGAGATTTTGCAGATGAGGTTAGGGTTTTGATCGATTTGGGGTTATTTGTTCTTCGAGTAATCGATTGACAGAAGATGTTTGAATGATTCTGGTGTTTGATGAATGATGAGTGATGACATGAATAAGTTCAGGTGGAGGTGGTGGTGGTGGTCGTTGAGATGTGTTTGAATGAGGAAGAATGACAAAATGGTCATTTTGCAGCCAGTTAATAGAATTAATTAACGGCCGTTAGACCCGGGGATGAAATGTATTTTTTTCAAATCTTAGGACTAAACCTGTAATTTTTCAATCTCTTAAACGAAAGGTTAAATTTGATCAAAACTCAGGGACGATCCGTGTAATTTACTCTAAAAAAATTAAATAATTATTCAAAGCTAATATTCTTTTCTTCAAAATCAGTTTATTCAATAAATTAAGTTGCTATGATAATTACATAATTTTCTTATTCCGACTGAATAATCATATATTAAAAGTCTTGATGTACAAGTTATAACCCACCAAGTGTTTATATCAAAATAGATAATTGCATATATGTTATTATATTTACATTAATTATAGTTCGTTTCTTTTATTAATCAAATATATCGTTCAAAATTAACAAGCCTCGTTGCGCGTAACACAAGTCAACCGTACAAACAAGACCAAGAGTATGAATAATTGTTACTAAACATATGAATACACTATTATAAAAAAAATATTATAACTTTTATAATAATCCAAAAGAATATATAAAAAATACAATTATGTATGAGTGAATGATGCATGTTCCAGTTCCTGGATGAGGAAATCCTCTCTGTCTTTCACACATCCATCATCCAATTCCAACTTTATCTTTAATTTAATATATTTTTAAATGAGTAAATTTCTGTTTTAGTCCTTTAGGTTTGATGAAAAAGTTATTTTAGTCTAAAAGTTTAAAAATAGTTTTTTTTAGTTCAATAGTTTATTTTTTAACTATTTTCAATCAATTCATTAACATCGTTACTGTTGTTTCGTAAGTCAATGTAAAAAAGATTATAGAGCCCTTGATGGTATAACAACACACGCCCTCTCCTGTCCCTAAGGCCCCCTCTCCCGCCATCAGGAATCTCAGCAAACACCATCAACCTTTCTCTCTTTCCTTTTAGCTCTCTCTCATCTCCTTTTTTTTATCTCTCTCTCTCTCTCTCTCTCTCACACACACACACACATTTGCTCACCATCTCAAAATCACCATTACCAACTAACTATCCTTGCCGCTAATTGAGACCGGAAGTCATTGATTGCCTCTCTTCGATTTAAAGCTTCTATTTGGAATTTCTTTAGGTCAAGTTTTATTGTATACATTTCAGTTAAGAGAGAGAGAGAGAGAGAGAGAGAGAGAGAGAGAGAGAGAGAGAGAGAGAGAGAGAGAGCAACTATAATTCTAAACAATGCACAGAATAAGACTAAGGTATTAATGACTAAAGAGATATTTTAAAGTTCTGGACTAAAATTGACATGAATAAGTATTTTTCTTCAGTTTATATGTTCGTGAGCAATTGTAATTCTAAACGATAAACATGAACAAACTTTATTCGATTTGGTTCATTAATAACCCTAATTCTAATTATTATATGAATTTCAGTTATTGCAATTACAACAAACTAACACACCAATTAAAAAAAGTGTTCGGGTCTTTTTACATCCTTAGCAAATTAACACACCCATTAAAAAATTGTTAGTTGAGTAACACGCCCACTAAACCTACTCCTAATGGTGGGGTTTAGATTAAATGGCAATGTAATTTGGAGTTAGAGTGATAAAACATCTTTTAAACACCCACCTATATTAGGTTGATTTAATTTAGTTGTGGTATAGAGTTAAATTAGAGTTAGATAAGTGTGTGAGTTGTGGTTCTAAAAACAAAGAACAAAAATCTAAACATACCATAAAATCTAAATATTCAAATACTACTTTATTTTGATGTGTAAAAATAAAATTAACACCATTACTCTTATGTTTAGTTTGACGTATATAATGTTTAAACTTTGTATGATTATGTTAAAATTTCAAATTTAAATTAGCTTTTGTCTGTTTTTTGATACCGGACAAATAAAGCTAGAGTTTTATAATTCGCGACTGACTTACTAAAAATAAATCAAACAAATACTTAAAAACTTAGTATATTAAATAAACATGTTCAAGCCCGAACTTTACGTACCTAGCTTGAGCCGAAAGTTTTTTTTTATAAATATAAAATGTTGAATGGATTAATTTTAAAATTTGAATAAGAAGAAAAAAACAAGGTTGGATATCTATCTTTCTTTGTAAACCTTTTGATGATATCAACGGATTCTAAACATCCTTTAATTTTGACAACCAAGACAATATTCATGCGATGCAACGCCTAGATCTTGTTTTTGGAAACTTTAAAAATAGAAAAATAAAAATAAAATAAATAAAAATAAAAAAAATAATAATAATAATTTAGTCTAGTGTATGATATAAGAGAATGAAGTCACACCCACAACCCAACCTCTATGGTCGTCCCTTGTAAGCTGTCTTCTTCTTCTTCTTCCTTCATCTCTCTGTAATCATGCATCTTCCATCTTCTTCTTCTTCTTCTTCTTCAAAATACTCATCCCACAAGTAGAACACCATCGTTGAATTCCCTAAAAGGGGGCGCCTCTCGCCCTCTCTTACTTCACCCTTCAGTCAGATCTTACATTTTCAACCCATTTTCACATCTCATAATTAATCAATCCCTCTCATCAACTCACCATTACCAACTCAAAACTGAATAAACCCCATAAATTCTTCCCTTTATTGTTGAAATTCTCTGTTGCGTGCTGATCAAGTATCGATCTGTGGAAGATCCAATGCTATTTGATTAATTTCAGGAATATCCGTTTCTCAATCGCCAAGTAACGTCAAAACTTCTGGTAATTTCGTCTGTAATAATCAATCTGCACTGTAATTGTTCTGCTGCTAACGTAATTGATTCATCAACTAATAGATTCTGAATTATTAACGTGTGTAAAGACTGAATTATATATAATTTCTGGTTGAATTGATGGAAATGAATCAATTTAGGATAGAAATGGAGGCTGGAAAGTTGTTCATCGGGGGAATATCATGGGACACCAATGAAGAACGTTTGAAAGAGTATTTTCAAACATTTGGACAAGTGATTGAAGCTGTTATCATGAAAGATCGAACCACAGGTCGCGCCCGTGGCTTCGGTTTTGTTGTTTTCTCGGATCCTACGGTTGCTGAACGAGTTGTCAAAGATAGGCATATCATTGATGGTAGAACTGTGAGTTCCAAATGTTCTGTTCTGATCCATAGCTTTAAAGATTTGTTTAAAGATGATATTTTTATGACAGTTTGTTTAAAGATAATAAATTTCTGACAGTTGAATTGAATCTGCAACAACGTTGCATTGCTCATACATTCATCTGTTATATGTGTTGAAATTATTAAAATTTGCAACAGGTAGAGGCAAAGAAGGCTGTTCCAAGGGATGATCAACAAGTTGTTAACAGGAGCCATGGGAGCATTCAAGGTCCCATCCGCACGAAAAAGATTTTCGTAGGGGGGTTAGCGTCTACAGTCACCGAGAGTGACTTCAAGAACTACTTTGACCAATTTGGGTCAACCACAGATGCCGTGGTGATGTATGATCACAACACTCAAAGGCCTAGAGGTTTCGGGTTCATCACGTATGATTCTGAGGAGTCCGTGGATAAAGTCTTGCATAAAACCTTCCATGAACTCAATGGTAAAATGGTGGAAGTTAAGCGAGCAGTGCCTAAAGAATCGTCTCCTGGGCCTAACCGGAGTAATGTAGGTGGATATAGTTATGGTTTGAGTAGAGTTGGTAGTTATTCAAGCGGCTATGCTCAGGGATACAGTCCAAATTCTCTCGGAGGTTATGGACTTACAGTTGATGGTAGATATAGTCCTGTTACCATGGGTCGAAATGGTTTTGGCTCGTCTAGCTATAATAACACTGCACTTGTTTCTGATTCTGTATTAGGCGCCAACTATGGTGGAAATGGAAACTTTAGTTCTAATATTGGACACGCGCGATCGGTTAACTCCTTGTACAGTGTAACTCCAAACAGGTTCGCCGGTCCAATTGGCTATGGTGGTGGTGATGGAAATGCTTCTGTATTGAACTCAACAAATCATGACATTTGGGGAAATGGGGATCGCAACTACACTAATAATTCCCCAAATTTGAGTGATTATGGTTTTGGAGATATTTGGGGTACTCCGAATTCCGGTAGCTTCATTGGTGGTGGTAATGGAGTGAATGCAACTACATATGGCAGGAAAATTGGTAATGGCATTGCAGTTGGGTCATCTTTTGGTGTAACAGATGATGGTGGCTGGCGGTCACCATCTCCTGATCTTGATATTCCGGGCTTGTTTAATTATGGTTTTGGAGGGTCAGATGGCATACAGAAAAAACCCGTCGGCTATGTTGGTTATAGTGTTGCAAATAGATCAAATACAGGTAACTTCTTACTAAATTCATAAATTATGTAACTGTTAAGCTACAAAGTACATTGTTTAGATACAGTGTTGGAGTTAAAATATTTGTGTAATATGGGCATTTATCTATCTTGTATTATGTGTGTGCTTATTGATCCTAATACTACTTTCAGGAATTGCTGCTTAGGAGAAGTGTGAACTAATCCTGGAGGACTGTGAATTATTGATATATATCAGTTATAGAGGTAATCGAAGGTATTGTTCTGTACTTATTTCAATCGAGTTTTTCATAATTGTAATATTGTTTGAGATGTAAAACTTGCATTTTGGATTACATATGGTCACACACATTCTCTGGTGACACGAAGATAGGCGAAAGAGGAGATGCAGAAATCTCTTCTGTTTCTCTGTTTAACTTGAGTTTTGGTCTTTTGAACTGTAATGTCTTGTTTGGTCTTTCAACTGTAATTTGTAGTTTTATACGGCTATGCCTAACATCTATGATCTATATTGAACAGTTTCCCTTCACTTAGAACTGATTGAACATAAATATTTAATATAGTTATAAGAGGGTAACTGTTACCTGTCATTTTACATATTACAATAGTATGCTGTTTGGTTCTCTTGGTAAAGACCACCACTTACTGTTTGTCTTATTGGTTATGATCATGGCTAGAAGTATAGAACATTATGTTATCGAGTTAAACACGATTGCATGAGAGAACATCTTCGTTTGAATCGAGTAGGTAATGTCACTTGTAGTTATCATTGGTATGATAGTGTTGGGGTATTGAACATTAAATAATGAGACATAAGAAGAACTAAGCTTTAATGTATGATATTTCCGTGATAAAGCTAAACACGTCATATATGAAGATGAATGTGTTTTTGATTTCCTGTTAAACCCGGACTTTCTTATTTTTATAATTTTTCACGTATTAATACTTTATAACAAAAAAATAAAATTTTATAAACAATTATATTTTAGTTATAAAATCTTATCTTAATTTCTCTTTACTTTTAATTTTAAAATAAAACATTTAATCAAACTTATGACATAAAACAGAACCAATTTAGTTAAACAGGTTTGTAAATTCTACCTGAAACGGATATGAACCCATTTATACTAAATTCAACCAGTGAATTCCATGTTAAGCGTGTGTCGTGTCATAAATTCACAACCTTAACTCTCATCAGCGGCAACTTGGGCATTGGTAGAAAACTAGAAACTGATAATCAATGGCAACTTGGTCCATCGGTAGAAACTTAGCTAGTAGTGGTAACATGGATTGGTCAACAACATTAGGCATTAGCACCATCAAAAACTTTGATGGGCAAGTTTTTTACAACCGCTGGAGTTATTGCTTATGTGATTGTCAACTTTTGACAGTTATAATCGTCAACTGAAACGTTGTAATGGTTTAAAGTAATCATATAGTCTGATTAAACACATTCATATACAACTTTGTTTTCACGGAAATATATATAACATTTATTAGTTTTGTCGTAACGGGTTATTGATTTTGAGTGCCTATTAAATACTTTTACTAGAAAGTGAGATTCATATATTTTATCAAAACGTGTCGAATGTGTTGGCATGCAGTAGTTATAAACATATTAATCAGCTTGTGGGGTTGAATTAAAATTAGGTTACACAGGTTACAGGGGGTTGGGGGCTAGCCTTTTATTTAAACAGTTGATAGGTTGACCTATTTAATCAAATGGATAAGCAAATTAACCGACATGACTCTTTTAATTAAACATATGAACCTGAACATAATCTTTTAATTAAACATATTATATATTACAACCCAAATATGATTATTTTTTGCATCGTGTTGGAAACCGCCACCCTAAGAGCATGTTTAAGACAAACCAATTTGTTATCAAGCTTAAAGACATAATGATGATGGTGTGGATCCTCAAAACATAATGGGTGACACACATACACTTTATCTTGTAATTTGTAGATAAGGAAAATGCTCTTAATATCTATTTGTTAGAAGCTAAATTCTTTAGATGCTACAAATGCTAGAACAAATCTGCTAACCTCTCTTGCAAAGGTGCTAAGGTCTCATAACACCCTATCATTTCATTTTGACAATATCGTTGTATAACTAAGCTTGCTTTACTTCATATAACTATTCGATTCTCATCTCTTTTAGCGTCTCTCAAACATGTGACAAAAATCATGGAATCTTATTCACAAAAAATGGGTGTTTAATTTTAGGAGCAAGATATAAGGTCTTAATTGAGGATAAGACTTCTACTTTATAATATGAGAAAAATGAATGTTCATGACTAGCATTACCAAAAAGTATTGTATCTTGTTTCATATTTAATACATCAAATGATGAGTCCTTTCTTCATGTAGGAGACTAGGCAATATAAAATTTAACACAATAATGAACCAGCAAAAAAGAATTTGGTAGAGGACTACCTAAAGAAGAACTTACACATATCAACCATTGTTTTTCATGTCTTAAAGATAAACAAGATCTCACAGGTCGAAAGAGATGAACCTAATTTCTTCTCCCTTGCAATTACTACATATGGATCTGGTTGGACTCATACGTGAGACGTGTGATTAGTAATGAAAAATATATTTGTTTGGTTGTTACTGATGATTATTATATGTACATATGGGTTTTTTTGTAATAAACAAATAATGAGACAATTATCATTATCGTGAACATTGAGAATCAAAAAATTACATGAGAGTAAAGATCATGAGAAGCGACCATGGGATTAAGTTTAAAAACTTAAATTTGATATCCTTTGCAACAAATAGGCATTGAATGATAATTTAGTGCACCTAGAACTCATTAGTAAAATGAAGTCGATGAAAATTAAGGCATCAGGATCTATGCTAGTTGACTGAAAGATCCCTCTGACTTTCTACGTAGAAAGAGTTAACGTTGTCTGTTATGTCTAGAATAAAATACTTAAGATAAAAAAATCATAGCAAGATATCATATGCATTTTTTCTTAATAGAAAACCATATCTCTTAAAACCTTTTAGAGATGTTATTACTCTTTTCCTAATACCAATGATCACTAATCCAAGTTTGTTGCAAAAGTAGATAAGGGTAACTTCTTGAAGTACTCTTCTTAGTTCAAAACTTTTTAATACACGAATAAATGTTTTAGAAGAAACAATTAGTGTTACTTATGATGAATCGTCTTCTAGTGAACTTTATACGGGACCTTTTTCGTTATTTGACTTCGATATGTTAGACCCTACTTCCAAATCTCTAGATAAACCTTCTAGATGTAGGCTTGTAAATGAATTAAACGAATATAAACAATGCATTGTTTGTTTTTGTTCATTAAAAAAATGAACTTGTTCATGAACACTTAATGAACGAGATTCTTGTTCGTGTTCATTTATTAAGAACATGAACCTTTCACGAACACTTACCGAACATACATGAACACAACAAATACAGTAGAACACAAACCAATGTTCATTAACATAAACAAATACAAACGAAAGCTGGTCAAACTTTACCACAAACTTAACCTCATTATCCACATACTTGACATAATTATCATAAACATAGTTAACACAAAAATTATGAAGTTTTGTCAATCTTTAGATAAACTAAAGTTGAAAATAATCGAATGGGGATGTTGATGGATACTATAATATAGTTAGAGTTTCATATATATATATATATATATATATATATATATATATATATATATATACATATATATATATAAACATATATATATATATATATATATATATATATATATATATATATAATACATATAATATATATATCTATATATATATATACATATATAATATATATATATATATATATATATCATATACTATATATATATACATACATATATATCTATATATATATATCTATATATTATCTATATATATATATATATATATATATATATATATAAACCGTAAAATAAACATAAATCTATAGATGATCAGCACAAACATACATAAACAAACCTTATTTAATATTTACGAACATAAATGAACAAACACAACATTTAGGGCTACAACGAATCGAGCGAACACGAACAATGTCTTGTCATGTTCGTTCGTTAAGAAATAAACTTGTTCATGAAATGTTCATGAACACTTTCCAAATGAGATTTCTTGGTCGTGTTCGTTCATTAAGAATATGAACTTGTTCATGAACTGTTCACGAACACTTATCGAACGCAAACGAACACAAAAAAAGCAAACAAACTCAAACAATTGTTCATTAACATGAAACACAAATAAGTTCATAAACACAAACGAATACAAATTATAAATTTATTTTAGAATAAAATTTATATTTTTATTACAAACATTACATAAAATCAATCAAAAATAAATAAGTAGTTAACATAAATATAAAAAAATATTTGATATAATAGTCATAAAAATAACTGACACAAATATTAAGAATATAAACGAACACCTTAATCAACATAAATGAACACTTTATCAAACGTTCACGAACGAACACTAACGAACATAAACGAACACATTATCGAACGTTCACGAACATAAATGAACGAACGAACGCGACTTGTGTTCATGTTCGTTCGTTTAACTAAACGAACGGAATTTCTTGTTCGTGTTCATTCATCTACTAAACGAACTTCCCGCCAAACGGTTCACGAACTGTTCGCTAAACGTTCAGTTCGTTTGCAGCCCTGACAACATTTGTTCATATTCACTTATTTAACTTAGCGAATGAAATTTTCTTGTTCGTGTTTGTTTATTTATTATACGAACGAACATGAGCAAACTTCCCTCAAAATAATTTACAACTTGTTCGCTAAACGTTCGATTCATTTACAACCATATCTAGAGGTACTAACGATCACCCTTATGTTCTTTGAGTATCTTTTTGTGTTGCATTTCTTGTAAGGTTGAGCCCAGGGAGTAATGGAGTATGGCTACTACTTAAATCTAGAGATGCACAAAAAACTGGATAAGACCTGACCCGACCCGACAGGTACTACCGTAACCGGTTTGGTTCCTACCCGGATCCTAGGTGTACCCGGACCGGTTCCTATCCTGTTCCAACATAAAATTCAAATTACAGTTTCTTAAATTTAAATATACTCAATTGAAAATAATATAACAATTTCTTTTATTAACTACCCATCTTTTGTATTATTTAAATATTTTTTCTCTTCGAGTCACGTTGTTACCTTTTAAGACATTTGTGTTAATTGGCGAATATTTTAAGATTTTCACTTATTTCATTTTTATAGAAGTAATTTTTATTAATATAAACATCATGACCATATATGTACACTCAAATATATTAACACATTGATCTATAGCAATCATTATATTTGTTAATGTATTCTTAACAAAACATGTAAAAAAAATCATGTTTGAAACAAATGAAGCAACATATCAAAGTTGTATTCACAATATTAGACTTGATGTTCTGCAAACGTAGGTAAGATCCGATTATCATCTAAGTTATAGCCACAATGGTCTAAATTATAGCCGTTGCCAACGATTTTATTATTACCTGTTGCCAAATGAAAATATTTAAAAACAAAGTACACAATATAGGTTGTACCCGACTCCATAAGCGACCCGGACCGACCCCTACCCTAACCGAGTACACAGGTAGGGAATATGGTACCCATACCTGGTTCGGTTCGGTTCCTACCCGGTTCCTAGGTTACCTGGGTCCAAAAGAACCGGTGGGCCTATATCCGGTTCCTAGCCTGGTTTCGGATAAAGCCTAATACCCAATTTGTGCATCTCTAGACTCTACTTATGCTGCAAAGTGGTTTTGGTATTATAGTGGCCCAGGGCCCAGGCTAATTCAGTTGGGCTGGTTGAGCCCAATTAATTCTATGTTGGTTTTTTGTCGGTGGGATTCAAATCAGGTAATTATTGTCCGCCTCTTGTCTACGTGGGTTGGCTTTTAACAGTGGGCTCACTCCTTATTTGGACTTGGGTACCGTACCGCTATTATCTTATTAGAGTTAAGTTCGGTTTTTCTTACTAAGTTTTGAATAAAATAACTATGTTAATTCAAAAGATTAGAAAAATCGATTTACCTTTAAAAGTTTCATAACTTGTTTCAATTTCAGTTCAAAAGTTTTATTAACTTGTTTTAATTCAAATCCCAAAATAACTATGTTACTCCAAAGATTAGAAAAATCGATTTACCTCTAAAAGTTTTATAATTTGTTTCAATTTCAGTGCAAAAGTTTCATTACTTATTTTAATTTACATCCTAAATAATGAAACCTTTGGATTAAGATTGAAACAATATATTAAACTATTAGAGATAAATTGATGTTATTAATCTTTTGGAAGAAAATATTTACTTTTGTCAAACTTTGAAGAGACAATTGAAATTAACTCATTTTTTTAATGACACGAGCCACTTATGTTCTGAATTGTAATTTACTAATTTTTGTTGTTTGTCGTCTGTTATCTTACTTCAAGATTTAATATGTTGTGTATCTTACTAGTTATCTTTCTAGTCAGTGTCAAACCCAAAATTTTTATTATAAGGGCAAAAGTGAAACGATTGTATAATCCGCTTTCTAGTCGGTGTCAAACCCAAAAAATAATTTTATAAGAACAAAAGTAAAATGATTGTATAATCCACTTGATATTTTCACATCCATATAACATTAAAAAATAGAAAATGTTAAAACAAAATCCAAAACCTTGAAGACCTTTGGTTGCAAGTTGACTCACAAGGCCCCTTTAAACACATTTTTTCATATTAATACTTCAAAATAATACATTTAAAACAAAAATATATATGTAGTTAAATATTAACATCTCATGTCAATATCTCTTCTGATATTAAATTTTTGATATAAAACTGTTAAAAAAATAAACATGTTAATTGAGTAAACTCAAAACTCATGAGTTTAATTCAAACACAACCTGTGTGTAATAATGTTTTACTAAGCTAAACAAGAAACTCGATGTAAATCATTTATACTAAACCACACTATATATCTGTTGTGTCAAAATTTTAGGGTGTGTTGTTTTTCAAAATAGCTCTTTCTGATCTTTTAGTCTGCGTCGCACAGACCACGCGCAGACGTTGAGGTCTGCAGAATATTTATTTTTTGGAAACTTTTCATTAAAAAAGGTCTGTGCGAGGTCCGCATGGTACAGACTTGACACAACCACTTCTGAGATCTTCTAAAGTCTGCAAATTATTAAACACCATCACCCACCACCACTCATGTCCACCACCACCACCGTCTGCCCCACCCACCATCTGCCACCGCCACCACCACCACCGTCCACCACCACCCACCATCTATCATCACCATCACCGTTCAGCTCCGCCGTATACCAGCAACAGTTGATTTTTAGCAGTCTGCAGACGTTAAAAAAGCAGACATTATTCTTGTTGAAGTACAGAGTTTGATCCACCTCTTCTACTGTAGATGTCTGTAGATGTGGTACGCAACTGTAGACATTTTGTTACAGAAAAAACAAACATCTTAACATCTAACCTTATCCAGCTCAATTGAAACACATGAGAATTCAGACCGTGGATTTGCACATAAAAATTAAAAAAAAAATTAATAATAATAATAAGAAAGAAGACTCCTACAGAACATGCAATAAATAAGGCTGACCGTCCTATCAACATACAGCCTATGACAATTCATATCTACTAGTTGCCAACTAGTGAGGCAATCCCCCAACAAACTCTGCACTTCCATACTATCGAACCAGTACCATGAGTTTACTAATTCTTGAGATTCGATTGTTAATCGTTGGATCCAGGAGCACATTGATTTGTTTTTAAAGTCGAATACGTTAATTGCCTTTTGGTCCAATGATATAGGTGTGATAGTTTGAGCTTGTAAAATTTTAGGTCTCACGTCTATACCTGACTAAAAGGTTTGGTTGGTTTTAGAGGTGTTTTAAAAAAACCATAATTCGAATAATAACTAGAATCCGATCCTTACCCATTTTTTTGCTCTCTCTCTCTCTCTCCTTCCACCTCACCTCCTCTCTCTCTCTTCTCCTCTCTTCTCTCCTCTCTCTCTCTTCTCTCTCTCCTCTCTCTCTCTCTCTCTCTCTCTCTCTCTCTCTCTCTCTCTGTGTGTTCAATACTCTAATTTTTAATTTATGATTTTTAATATTTATGATTTATTGTGATTCTAAACTAGTAAAATGTTTGGAGTAGAGAATAAGCAAATCAAAAGCAATAGAAAAAAAATTTCACAAAATTTGTAATTCGGTTTGTTCTAATTATTAGGAGAAATTTGGATTTATCCGAGGCCGATTCGGATTGGATAAAGATATCCCTTATTTGGTAGGGCTGTAACGAGCCGAGCCGAGCCGAGCCATGATGAGTTCGAGCTCGAGCTCGAAGCTTATCGAGCCGAGCCGAGCCGGCTCGAAATTTTTAACGAGCTCAAAACACCGGCTCGAGTTCGGCTCGTGAAAAGCTCGAGCCAGCTCGTGGCTCGTTCGAGCCGGCTCGATTTAAATATTTTTTTAATTTTTCACATATATGAAAACACAAAAATATATATTATGGTTTTTACATTTTGTTTGGTACGTACTCCGTATTTATGAGAACAAAGATTATTATTTTGAATATAAACAATTAACTATCAAAATATATATTTTTAAAACAATACTTAATATTTAAATAAGAATCCATTTTTATTTTTAAGAAAAACATTTTAAAATCCTAATATAAAAATAATAATCATAATAATAGTAGTAGTAGTAATAATATAATAATAATTATACTATATAAATATATATATACATATATTATATGCACCGAGCCACGAGCCGAGCCAACGAACCGAGCCACGAGCCGAGCTCGAACCGAGCTAACCCTGGCTCGAGTTCGGCTCGTTTAGAATTCGAGCCGAGCCGAGCCGGCTCGTTTAGATTCGAGCTTTTTTCGAGCCGAGCTTTTTTCGAGCTTTTTTCGAGCGAACTTCGAGCTACGAACTTTTTGTACAGTCCTATTATTTGGATTGTATGTCAGATAGGACTATAAAATTTTCAAATCCAAATAAACTAATAGTATGTTATCTGATCCGATAAACACCCTTAGTGGGTTCTTTCATAATGATGTTCCTAGTTGAATGAGGCCTGAAACATCAAAATCAGTGTAAACATCTTGTCTTAGGAGGTTCAGTTGGGTATGGAAGGTAGTTCCAAATGACGTTCTAAAAAAAGTTTAAAGTCAAATACACACCACCTAAAAATAGCACTTTTATTTATATGTAGAATTATTGCTTATATATTTATGATCATAAGGGGCTGATATAGTATAAAGTGGATTTTCAGTGTAAAACGTGTGTGTGAAGATTTACATGAGTATTTTATTCTTCTTGTATGCTAATTCAGTTCTGATTCCATTCTTCTTACATAATAATTCAATCTTACTTTGTGATAATTTCACCTCAAGAAAAAATTTTCTATAATTATATATTAGAGTTATATTCGGTTTTGCTTTCTAATGTCTGATAAAATAATGATTTTCTTTCAAAAATTAAACCATTAATTTTAAAAGTTTTATGTGGTATTTTAGTTTTAGTCCAATTTTTTTTTTTTGGTTTTTTTCAACTTGATTTCAAAATAAAAATACTTATAAACTGGAATTAAAACAAATTATTAAACTTTTGTCCTGAAATTAATGTTTTTATACTATTAAAGAAAAATGGTAACTTTTAACAAAAATCAGAAAGCAAAATTTAAATTAACTCTATATATTATGTATATATAATAAACTTTTATTATAATATATACAAAATAATTATAACCCAAATCCTTGAGAACCAATTGTCAGTGGTGGGGTATATTAAGCTAAATTCATTTGTTATTTTACAAGTTTTATTTAGCTATAAGATTATTGTTTTATATATTTCGAAGGGTACTATGAGCACTACTCTAAATTTCTAAACCATTAATCTTATGCTTTCAACCAATGAGGGTAATCCACCTCATATTTTTACCAAACTCGGTTGTTGCTGAGAGAGTATTAATGCGGTTGTTGTTCAAAAGGCCAGTTGTTGTTGAAAGCTCGGTTGTCGTCTCAGTTGGTTTTGGCTAGAACAACCTCTCGATTCAGAGCTTTCTTGCTTAAACTAACCTTTAATTTATTATAATTCATTGACTTATTTACTAGTACCAACCTTTGATTTTATGACATAGAAAAATAAAGAAAAAGCTCAAAATATTCAAAGTTTTTAAGAATTCAAATCCAAATTACTTTTTTTTATTTATTAAAGATTCACATCATGACCGTTTCCAAGCTCCCAATGGCCAAAATCAACTCGCACATCATCTAGCCATATCGGCTATTAATACCCGTTTAGGCTATCCGTTTGGATGTGGGTTGGGCTTTGCAATGGTGAAGTTGTGCTGCCCGCAAGTCCTACTTGCTTAACGCCCTGACCACTCTAAATATATATAACATGTATATATATTTTGAATTTTCATTATAATTATATAATATTCTAATAATAGTTATCACGTAATTGATATATTTTATTATATTAATACGCTGATTTAAACTCGTGTAGTCAAACTCAATATATATAAATAATAAACTGTCAATTCAAGTTTTTATGAATATGTATAATTACACCCCCAAATATACAGCCACTTTTGTGGGGTTGGTGGCTTAAATATTAGTAGATGCTTGGGTTTTGTAGGACCAACAAACACTGCAGATGAAAGAAAGCTACAAACTTTACACCAATGCAATGCACATCATGGGTCCCCCATAATCCATCAATTTTTAATATTTTAGCTAACATTTTAAATAAAATAAATGTTTCTAGACTCCAAAATTTCACTAACCAAACAGCTGTCATGGATGCAATTTGTATCAAACAAAACTTCTGGATCAGGAACACCATGCAAGAAAAACTAAACTAGTGTTGGAGAAATGAGAAAGCTAATAAAGAAAATGACTGAAAATGATGCACATCAAGCCACCAATCTTAATCCGCAAAACATTATTATACATGTATGGGCTCAAATGATTTTTTTAACACCATTTAAAAAAATTAAGAGTACTGTTAAACCATAGCTCGATGAAGATGGTACTAATTTCGTATAGAACATGTAAACAGGCTCTATTTACACCACACAAGTAGTTCGATTCTCACTTTTTTCAAATCGATTATTGGTGTTAATTCCGTATAGAACATGATAACATGCTCTATTTACACCATACAATTAGCTCGATTCTCACTTTTTACAAATATATTATTCTTTGAACTGAGAGCATAAGCAAACAAGCAACCAAAGGATATTAGCCCCAGCGATAGGTGTGTGCCACCAGCCAAAAGGCGGGGTTATAGCCTCTCCAAGGCAGTGAAGTAGTTAGTTTAGATGGTGTAATTTAGGATATGTCAGGTCCAGTAAAAAAAATAAGCAAACAAGCAACAAGCTCTTTGTTTTACAATAGACAAAAACAACAAAGGAAAACTTAAGGTCGGCTTCTTCTCACTAATCTTAAATTTACAGCTAGCCAAATTGTATTTCTATTTATATAAGCTCACAAACTCTGTATAAAAGAGAATTTCATATATACAGTCAATAAACTCTAGCAAAACACATATTATTATTATGATTATCTAATAACAAATACCTCATTTGGACTTGAACTACAACCTTCTTGCCTTGCTTCTCTCACATACGCAAGTAGTCTTTCAGCCTGCAAAAATGTACAATTTTGACTCATTTAATAAAGCACAATGCAAGAAAGACATGAACCAACAGATGCTTCAAATAAGAACCAAGAGTTCAAACAGCCAATTAAAGACTCATTGTTAAATTCAAATAAAATGTCAATCACGTTTCGCGTGTGTCTTGATAAGATAATCGAATCTAAAACAGTTCTAATCCATTAATAATCGAACAACTGACAAAAAAACCAGTAGTATTATGTATGATACTCGAAAGTTGAAACCATTTCTTCTACAATTGGTTGACAATATGCATATCCAACATCCAATTTATCAACTACAAAGAAAAACTGATCAAAAGATGATACCTTGTGCTTAACTCTAGCACTTCCAGTCTGCGAAAGAGCGACCAATGGCGGAATCACACCTTCTGCAACCAACAATCCTCTGTTTCTCCCACCATTAACCCCTTCACACAACTGCAACAGCGTCACCACCGCAAACTCCCTCCCTTTCACAGAAGCACCACCTTCCACCACCTCCACCAGCGCCGGAACACCGCCTTCCTCCACAACCGCCGTCCGCCCTTCCTCCACCACCGCCAAGCTGCTCAACACCGCCATCGCCTTCTCCGCCATCCCAGCCTCTCCGGCAGCCACCACCAGCTCCACCAACGGCCTCACAACGCCTGCAGACACCGCCCTCTTCTTATTCGCCTTCATAGAGCAGAGCTTATACAGAGTCGTTAACGCGTCCTTCTTCCCTCGGTTCGAACCGTTGATCAACAGCGACACCAATGGCGGAATAGCTCCACAAGCTCCGATCGACACCTTGTTCTCATCAATCAGAGCTAAACTCAACAACGCACATGCTGCGTTCTGCTTAGACACCTCTGTGCCGGTCTTCAGAACGTGAATAAACGACTTCACAGCTCCGGCGCCGGCCATTAGAGGCTTGTTATCGTCGAGAAGAGAGAGATTAAGCAGCGCGGTGACCGCGTGCTCTTGAGTCCAAGGATCAGCGCACCGGAGAAGAGGAATCAGCGCCGGAACAGCACCGGATTCACCGATCAACGCTCGATTATCCGATCGGTTCTTCGCGAGCAGCCGTAGCTTCGCCGCCGCTGACCTCTTCACAGCGACGGAGCTCGAACGGAGACTATCGACGCAGATTTTCACCGTCGGTTGTAAATCCTCCGGCGAGATGTTCTCGATAATCTCCGTGGAGAAACTCTCCCGTTGCAGAAACCCCTCGCACGGCTCCGGCTCCGGCACCGGCAGCGGATTCTCCTCCTGATTCCGGTCATTCTCATCGGGCAAACAAGCTAAACGCTCCAGTTCTCCGGATATATCACTGCTATAAGCCGAGAAATCACTGAACACTTGAGAAAGTCCATAGAAGTCATCATCGGAGGAGATGGAAGACGACGATTTGGAGTTATTGTTGTTGGCGGTGGCGAGGTGGTGTAAATGGACGTCAATGGCGGAATCAGTGAGGTTTTCGGTGGGTTGTTGGGCGGAGGCAAAAGAGCAGGAGTTGGAGTATTCGGATTGGAAGAAATTCGAGCGCACAGTTCGCATGGAACGACCGAGGTGCTTGTGGAAGGTGGATGGTGATGAAGATGGAGGAGGGGTGTAGTAGGGTCGGGTCATCTGGAACCGACCCGGGTTAGAATTAGGGGATTCTTGAAGAGAAACCATCTGAGAATTGAGGTATCACTTTGAAATGGGCATAATCAATCTATCGATGATGGAGAATTGTAAGGGGAGTAGGGTGAAAGAGTGAGATAATTATGTTTAGTTTTATTTTATGGGGAAAGTGAGGGAGGGGGTTTGTGGTTAAGGGTTTTGGGAAGGTGACGGGGAGTTTGGTCTGGTGTTGGTGACGGACATAGCAGAGTTTGACAGCTAAGCATGGAGTTTGTATTGGTGAAATAAGAGTCACTCGCTAACAAAGAAAATCATCATCCAGTTACTTTAACGTCTCTCTCTTTTCTCAATTACATGAACTACGTATTAAACTCGTATTACACCCGTGTTTTGCGGCCGTATCGTGTTCGTGATTTTATATTTTGAAATATATATACAACATAAATTTTAAAAAATAAAATAAATTCTCTTACATACGAAAAACAGCTAGACAAATAAAAAAACATATACATTAGTATTTATTATGTGGTTTCAAAGATAATTATCGCCAGTAACTTAGTTTTGTAATAAACTCAAGTTGAAATAGTGAAAAAATAACGATACTCAACAGTATATATAAAATCATGTACAATATAATATTTAGAAGTTATACATGAAAAAAAGCCATAAAAAATAAAATTTTAAATAGCATTGATGATTGTACGCTTGGGATTTAGTAGCTTGTACATTAGTACGTATGAATCTGTTATGAATGAAATTTCTTACGACTCGTAGATAAAAATAGTCACGTCACAACCGTGTATTCAGAAATAAAAAAAACAATGTCCATAAAAAATTATAAGAGAAAAATAAAATACGCCTGGAAATAATTATAACAACTAAAAAGTAATATTTTCTTCTTATTGAACTAAAAAGAAGAAACTATTGGATTTTTATATAATATATTGTTTACATTTTCTTTATACAATAGATTAAGAAAAATAAAAATAAAAATAAATTTGATCATAATCAAAACATGTGAGAGAGGACAGAATTAGGAAGGTGGATTGTTACAAAAAGTAAGAGCAAGAAAGTCAAAAGATGCCTAGTAGTTTGTACACTCTTTAGAAGAGTTTGTACATGTTAAGTATATGCATTGAAATGTTATATATAATACATCAACACTTTGTAGTTTGTTTTTTAAAAATATATGGTAATTACATATTTTTTCTCATAAAATTAAAATCGATTATATATATTCAATTTAAAATTTTTATTTACATATATTGGTCCGATTTTATTGGTCGGTTTTTTTCCCGAACCCGTTTTTTTGTACACCTCTAGCGGAGAAAGGTGAAGAAAACATATTGTAACCATCAACGAGTTCTTAAAAATTTATTAGGGATAGAGATTGTAATGCTAATAGGAAGGCTAGAGGTTCTACTCATCTGGTGACCTCTCTGAGTCTCCATCTCTAAATGGTATCTGTCAAGGATGTCATATAGTTCGGTTATCGTGAGAGTGTTTAGATTCTCAGTTCTCTTGATAGAGACACAATAGAAAGTCCACTCATGAGGAAGTACATTCATGAATTTTCTTACAAGATCTCTCTTTTTAAGAGTCACTCCTACAAACTAAAGTGATGAGATTAAGTCCATATACCTGAAGTATTGTTGGCTCAGGGTCTCTACAACAATATGAGTGAAGTTCTCGAACTATTGCTTCAGGGTATCTCTCTTGGACTCTTTGAACTTAGTGGAACCAGAGTACATCAATGTCAAAGCATCAAAGAGTTCTTTGGCAGACTGTCAGTGCTCAAATCCTACCATTATGGAGTTTGGTATGATTGTAAGCAATACTGTCATAGCTTTGCTATCGATGTCCATCTTCTTAAAGTCTTCATCTAAGTAATCTTCAATGGCTTTCTCTATCATGGCTCCATTACCAGCCATTGACTCCACCTTTGGCTTATCAGGGGTGATGATAGGAGCCTTAGTCATCGTTGATTTTTTTTTATTTATAGGGTAAAATTTAAAAATATATTGACTTGGGGGGTTAATAAATTAAAATTTTGACATTAGGGGTACCTGCCGGTGTGACCGGCGAGGTCTCCTTTTTTAAAAAACAAGCCCTGCAAGATTCCACACCGTTTGTCTTTTTCCTCAGAACCCGCCGGTGCCACTGGCAAGTTCTGGCGTTGACTTGACTGGTCTATGGACTTGACTGGTGTATGATCGGTTTTTGTGTGACAATGACTGGTCTATGATTAAAATATTTAAAAGTTATCAAAGAAAGAAAATGAGTGGTTTATATAATATGAAAGATGTTTATTTTGTGAAATGAAGTTATGTGTTGTGAAAGAAATGGGGTGGTTTATATAATATGAAAGTAAAAAACGTTTTTTTTAAAAAAAAATTTCGTCCGGACCAAACGGCGAGTTCTTGGGCATTAATGTCTTGTCACACAAAAACCGACCATAAACCAATCATTGTCTATTTTGCGACTGATTTACCACTGCCAGTTTAATTTGCGACCACCCCTTGCGTGACCAGTTTCTTGTTGCAATTCAGTCGCAAATTTCTTGCAAAAAAATTAATATAATCTAATTATATATATATATAGTTATTTACAAAATCATATGAACATAGATGAAACCACAAATCAAAGTAAAAAATTACAACGCACACTATTAACAAAATGATATTTAAGTTCCATATATAATCAAACCAAAATTATTCTATCTATTAATAATTACATAAATTCTTATATACAGACCAGTCATTGTCACACAGAAACCAACCATAGACCAGTCAAGTCCATAGACCAGTCAAGTCAACGCCAGAACTCGTCGGTGGCACCGGCGGGTTCTGAGGAAAAAGACAAACGCTGTGGAATCTTGCAGGGCTCATTTTTTAAGAAAGGAGACCTCGCCGGTCACACCGACGGGTACCCCTAATGTCAAAATTTTAATTTATTAACCCCCCAAGTCAATATATTTTTAAATTTTACCCTATAAATAAAAAAATTCGTCATCGTTCCTATCTCAGATTTAGAAGATTTCTTGTTGAGGGCCATTTTTGACTGTAGTGAGTGAATGAGTGACGATACAAGTTGATTTGGATGGTAAGATTTTACAATCAAGAGCCTAAGAAGCTCTGATACCAATTGCAGGATCAGTGTTTGTTTTATTAACACAAGAATTATCTCTCAGACTCACTTGGACACACTCGAATGCTGATGCAGAAAACCTTGAATGAGTTGATGATAATATATTAAGTTAATAAACACAAAAGATGGTTTTCAAGATACTTGTATATATTATTTATCAACTCAAAGTTTTACAAGACCTATACAAGCATTACCAAATGAGTTACAATGAGAAACTATATATACTACTATCTACAGTCGGTTATACTTAGGTAGTCACGACAGGTTCATGACTTACCTTTTGTCACCAACTAAACATGGTAACTATACTATCTGATAAAGTTGAATAATGGAATAAAGTATGATCATCTACATGGGTGTGGGAAAGCACCATGCAGTATATCAGAGATGACAGCGACTTGTCAGACCAGCCATACTTATGTCCACTGGTTCATAGTTGGTTCTTCCGAAGGTTAATTGGCTTCGGAAGAATAAGTTCTTCCGAAGCCAATTTATACTTTGGAAGAATCAACTTCTTCTGAGGCTTTACCAAGTCTTCATAACTTTATCTTCGGCAAGCTTTGTCTTGGATCTTCTAAGTGTTTTGTTTCGGAAGAGAATTCACTTGGTCTCGGAAGACTGAGTTCCTATATGGAAGTTCTTCTAACTTCAGGCTTTGAAAGATCTTATATTTAGCTTCAAAAGTTCTTGTTTGTCTTCGGAAGACTTTCTTAAGATGCACCAAAATTCTTCTAAGTGTTTGTTTTGGTTGCATCAGCCTTATTAGACCCAACACTCTAAATCTAAGTTTTTTTTTATTTTGTAGGTCCTTTGATGATCTCGCATCTTCACGTTTGAATCCTATTAGTGTGGAATCTATGTGCTTGGTATCTCGTGTGTATAAACAAAGATTAAAGCATAATCAAGATCATAAACCACATGTATTTAAATGTTTATTTTCACCTTTCTAACAATCTACACACAGTTATACAAAGCATTTACATACAACACACAAAGTAGCTTTGATCAACAACCACAATAAATGAACATGCAATATTTATAATGAAAACCACCTTGGGTTAATCAAAACGCGTGCATCTAAAACTTATATACAATCTTCAAGGTGTTGTT
Organism: Flaveria ramosissima; assembly: GCA_025215565.1. Taxonomy (NCBI): domain Eukaryota; kingdom Viridiplantae; phylum Streptophyta; class Magnoliopsida; order Asterales; family Asteraceae; genus Flaveria; species Flaveria ramosissima. The sequence goes on from CM046041.1 coordinate 2,659,173, forward strand.
GCATAAGATTTGCACTAACATGCTAGCTTACTTGGTGAGATTTGGATTAGTGTATGCATTTCCTTCATAATCTGTTAATTCATTTATGATTTACACGACTTCAAGCAGATAGAACAACTATAAAAAGCTATGCTCGTTAATTCATCTTGGTATTGGATACGCTCTTCTCTTAGCATGAACATGAATTCTATATTATTTGTCTTCTTTATTCAACCCCGACACGAACCTAGATTAAAGGTATCACTGTTGTAGTTGTGTTCATTAGGTCGTTTGCCTTCGGCTAACAAATAGTAGATTTAGGATCTAATTAGGATAGAAGAACAATTGTTGTATATAACGGAAAATTGATATGTCAATTCCTTCGAAACTTCCCAGACTGTCAGTATACTTTGAGAATTATAAAATCCCATATGATGCTGAATACATGGACATTGTTTAACAAATGGCTCTTTTAACCTATAGAGCAAAGAAGTTCTTTAAGAGAACTGGAAGGAAATTCCCTCAAGTCCCAACAAACAGCAAATTTGGGTTTGACAAATCAAAGGCCAAGTGCTACAACTTCAATCAACTTGGTCATTTTGCAAGAGAATGTAAAGCTCCTAAATCAAATCTAGGAGCCACTCAAGCCTCCCAACATCCTGCCACAGCAAAAGTTGCTACCAAGCCAACTAAAAAACAGACATCTGTTGTTGCCCAAGAAGTTGATTGGAGCTTTATGCTGCAAGATGTCACTCCTGCTCAAGCACTCATGGCTGGAACTTAAGACAACAAGGTATATGAACACCTTTGTACTCTGGCTTGTATTGCTAAGGTTAAACTATATCAGGACTATAACAAGGAAATCTGATATTGAGTCTTAAACATACTAGAATATGATTTTAAAAGAGCAGAATCTGACTATAATTTCAAAATTGAAGAGTCAGAGAAAACTGTTTTCTTTTTTAAAACATAAATACTCAAACTACAGGGCTCAAATAAAGGATTTAATCTCCAAGTTAACTGAGGCTCAAGCCCAGCTAGTAATAGGTGAGGCTAAAGCAAAGAAGTATGCCATTGAAGAGCATAACTTCAAAACCTTCATTGCATTATCCTCCCACTCAAAGGTGTGTTATCAAAACAAAAATGGGTTGAGAACCAATGAAATTACTCCATCACACTCTTTTGTGTCTGTGAGACAGCCAAGATATGGTACTAAAGAGCAAGAGGTTCCAACTGCTGACCCACTACCCAATGAGAAGAAGAATAATGCAACAATGGTAACCATCACAGGGAAGGATGAGGTAGAAAACCCCATCCCAACAATGATGATCAACCTCTGACCACCAAAGCCAAAAGAAACAAAGTCAAGGCAGCCAGAAAAACTGCCAAGAAAATGGTTGGATCAAAACTGAAGATAGACCTAAAGCAAAAGGGTGTGTTCATTTCAATCGGATTCCAAGTGGTTGGAACTTCTGATTCAAGAAAAGAGTGTAATACCAGCACTCCTATCCAGCTGAGGGATCAGAAATTGTTAGGACCGTGTACGGACGGAATACTAACTGATTTACGTGTATACCAACTCAAATAGTGACGAATCATATTTGATTTGCGATCCAATCAGTGAGATTGCACGTAGAATCGATCTTAGAATGAATCTAAACGTTAAGAATGATTGCAATACGATTTAGTGCGATCTATTGTCACACCCCAACCTTGACGGCGGAAACGTCGAGGAGTGAGAGTTAAGATCGTTCACAGCCACATAACGCTATTAATAATCCAAATATAATTTAAACATAAGTTTCAATTGTAACATTACAAGCTTAGTCTCAAAGAAATTTAAAAGCATAACATAGAATGTAACAAATCATTCCTATTTCATTTATTTATCTAAGTCCATTCCTAGATGTGCAAGCTTCAAAGAGTAGATATCAAACTTGGGCGTTTCCTGAAACATGTTAAAAATAAAAGGGTCAACATAAAAATGTTGGTGAGCATTCCATAGTTTTCAATACATAAGTATATAAAAGATGGCAATTCAAGTCATAAGTTAGTGAATAAAGTGATTAGGGATGTTATGAACAATGCAACAATCAAACCTCGACAATGTTTTACAAGTCTCAAACGTTTAAAAGTATATACGATCAGCTAAGTGTGCTTGGATCAACCAAAGCAGGCTTGTCTTACCCATAGATCTATGACTTCGCTGGACTAGCAATAGTTAATGATTGTACATATAACGCCATAACATGGTAACCACAAAAGTTCAACTAACTACAACTTTACAAGATGAATTGCCATAGGTTTACAAGTCTCAAATAAGTTTACAAGTGCAATAATATAAGTTAACATGTTTCACCCCAAAGTGTGAAAATAAGCAAAAGGGGTATGGAAATACTCACATTGATATATGCATTTCAAGATGATATAAAAGATTAAAAGATATTCCAACGTATCCATTACAAGGCACCTAACATATATATTACAAGGTAAAGATTAAAGTTAATAATAAGATTAACGTTCTATTAATGATTAGGGTGTTGATAGTTTTAAGGAGTTTTGACAAGTAACTAAATTTATAGAATAATTATTCCCATTTTAAACCCATTAGAAGAATTATATATGTATTTAAGTATTTTAAAAATGAAATTAATTATAATAATGATGAGGTTCAATATACAATTAAGTCTTTTTAATTATCTAAGAATAATAAGATAATAGCATTTTGATTAATAACAAAATATTAATTTGCTATAATATGTTTTATAATAATATTCCTAAACATTTTAAGTATTTATATTTAATTCTTTAAAGATTAAGTGTTCATAAATATTTTTAAGTCCAACCATATATAAACAAATATTTAATTAATTTAAAAGAAAACCTTTGTAACAACTAATAAAGTCTAAATATAAAGATTTAAATAAATACATATTTTAAAAAAAAACATCATGATTTTAAAAGTAACGTTTGGATCAATGATAATTTATTAATTAGAACCATCATTTTAAATCCATTTTATAAGGAATAACTAAATATATATATATATATTAATATATATGTTTAAATTAGAAAAAATTGCAGAAAATATTTTAGTGTCTAAAAATCATTATGTTAATTATTAAAAATGATTTTTATATTATTTATAATTTTTCTGTAATTAACTTTGTAATTAAATCAGCTTAAAAAATTAAATGGAGGTGCCCGGGTTCAAACCCGGGACCTCGAGGTTGACAAGGTGGAAGTTTACCAGTAGGCTGGGCGCCTATGCCTGCCAAAGTATGGTTTTAAATTCTTAAAAACCAAAGTTCATATAATTCCCAATTTCTCACATGAACCCTAGAATCAATCCGATCAAATTGAAGATCAATCTGTTGTTGTTTATGAATACCAACTTAGGGCTTTGATTCTTTATGCAAAACCGAGTATGTGAGATGGTTTAATTACCTGATTTGTTACGAAATGATAATAAGAACACCCGAAGAACGATTTGCGGCCGTAGGTGTACAAAGGAGGATCAATCTTCGATGATAATCAAATTAAACTCGTGGGAAGCTTCGGGTCATCATCTCGAACGAAAACCCTATTCCAATTTGGTTTATTAAAGCTTCAAACATGGATCCCCATTGAGTTGCAGGTCACGAATGGTGATGGTGATCGACGGTGGTGTGTGGTATGTTTAGATTGAAATTGAGGTTACAGGAAGCTTAGAAGGATCGATACGTGCATTAGCCCCATGTTATTTAGCAATGATTTGATCGTTTCCACTATGAACGGTTAACGTTTTGAATTGATAGTTCGGTTTCGGGTGCACCACCTTAATCGACCGCTTTAATTCAATTAAAACCGATGCCATGTTCGAAACTGATGCATCATAGTTAATGTTCGGTTTATTTTCGTTTAAAACGACTGTTTTGGTGGTTTTTGACCATCGCCGGAGCGATGGCCGGAAGTTGACCGGGAATGAAAAGGCCGACGAGGGGAAAAGATTTGATTTTCAAAAGTTTACACAAATGATCCCTGAAGTTTCCAAAGGTGGTCACTTGAATATTAAGGTTTTGTTTTAGTTTGAGTTAAATTACAATATAGACCCTGAATTTTAACATGTTATTATTTTATGCCCAAGTTAGTTAAATACAAATTTTAAAATAATAACACTTATATTGTTTCTATTTTTTACAAGATTACTTTTAATATGGTTATTATTATTAATCTTATTATTATGATTATTATTGTCATTAATATTATTAATATTATCATTATTAGTGTCACTATTATAATAATAATAATAGTCATTATTTTATTTAAGATTATTAACACCTTAAATTTTATAATAATAAGTAAACATTATAACACTTATAATGTTATTATTATTATATTAATTTGTTAATCTCAAATTAATTATTAAGTATACTAATTCCATAAAGTTTCAAGATTTACATAAAAGATCCTTTTAAAACTTACCAAAGTTTACTTTTAATTTAACGAAAATATGAAATGTCACAGTCTCCCCAACTTAAAAGAATTTCGTCCCGAAATTAAAAATGAACTTAAATGAACAAAAGGAGTTATAATGAAAGGTAAGTGTACAACGACCAGTGATATACGTTTGATTACGGATGAGATGTTTCACTTTATGGAACCTTACAAGTCTCTTGCTATAATGCATGCCAATTTGAATTCTTCCAGTGAAATACGAGACGCTTTGAAATTTGGCATATGAAACGTTGAAAAACGATGACGAGTTACCGTGGGATGTTAGACTTATAAGCCACAACTTCTAGGATATAATCTCGTAGTAAAACGATGTGTTGAAATCAATAAAAGACCACAATTGTAAGAAAGGTTAACCGTCAGGATTTAAGAATCCCAAACGTCACTATATGAAACGATCTTAACGCATATCTTGTGAATATGTATCTCTCCTTTGACCAATCATCGGTCTAAGAATAATACGATATGCGAAGATTTTGGAATAAGTTCACGACGATGGTTAGGAACATTATTAAAAGAAGAAAATGAATTGATCATCCAACTTAATGATCGATGTTTAACGACATACCACAGTATACGACTATTTGAGATAGATACGAGCCAATTTCTCGACCCGTTAACCCACATGAGTCAATATGAAATTAGTCGGTCTGTAATGCACAATTTGTCATCATGGCATCTAAGATAAGAGGTACTTAGTGATGAAAAGTTAAACAGGAGATTCATAGGAACACGAATGTTAGGCTTTGTCATATATGAAGGTAAGACACTTGGACATATACCAAGTTATGTCTTTTCTTTTATGCCAAGCCTTGACTACAAGTTACGAAGGTTTATGAACCTCCACGTTACAATGTAAGTTAGTCGAAACCAAGATAGAGTTTTAAAGATTTTCCAAGGTTAAGGGTTCAAAAGTGATTCAAGAAGTAACGCAAACAATAAGACATGCATTTGTAACCATGTCTTGCAAGGTAACAAATTTCCAAATATAGATTGCATACGTAATTCATCAAACCCATAAGTACAGTCGAGAACATTCGTATGACTAGAAAGACATAACCACAAGTTGATAATGTTTTTATTTAGTAGAAGGATTGTTTAAGAAGACTACCATCACACAATCATGTGTTGATGACAACTCAAAATGAAAGTTGATAAGTAAGGAATAAATGGTTCGATGTAGCTAGATCGAGTTAAAAACATAAAGATAAAGGGAAAGAAATCAATTTAAGGATTTAAATGCTCCAAGCTCGGAATCAAAATCAACCTAGAGTGATCGGGTCTCCTTTCAAGTTCAGAAATCATGCTTTGGCTTGATAGGTCCAAACGCTAACATTGGTTCACCCTTCAAGTTACTACATGTTTCTTGTCACTTGATTAAAACCTTAGTAAGTTGGAGATCAAGAAATGAGAATAGTCATCAAGGTGTGGTTTCACTCCTAGCTTGAGGGTGTATTCCCAAGGTATGACCACTAACTTACCAATCAAAAAGTTCGATCCCAACTCCTTGTTGAGGATCCACAGAAATAAAACGAGGTACCTCACCATTAAGGTAAGGGAAATCACTCCTATCTTAACGGTGAAGTTTTACAAAAGCAAAATATAACAAGATAAACTTCTTCATCAAAATCCAGAATTCACTCCTACTTTGATGAAGTCGTGTCATTTGAACAAATACAATTCATAAAGATGATATTATCATCAAGGTATGGAATTCACGCCTATCTTGATGATTGAATAGCAAGAAAACAATCAAAGATTGACATTTGTCACCAAAGTACAGGTTTCAATCCTATTTTGGTGAGATCATGTCATTTGTGAAATGTCATTCCAAAGAAAATAATTGAAGTCAATCCTTGGGATAAGGAAATCACCCCGATCCAGAGGATGAAATTTTATAAATCACAATTGGAAACCATTTATTGAAACGAATAGAGAATCATCAAAGTAAGGGAATCACCCCGGTCTTGATGAGTTAGAATCATTTACGGGATACGAGTGTTCTTAGTCATAGGTTGACTTGCAAACACTTGCATCACTCACGGTGCAGACGGTACGGAGTTTAACTTAACGACGAAAAGGGAAATAATATCAATTAGAAATTCGGAAAATTTCAAGTTACATCAATGTAACAAAAGGAAAAATCATGCTTACAAGCTTAAGATCAAAGTTCGAGATATTTGTTTTGATGGTGTTCAAATCTTGAATGGTTTCAATCGGGAAGACGAAATCAAGAGCAGGGAATTATTCAACCAACACCACAGAGATGTGAACATTCGATTCACAATCGAAAGGAATACATGGACTTCTCAAGATATGTGGTCAACCATAGCCTTATTGAAGACACGCGTACTTATAAGTGATTACTCATCTCAAGGGTTTCGAGTCAAGTAAATGGATTCAATGATCGAGTCAAATCACCATTTACACTTTGCCTAGACAAAGTATCTCGAGATGTAGGAATTTCACCTATAGCATTGCATGTTCTTAGTTATGGGACACACCCTTAAGAAGACTTGAGAACCATAAGTAACGGTTTAAAGTTTTGAAGACCATTCGTTTTAGATTCCCAATATCATTGGATATATTAAGAGTCATGCACACGTTGGTCAAGGTATAGAAATAGATACATGAAACGCTCAACGTATAACGGTGTTTAAACGTAAGAGTTGAAATGTAGGTTAGATTCAATATTACAGGAACATTATGTATGATAAGGATGAAGAGATATCAGTTCAAGGAATCAAAGATTTTTAAGATACGAAAAGGATGGTTCCATTTGGTAACGCATTACCATTTGGAATCGTTGACACGTCAAGGTAAATTGACCCATTTGCCATAGAGACTTGTGTATGTTGACCATAGTTTGTCACTCATCCCAGAATTCCCCAGGTAAGCATAACTGGTCTCACAATGAGATTTATACGATATGCTTGCCTTAGCCTGAAGGCCTTTTGCCAGGAAATCCAGAATACAGGTGTCTATGTGTCACACAAATTTCTTTGGTTTATGAAATCAAAACCTTGATGATATTTTCATAGATTAGACATAGAGTCTAAGGAATTGAACCCAGATAATAAGTGTAGATTCCACATGTCGTTGAGAATAGGTTTAGGAAGTTCATTTGTCGGGGAGGGTCAAAGAGTCAAAGTTAAGTTTAGGGAGACAAGTAACTAAGTTTAAGCATACATAAGGCAATCCTATGCTAAGGCATCAAGTTGCACAAAAGGCATAGCATTATGTAGCATGCAAACAACATGTAAGCACAAAGGTATAAGGATCTTTCTATGAGGTTCATGCAACTATAGTCTAGGTCACTATTTCTAATAACCTAAATCCCTATAGTTATGGGCTCTGATACCAATCTGTCACACCCCAACCTTGACGGCGGAAACGTCGAGGAGTGAGAGTTAAGATCGTTCACAGCCACATAACGCTATTAATAATCCAAATATAATTTAAACATAAGTTTCAATTGTAACATTACAAGCTTAGTCTCAAAGAAATTTAAAAGCATAACATAGAATGTAACAAATCATTCCTATTTCATTTATTTATCTAAGTCCATTCCTAGATGTGCAAGCTTCAAAGAGTAGATATCAAACTTGGGCGTTTCCTGAAACATGTTAAAAATAAAAGGGTCACATAAAAATGTTGGTGAGCATTCCATAGTTTTCAATACATAAGTATATAAAAGATGGCAATTCAAGTCATAAGTTAGTGAATAAAGTGATTAGGGATGTTATGAACAATGCAACAATCAAGCCTCGACAATGTTTTACAAGTCTCAAACGTTTAAAAGCATATACGATCAGCTAAGTGTGCTTGGATCAACCAAAGCAGGCTTGTCTTACCCATAGATCTATGACTTCGCTGGGCTAGCAATAGTTAATGATTGTACATATAACGCCATAACATGGTAACCACAAAAGTTCAACTAACTACAACTTTACAAGATGAATTGCCATTGATTTACAAGTCTCAAATAAGTTTACAAGTGCAATAATATAAGTTAACATGTTTCACCCCAAAGTGTGAAAATAAGCAAAAGGGGTATGGAAATACTCACATTGATATATGCATTTAAAGATGATATAAAAGATTAAAAGATATTCCAACGTATCCATTACAAGGCACCTAACATATATATTACAAGGTAAAGATTAAAGTTAATAATAAGATTAACGTTCTATTAATGATTAGGGTGTTGATAGTTTTAAGGAGTTTTGACAAGTAACTAAATTTATAGAATAATTATTCCCATTTTAAACCCATTAGAAGAATTATATATGTATTTAAGTATTTTAAAAATGAAATTAATTATAATAATGATGAGGTTCAATATACAATTAAGTCTTTTTAATTATCTAAGAATAATAAGATAATAGCATTTTGATTAATAACAAAATATTAATTAGCTATAATATGTTTTATAATAATATTCCTAAACATTTTAAGTATTTATAAATTTAATTCTTTAAAGAATTAAGTGTTCATAAATATTTTTAAGTCCAACCATATATAAACAAATATTTAATTAATTTAAAAGAAAACCTTTTGTAACAACTAATAAAGTCTAAATATAAAGATTTAAATAAATACATATTTTTTTAAAAAAAACAATCATGATTTTAAAAGTAACGTTTGGATCAATGATAATTTATTAATTAGAACCATCATTTTAAATCCATTTTATAAGGAATAACTAAATATATATATATTAATATATATGTTTAAATTAGAAAAAATTGCAGAAAATATTTTAGTGTCTAAAAATCATTATGTTAATTATTAAAAATGATTTTTATATTATTTATAATTTTTCTGTAATTAACTTTGTAATTAAATCAGCTTAAAAAAATTAAATGGAGGTGCCCGGGTTCAAACCCGGGACCTCGAGGTTGACAAGGTGGAAGTTTACCAGTAGGCTGGGCGCCTATGCCTGCCAAAGTATGGTTTTAAATTCTTAAAAACCAAAGTTCATATAATTCCCAATTTCTCACATGAACCCTAGAATCAATCCGATCAAATTGAAGATCAATCTGTTGTTGTTTATGAATACCACTTAGGGCTTTGATTCTTTATGCAAAACCGAGTATGTGAGATGGTTTAATTACCTGATTTGTTACGAAATGATAATAAGAACACCCGAAGAACGATTTGCGGCCGTAGGTGTACAAAGGAGGATCAATCTTCGATGATAATCAAATTAAACTCGTGGGAAGCTTCGGGTCATCATCTCGAACGAAAACCCTCTTCCAATTTGGTTTATTAAAGCTTCAAACATGGATCCCCATTGAGTTGCAAGTCACGAATGGTGATGGTGATCGACGGTGGTGTGTGGGTATGTTTAGATTGAAATTGAGGTTACAGGAAGCTTAGAAGGATCGATACGTGCATTAGCCCCATGTTATTTAGCAATGATTTGATCGTTTCCACTATGAACGGTTAACGTTTTGAATTGATAGTTCGGTTTCGGGTGCACCACCTTAATCGACCGCTTTAATTCAATTAAAAAACCGATGCCATGTTCGAAACTGATGCATCATAGTTAATGTTCGGTTTATTTTCGTTTAAAACGACTGTTTTGGTGGTTTTTGACCATCGCCGGAGCGATGGCCGGAAGTTGACCGGGAATGAAAAGGCCGACGAGGGGAAAAGATTTGATTTTCAAAAGTTTACACAAATGATCCCTGAAGTTTCCAAAGGTGGTCACTTGAATATTAAGGTTTTATTTTAGTTTGAGTTAGATTACAATATAGACCCTGAATTTTAACATGTTATTATTTTATGCCCAAGTTAGTTAAATACAAGTTTTAAAATAATAACACTTATATTGTTTCTATTTTTTACAAGATTACTTTTAATATGGTTATTATTATTAATCTTATTATTATGATTATTATTGTCATTAATATTATTAATATTATCATTATTAGTGTCACTATTATAATAATAATAATAATAGTCATTATTTTATTTAAGATTATTAACACCTTAAATTTTATAATAATAAGTAAACATTATAACACTTATAATGTTATTATTATTATATTAATTTGTTAATCCCAAATTAATTATTAAGTATACTAATTCCACAAAGTTTCAAGATTTACATAAAAGATCCTTTTAAAACTTACCAAAGTTTACTTTTAATTTAACGAAAATATGAAATGTTACATCTATGAACTTGGAACATGGTCACTAAGGTCTCTGGACGGCTAGGGTATGAATAGGAGTCGAAATATTGAAAGTGTTCTTTTTTTCACGAATTAAGTGGTATTTATAGGTTAGGGTTAGTCAATCGTACGAGTGGACCATTAGCATGGTTCAGTCGTGCGACTAAAGCATGCGACTGAGTCAATCACACGACTGAAGGTTCAGTCGTGCGACTGAGTCATTCGTATGTCTCATTCGTGCGACTGATCCAGTCTCCTGGTTCAGTCGTGCGACTGGTCCATTAACATGAAGTATTCATGCGTATGGTCCATTAGCATGGTCCATTCGCATGAAAACTTCATACGACTAAGTTTGAATATGTTTTTCAATCATTACTTGACTAAGATCTATTCAAACAACCACAAACCTATATAGTTAGTTCAATATGCGTTAATAAATAATAAACATTAAAACAAACACTGAAACATTTAACATTAAGATCATAAATCACATATTCTGTTTCATTCAACTCATACAATTCATTTATATTTAGGACATGACAAACATATTACATTAAGATCGTAAACTAGGTAGATATGTATCAACAAACTCCCCCTTGGACCTAGTTTCCTTCATCATCCGGCATCCTTTATCAGCTCGTCAAACTTCTTATGCCTCTCCTCGACTGTGACTCTAGCATGTATCTCGAATGCAAAACAGAGTCTTATCACATTTTGAAACTGGAGAGCCTGTACGACATCTTGCGGATCATAGAATAATAGCCACCTTTATAAAGTATAAACATCACTAGCTGACAGGTTGGTTAGCCACATTGGGTCAAATACCCGGATGGTCCCCATTTGGCACTCTTTCTGCAATACTATGACCGCTTCTCCTGTTCTCCAATCATAATACCCCCACTTGAAGTGGGGAGTGAAGTCATGTGGCATTTCCCTCATGGGAATCTTTGACATAGTGCGCGGAGGACTCCACTTCAGCACCACTTTGGGTTTCCCAGTCCGTGGGTCCACCTCCGACCTTCGAATATACCTCATAGGTTATTGAGGCTAGAAGTTAACCCATCTAGTGTGGTATTCTTTCTTCAACACAGCTTCAAACCAGCCTGACATCTTCCTGGGGTCAGCATACAGCAGGTTCATGCGTGCCAGCTGGTTGAGCTCAAAACCAGGGAGAGTCTTCAAGTCATGTGAAAATCTGAAGTACTCGATTCCCTTCTCCCTCTTCACGACATATACATTAAGATCCTCAAAGTAAGCCCACGCTATAATCTTGCCAGACACCTTTAGATGCTTCTTTACTTTGTAGAGCTTGGTGTAGGCACTCGACTTTGGCGCTGTGCGTTGGGCACGGATCTCTGCAAAACAACCCGCCATTCAGCCTTTTTGATCTTAACATCAGCGCCCGAGGCTTGGGCTTGGCTTTTTGATTTCTCGGCCTCCCTCTCCATCGTATCCAGTTTAGAATACATATCACTGTCGAGAGTATTTCCAAAATCAGGAACCATATTTCCTTCTCGATCAGTATAATCTAGATAATGCTGTGCTGTGACGTCTTCAATCTCTATCTCATCCACATTGTTGAGCTCGTCATCACTAGCAACATCGATGGTAGGTGCATCTTTATCCAGTTCATCCGGATTTAACCGGAACATCTCTGCGAGTTGCTCATCAGTGAGGTCGTGAATGATTTCTCCTTCTTCGGGAGTATAGCTTACTGAACTCCTGAAAATCCCTTGCAGATCAAGTATCATAGTGAATTGAGATTTGATCTGCTGCAGGGGAGCAACATCATATTCATCCTGCTGATATGGTTGATCTGCTTGATTTAAAACATGTAACACATCATTCATTAGTAAATAATCAAGACAATTAAATAATCAAATATCTACATAAACATTCAGTACATGAGTTTTAATGCATGATTCAATTATACAAAAGTTCAAAATACATAAACATCTATTCATTACTTTGATCTTGAATCATGGGTTCTTCAGCTGGCGGGTCCGAGGACGAGACACCCTGATCCTGAGCTTTCTTGGATCGTCTCTCACTTGCTTGAGTAACAGCAGATGCAGCAGCATCATCACCCTCCTCATCATCTCTACTCTCATCCTCTCCCACATCATCACCTCCTCCATCATCATCAGTATCATCCTCATCGTCATCATCATCATCATCATCATCATCATCATCATCATCATCATCCCCTTCTCTAATCTTTAGAGGCTCATCTTTGGATCCCTTGAGCCTCAACATGAGCTTCTTGTCCTTGGCCTCCAAATCTTGTATCCTCTGTACAGAGGATGTCTGCATCTCTTATAGCTCTGTGATCTCATGACTCTGAGCCTCAATCCTCTGTACAGATGAGGCATGCATCTCATGCAGCACCTCGATCTCTTGGCTCTGAGCCTCAATCCTCTGGGCTTGGGAGACATTGAGCTCCATCGGCTGATTAAGCTGAGTGGCTCTCTGTTCATCCGTCGCCAGCTGCTTCACTACTAACCAGTTCAGGTTAGCCAGCTGCTCCTCCAACCCAACGGATGGGTAAGAGGATCTAAAAGTAGGTGGGACCTGTGATGAGGTCCCGGCTCCGTGAGTGGTGGTGGTGATAGTGGATGTAGAGAAGATAGGTGGTGGGATATGTGTGGATGGTGAGGGAGTGGCTGTAGTAGTGACAGGTGGAGGTGTGGTAGTCATGATGGGTGGAGTGGTAGTAGTGGTGGTGGGTGGAATGGTGGTAGTGGTGTTGGGTGGAATGGTGGTAGTGGTGGCTATGGTGGTGGTAGTGATGAATGTCATCCTCCTCCTCTTAGTCTTCATCCCATGGGGCTGAGCCATCCTTTTTCTTCTCATGCCCTTGAGGAGGATGCTCCCCCTGGGATGCTACTGGGCTGATCAGGTGTATAACTAGGATCTGCAGCAGTCTCCCCAGACTCCCTAGGGCGTCCTCCAACCTCCCGAATACCTCGTTCGGTGGCAACCACCCTGCTCCCCACAGTACGAGTCAGAGGCTCCTCGTATGTCTCCTCCTCCTCATCAGGAAGAAAGTCCTGATGGAAACCAGCTGCCTCTGTCCCACCTTGGGTGGATGCTGGAGATGCTATATCAGTAGTGGGGGCCCTCGATTGAGTGGGCCCTGCATCTCCACCATCACCACTATCATCGTCGTCGGAATCATCATCCGGGAGCACAAGCTGCTCGACATCAGAATCACTGTCCTCGTGGTGCCACTTCTTCCTAGCGGGCGCCACGTAATCCTCCCGGGCCAGATGCCCGAACAATCTCCTTACAAGGGGCTTAACCTGCTTTCCCCTGTACACCTTCATGCGGCCCAATGTGATGTCATCCATCACCTCAAGTACTACTGCGTCCTCCTTCTCCTTAGGCAGCGACGGTAGCTTCTGATCAATGATCATCTGAATGAATCGAGGGTACATACAAAATCCCTCCTTCCCCTTCCCCTCAATGTTCTCCACCAGATAGGTGAAGATCATCCTAGAGATGCTGAACGGGTGGTACATCACCAACGCTGCGTAAGCGTTCTGGATCTGATCAGAAAGCTCGTCGAACCCCCCTTCCGAGAAGCTATGCACTTGAGCATCACATGGGTGAGGTACTTGAACTGGGGTCACAGGTTGCTCTTGTTGAGCAAACCTGCGTGATGGCCACAGAGTACTTAGCCCTCATGAAACATCCTCGAACAGTAAGTGGGTGTAATCGGGTGGGACAATCAGCGTCATCCCCAAACTATAGAACAGTCCGAAGATCGTCCTCTGTGATCTCAATAGCCTCGCCGAATATCGAGCTCCTGATGCAATGGGGCTCAGAGGACCTGTCCACCACAGCGCTTTCCCAGAAAGCCTGTTGGACTGAGCGGTAAGGAGTACATGGTTTCGAGATAGCTCGGAATATCCTAGATCTCCGTAGGAATGTGATGATGCCCGAGAACTCTGCAGCATTCCTGGAAGTCAAATCCAGGTGAGCACATATGTTGTGCTTCGTGCTCATGGTCCAGCGACTCGCCATCTGTTACACAGTATAGATAAACTTTAGTGTGTGTAAGTGAATAGCCATTTGAATTTCCTAAATTTGAATCTTTCTGGTCTGTTGTGCGAATGAACTGTGCAACTGAGGTTTAGTCGTGCGATTGAGCTCATACGCACGACTGAGCATAAGACTGGGCTTAGTCGTATGCTATCCCAAACGGTTGAACCAGTCGTGCGACTGAACTCATTCGCATGATATAGTCGTGCGATTGAGCCATACGCCTAGCTCAGTCGTGCGATTGAAGTTCATCCGGGTGCCCATTCGCATGACAGACTGTTGTTCCATCTAAATTCAAATTTTGAGCAAATCGTAATGTTAGACGTCGTGGTTTGGCTCATTAGACTCGCAATCACCCGACTTAGCACCTAATAACCTTTATATTAACATTTTACTTAGTTTTATCAATTTATTAGTCATTCTAGTCTCGGTTAAGTTTTAGGGCTTAATTTCGTTCTTTTGAGGACGAATCGATTAAACATTTGGCTGGAAATCGTTGCACATTACTTGTGAAGTCATTGGAAATTGTTAGAAAGTACTAATCACAGTCTAAGAATAATCAAACGAAATTTGGGCAGAGTATCGGTAAGTCGTGCGAAGAAATGAGCGATTGGGGGTGAGTAGGGTTTGCGACCGACTCCCCCTCTATTTATACTAGGGTTTCCTCCAATCGTGCGACTGGACCTAATCGCGCAACTGATTCGTGCGATTCAGTCTCAGTCGTGCGACTGACTCAATCGGTCATCATTAGTCATGCGACTGGGTTTCAGTCGTACGACAGCCCCATTCGGTTACTTCCATTCATGCGATTGGTTCATTCTGATGATCCAATCGCATGAATTTGCCCATGCTGATGGTCCAATCGCACGTCTGGGCCATACGTGTGGCTTAGTCGTGCGATTGGGCTCATTTGTCTGGCTCAATCGTACGGCTGGTCCATACTTATGGTCCAGTCGTGCGAATGGCTCATTTTTATAAGTTTGACTCTATGAACATTTTACATTTATCCCTTTTACACTTGGTAAAACATTATAAGCATTCGATCATCTCAGACATGATCATTTTTAACTTTGGAAACATTTGATCACCTCAGACGTAATCCTTTTAACAGTAAAATATATTTTCACCTCAGACGTGACCCTTGTGACATGTGAAAACCAGTTTGGTCACCTCAGACGTGACCACCCTTTTAAGTGATTAAATCCCAGATAAAGTTCCACTACATAGTCCGACGATTAAAACTACATTTGACTCAAAATTGAAACAAAATAAAACAACTATAACTAAGAGATAACTGAACATATTTTGTGATTTTGTGTGAGGTGGAATTTTAAGATATATCTAGCAGATTTCTTTCTAGAACAGTACAGCTTCAAGTTATTGTGACCATAACTGGAATGATTCATTTTGGAATCATACAAGTAATCAAATCATTTGGGACATGTTACCAAAGCCTTTTGATGCTAGATTCTTGTTTTTATCGAGAGTGATTAGCAAGTTTAGGAAATCATACTAGAGCTAGATGCACACACTAATTTTGGACTTTCAAGAGTTGTTGCTCACGATGATTGTCAGTATACTTGTCCTCTTAAATCCATACACAGATTTTTAACACTCATTGGTGATGAATAAGGTTTAATTATTTCAACAAACATTTGTGGATCCCACGCTTATATGGTAATCACATTCCTCAGAGAATTTTTGAGCGGTCTACTACGGGTGTTTTGACAAGAAGAAACTATTCTAAGAGCTTTCAAAGAGATGCCAAGCCTCAGGTCAGTGCCATCGCACAGCAGAGAGGCACAAACAACAATGAATTCTAGAATATTTAGGTTATGCTTATCCTCAGGTCAGTGCCAATCGCACAGCAGAGAGGCACACAACCTTCTTCTTGTTAGCATTTTTCTTTTCTTTTTGCACATATAACTCACCAACAACATTTGTTATTAGCTTGATTGCGTGTACACACCTTTTTTTTTCGTGCTTCGGCTCTTTTTATGGTCATACCGCACACATTTGTGGCGTTTTATTTGCTCGTCACCTCTTATTGGAACTAGTGATTGTGTTTAAACCATTGATAAGATGGGAACCCACAGGCAAGATGAACAATGTAGTTTAATTTAATCCACCAATGGAGGTCTATTACTCATCTATTGTGTTGAATCTTGTCACACCCCGGGCCCAGGTAGGGTGGGACGTCACAGACTAGCAACAATATATGGCAGCGGAAACAAACCATTAAAAGAGCTCAAAGGAGAGAATATCACATGGCATTAATGTTTTAAAAAATACCGGGGCTAGAAAACAATCAGCCCCCAAATAAGTTTTACAATCACCCATAAAATAAATTGTACTTGTTCAACACAACATGAAATTGTTCAAATGGTTCATTAAGAAAATATGCCAATGCCATGGTCGCGGGGATAGGTCTAGGTCTTCACAACAGCTAGGATCTCTTCATACTTTACCTGAAACATGCTCAAAAGAAATTTGTGTCAACTAAAAAGTTGGTGAATTCAAGTGCTTAGAGTTTAAAAACAAAAGGACTTAACAAATCCTTCTTTGATTAAAAAGAAAATAATCATTGTTTAAACATCGTGGGAAAAATCATAATCAACCCTGCACTCAGTCCCGGTTGGCCTCTTCTAAAGTTGTGTTTAACCGGATATTCCCGAAGGAAGAACTGAGCCCCAAACCAGTGAACCCTACCTGCCCGGATGGTTCACCATAGTTTCTTAACAAAACCTGTTACATGCCACAAACGACCCCTTAGGATCTCAGTGGGGTACCACCTTCCTGGAACGGAAGCCACTGTGTGTGGGGGATTCCCCAAATAGATCTATTCATATAAAACAAGCGGTTCACGAAAGAATTAATGATCATGACATAAGTATCAGCAGGTAACCATAAATCCCACATACAATCATCAAGTAAAGCACAATATAGTTCATAAATAACAGAGCATGTTTCACCCCCAAAACAATAGTAAAAAGGGAATCACTAGAACTCACCTTAGGTTTCAAGTCAAAAGTCTCTTGGTGTGCCGGGAGTGTCAAGTCTAGCACCCTAACATGTACATATTAAGTAATAAGCTACTGCCCTAAACTCATTTAAGGTGCAACAATAGTGTCAAGAGTTTAGCTATTGGGTAAGGCTTTGGTTTCGTGAAGGTTTGTATAAAAAGTTTCCTTTTATGGCAGGTCAAGGTTTCTTCATGAAAATTGGGATTTTTACCTCATTAGGTTAAGTATATTAAGAATTTTGTTGTTCAAGTGATTATTAGCTTCCTAGAAGTCGGTTATTAAGTTTGGTAAAATTTTACAGTTTAGTCCCTCAAGTTTCAAAATTGACAGTTTCTACCCTCAAGTTTGGTTTCTTGTCCTTTATGACACTTAAGACCAAAAATCAGATTCTTAGAGTATATTATACTTATTATAGAGTATGTTTCAAAATTTTTTAGTTTACGGGTCCGATTTTAAAAACTATGCGTTTAACGCTCCCGGTTACGGTAAAAGCCGGAGAGTTTTAATCCGTTAATTTAGGTTTTCATAAATTTGAATCTTGGACCAGTAGGTTCATCTAAAAGATATTTTTATAAATTTTAAGTCCTTAATTGTGAAATTTGGCCTTTAATAGTTGAAAATCTCGTTTTTACGTTTGACCCGTTAAAACGCGGTTTTGACCGTGTTTGACCATTTAAAGCTTGTTTGACCAATTTTTCAAATCCTTTAAGTCTTTTATTACTTAACTTACTGAAATCATATGATTTTTATAAATCTTAGCTTTGAACTCCATTTTTATGGATTTTTCTCAAAAACGATGCTCGGTTAGTACCCGTTTTTAGTTAAAACGTCATTTATTTGTTCTTTGACCATTTAAATTACCCATTGACTCCAGAACACTTTATTTATCATTTTAAGCCTGGAATACTTTTCAAGAGTGTTAAATCCATGTTTTTACTATTTTTAAGGTCGTTTTACCATGTTTTCGGGTCCCGAAATCAACCAAAATAGGTCTAATCTTAACATGTCCATATTCCAGAGATTAACCACTTGTCACAACCTTAATATTCATCAAAAACTTCTGAAATTAAGTCCAAACTCACGGTTAGGTTCCCTAGGTTCCATCACAACAATGAGTCATTAACTTAGTGATTTAGCCATAACTAACCATAACACATGTGTAAATCATTGCAACTTGAATTTAAACCTTACCAAAACTCCATTTAACTTTAAATCCAGATTATTATGGTGTTACCAAGTCGTTTATGAGCAGGTTATAAGCCTTGGTTAAGAGTGTTTTCAAACAAGTGCTTAGCTTGCTATACATCTTGTAAAATGAAGGTTTTTGAGGTGTAACTTGTGTTAAAACCATACATCCACGGTGCATCTTCTTTATAACTTTTTAAATCAGGTTATTAGGAGTTCATTAATCCATTAAAAGCAGGTTATAAGTTTTGGCTTCAAGAGTTACAAGATCTACAAGTTAGATGGTGCAAAAGTCCCAAAAATAGGGTTTTCATGGTGGAAATCGGTTTCCACCTTAGATATGACAATAATAACGAGTGAGATACCTCTTGTGAAGTTGAAAGCTCCTCAAGAACAAGGTAGTGGTGTCGGGTTTCTGCTACAACAAAGAGGGGAGGTGTTTTTAAAGAAAATGAAAGAACACATGGAAAAGACCATTTTCGGTGTCATGAACTTACACTTGATGTTGTTCACGTTTGGAGAGTGTAGATGGTCTTGAATGGCTCGAATCTCCTTGGACAAGGCTGGAGAATCTTCTACAAAGCTTGAAAGGTCGAACAAATGGTAGAGGTGTGTCCAAACTCGCGGTTATGGCCACCTTCTTGCGGTTCTTCGGTGGCCGATATTTCTTGATGTTGTTCTTGCGATTTTGGGGCTGGGTTTGAGAGTTTTTTGGGAGTGTTTGCAAGGTGTATGAGGAAGGTTTTCAGCTGGTGTTCGAATAAGAGGGGAGAGGAGAGAGTGTGGATGTGAGGTGTGTAAGAGTGCATGTGAGAGGAGTGGTGGGTGTGGTGGTGGTGTAGAAAGGAGGAGAGTGGAGGGAGGGGGCGGCCGAATTTGGCTTGTAGTGAGGGTTTTTTTTGAATTTATTTTAATTATAATATTATTAAGTAGTGTAGTTTTGTAGTATTGGGTATAATATATTGTTTAGTGGATGGTGTTATTGAGGTATCTAGTGCATGTCCATGCATGCATGGGCCGAAAATATGAGAGTGTGAGTGTGTATGCTCACATTTTAATTGTTTTCTCTTGAGATTAATTTTGTAAGGGTGACTAGTCAACATTCCCGGAACACTAATTTTAAAAGGTAAAAACCTAAATTAACTAAAAGTCAATAATAAAATCATATGAAACCATAATTTGAATCAAGTAACAAGAAATGTTTCCAATTTCATGGTAGGGTTGAATAGTTTCAATTATTAGCACTCATAAGATGGATAATGATGCAAGTAAATTAGGGTTAGGATAACAACCTAGAGGCCGGTTGTCACATTCTCCCACCGTTTAGGAAATTTCGTCCCGAAATTTTAGCTTTGATTAGAGTCTGAACGGGTGGGTTTGAAGAGGTGTGGATAATTCTTCCTCATTTCATCTTCACTTCACGCTCCCAAGTAAATTCAGGTCCTCGCTTGGAGTTCCATCTAACCTTAACCTTGGGTATGCGGCTCCGCCGGAGTTGCTTGACCAAGCGATCCGTGATCTCCACGGGTTCTTCCACAAATTCAGTTTGTCGTTTATTCTTGCTTCTTTTAATGGTAGTTCTAGGGTTTTGTCTACCATGCTCTTCTTCAAGTTCGACACATGAAAGGTGTCGTGTATGTGGCTCAACCCCGGGGGTAGTTTCAACTTGTACGCCACTGGGCCAATTCTCGCCAGTATTTCGAATGGTCCAATGTACCTTGGGCTTAACTTTCCTCTTTTCCGAACCTCACAGTTCCCTTCCATGGTGCTACCTTTAGCATTACCCTGTCGCCCACTTGGAACTCTAGAGGTTTCCGTCTTCTATCAGCGTACTTCTCTGGCTGCTTTCAGTCGCTCCTTTATCTTATAGATCTTGTCGGTGGTCTCCAACACGATGTCGGGTCCCATCACTTGGCTATCACCAATCTCATTCCAACTCAATGGTGATCGGCATTTCCTGCCATATAGGGCCTCATACGGAGCGGCTTTAATACTCGCGTGGTAACTATTGTTATAGGCGAATTCCACCAAAGGAAGATGGTTGTCCCAGTTTCCGCCAAAGTCCATCACGCAAGCTCTTAACATGTCTTCCATCGTTTGAATAGTTCTTTCGCTCTGTCCGTCGTTTGAGGGTGGTAAGCCGTGCTTAGATCTAAACGGGTTCTTAAAGCTTGCTGGAACGATTTCCAGAAACGAGAGGTGAAACGGCTATCACGGTCGGAGATGATCGACAAAGGCACTCCATGCCTCGTTACAATCTCGTCGACATATAGTTGGGCCAATTTCGTCATGTCGTAGTCTTCTCTAATTGGCAAGAAGTGAGCTGATTTCGTTAGCCTATCTACTATCACCCAAATAGCATCGTGGCCTTTAAACGTTCTGGGCAACTTGGTAACAAAATCCATTGTGACATAATCCCATTTCCATTCTGGGATTTCGGTTGTTGTAACGTTCCTGATGGTTTTTTGGTTCTCAGCTTTTACCATGGCACAGGTTAGACATTTCCCCACATAAACGGCGATTGATTTCTTGATTCCCGGCCACCAGAAAAGTGCCTTTAAATCCTGGTACATCTTATCACTTCCAGGGTGAATCGAATACCTAGACTTGTGTGCTTCGTCGAGGATTACTTCTCGAATTCCTCCGTGCTTTGGCACCCAAGTCCTTCCTTCATACCTGTATGTACCATCGTCCCCTATCTCAAATTGCTTTTCCATTCCAGTCAATCCTTCTTCTTTTTAACCTTTCTTCCTTTAATGCCTCGCTTTGAGCTTCTTTCGTTTTTTACATAAGGTTGGTATACACACTCATCCTTAAGGCTCGTACACGAAGAGGTTTTTCTCTTTCCTTTCGGCTCAACGCATCCGCCACAACATTGGCCTTACCGGGATGGTAGCGGATTTCGCACTCGTAATCGTTTAATAGCTCGACCCATCTTCTCTGACGCATGTTGAGCATCTTTTGGTCAAGGATGTGTTGCAAACTTCTATGGTCAGTGTAGATGATGCACTTCGTGCCATAGAGGTAGTGCCTCCACATTTTGAGAGCAAACACCACGGCACCCAACTCCAGATCGTGCGTCGTGTAGTTCTTCTCATGATCATTCAGCAGTCTAGATGCGTAAGCAATCACCTTGTTGCGTTGCATCAATACACATCCTAGCCCTTGACGCGAAGCGTCACAATAGACCACGAAGTCTTCTACTCCTTCTGGAAGAGCAAGGATAGGTGCACTGCATAACTTCTCCTTAAGCGTTTCAAACGCCTCGTTCTGCTCTCGCTCCCACACAAAGGTTGTGTCTTCTTGGTTCTGTGCGGTCAAAGGTTGCACTATACGCGAGAAGTCTTTTATAAATCGTCGGTAGTAGCCAGCCAGTCCTAAGAATTGCCTTATCTCCGTAGGAGTTTCAGGAATCTTCCAATTCTTTATGGCCTCAATCTTGGAAGGGTCAACTTGAATCCCATTCTCATTCACCACATGTCCTAAGAATTGGATCTGGCGCATCCAGAATTCACATTTAGAGAACTTGGCATATAGTTGCTCATTCTTGAGTAATTCAAGAATTAGCCTGAGATGCTTCTCGTGCTCGTCTTTACTTCGGGAGTAGATCAGT